>CP139508.1:309396928-309460419 GCA_021014915.2 Artemisia tridentata subsp. tridentata
TTTAGTTTCTACTCATAAAGTTGCTTTTCACTACCTTAGAATATCACCATTAATTCACCATTCCTTTGATTTCATGTCACCCTGCCACCAGCCTAGCTAGCAGCAACACCTTCACTTCTTCCAGCAACCAGCTTGTGTTTTAAAGGTTCGTTTTCTTACATTTCTTGGTATCATCTTACCATTTCGAGTTATGTTTTCTAAACTTGTTTACTTTTTCTTTTGTACATTGTTCTATTTTCTTTTTTAGTTCTTCTTATGCTCTCTTGTTTTTTAGAGGAAGAAGCTTTGGGTGTTTGGATCCTATTAGGCTTATTAACTTATCATATTGCTTATTTTTCTTTATAAGCTCAAGCCTCAAGTTGATAGGCGCATAAGCCCCCAAAAAGGGGTGTTTGTTTGGCTTATTTACGGGCTTACGAGCATATTGTTTTCGCTTATGTTTTATAAGTTTATAACCCCCCTTTTTTTGGGAATTATTATAGGCTTATATAGGTTATATTATTAATTATGTCATAACAAATTTATATAAGCCAACAAGTTTCAAATAAGTCGAAAAACTGAGCTTATGAAATATAAACCGAAAACAATTAAGTTAACGAGCCCGTAAATAAGCTTAAACAAACACCCTCAAAATTTCGCAAAAGTTCAGTAAGCCGATAAACCAAGAATAAGCTTAATCAAACACACTCTAATTAATCTTAAGTTTTATGTAAACCGGCCGGGAGTTCTCAACTTCTCATGTTCGAATAGTGCTTGGGGCAAACAACAATTCACACTAACCTCTTGTAAGGGGAGGGCTATACCCGGTACCGTATGAGTTTGTGTAGCGGTAGGCTCAAGCCCCGTGGATTAGTTGGCCAAAAAGTCAGAAACCACGGTTTAACAAAGCCCTAGTATTTAACCCTTGATGACAAACAAACTTTTCAACATTATTTAATGTTAAATTTTAAGAACAACATTTTACTGCATTATTTTTTTGATTAAATCTTCAAAAAGAATTTTATTGTAACAAATAAATCTCCTTGAAAATGACCCAAAAGGTTTTAAGTCAGGATTAACCATTAAATTAGCTCTAGATGAAAATGGGATCTGCTTGTTTGAGTGTTACTAAGGTATTCATTTGTGAAGTGAATGAAAATTTTGGTTGTTAATAAGGCGTCCGTGATTAAAGTTTCTCATGACTGGCAGAGGAGCACAAAAAACTGAGAACCTTTAACCTAGACTGAAAAATCCAACCCAAACAAAAGACTAGCGGTGTGATTATGAGTTTTATAAAATTTGACGTTTCGGTTGATTTTTTGCATTTACTTGAAAAAACAGAACAAATTGATTTCTTAGAATGAAGTTAGAACAGTTTGATACTTTAATGTATAATCTTTTTTTGGCCTAATAGAGTAATAGTCGTGGTTGCGTCTCTTTGTAGTAACGATCTAAGCTTAGATACTCACGAAAACTAAAAACCAATAAGGAAAACAAAGCTAGAAACAAAAAAACCACACACTTAACCTTCAAAAGCCGAGAAACCAAAGCCAAATGGTGCTAGGTACCAAAAACAAACTACGCACGTCGGTTTGGTACAGGGTTTAGGGCTTTAGGCAGATGCTGACCTGAGCCATGTTCATCCTTAGCCTGAATCCTACATTTCATTTATGCTATTTATGCATAAATGAAAAGGGAAGAGTCAAACTAGATTCTCACATGTTATTTTCCGTATGTTTTATTATCAATACTGTTACAGTCATTAAAATGACATAACGATAGTTTTTGTAGTATCCCTCAATAGCAGACTGATCATATCATATACTCATAAGATTTTTGTTACTGTTTGTTGTTTTTATACTGATACATAAACTTAAGTTTTTCTAAAGCAGAAACAACATTAATGGGGAAAAGAAGCCCATTTTCTGAAATGTTCGGTAACAAGAACGAGAAACCACTCGTTGTGTTTCCCAGAAAGGCATTACCATTGGAGGCTATTTTCGAGGTTGTTGTTGAAAATGCCTTTAAAGGTGGTCTCTTCAGTCTCCTTTTCGATGCTGTTGCCCACTTTCTCTGTTCCGCTGTTGCAGCCCCTTCACCTGGAGTCACTGCTCTTAAGGTTTACTTTAAATTGTTGTTTAGTTTTTGTTTAATCTGAATTGAGTTACTAACTGAAATAACCTTCATAAATTACTTACTGTTACTGATATGTTGTTTTATGTATAGGCTTATACTGATCCAAGCAGGCATCTTGGAAATGCTTGTAACTTTGCTGTTTTGAGGGGTGCCGATGCAGGCATAACTTGTGCTTTAAATGATTTAAGAGGAAAAGAGGTTTTGCACACAAAGTAAGTCCGTATTACTAATTGACTATCTGATTTTGGAAGATACGTAACTAATATATGTTACTGCAGAATCGTGGCAGGTTTTGGTGCTGGAGTCATGTACTCATTGGTTCGTGGTGATCGTGAACCTGTCACAGTGATCTCATTTGGTGTTATGTATGCACTCTTGTCAGGTGGAAGATTTCAGGTGATCATTTGCTTCTTCATTTCTTTTCCACACAAGATATGTTATATGTGACGATTTGGATATATATATAGTGAGACTTTCTTGCGAGAACCATCTTATCTGCGAGAACTGACAGAACCACCAAAAACATACATGCACGCCTTCAATAATTGTATTTTTGCACATATGTTCTAAAAACAACATATATGTTTTAAAAAAAACATGGTTGTTCTAAAGAATTTGATAAGAAATTGGAAATACAAAATTTTTCTTTGAAGGTGTGCATGTATGTTCTTATAAGGCGTGCAATGACAATATTGCGGTCATGTGTAAGGTTTTTGTGAAAAAAGAGGATGAGTTCATGATGATATTGAAGAACATAGGTGGATACTTACGATTATACAACCTCTTACATGGTTGTATTTAATAAGTTAAGATTATAATATATACCTTTTTTTTTTTTTTTTTTTTTTTTTTTAATCATCCTAAGCATACTATTTAATTATTATTTTTATGGAAAAAAGATGGACAACCCATTTCAACCCGTATAAAAAATTACCCGTTTTGACTTGAACCCATGTGCAGATAAGGAAGAGCAAGGAGGATGGAAGGTGGTGGACAGATTGAGATGAGATGGGACCTATTCTATGTGAAGATCTTCATGTCTTGGTAGTTCTATTTGGGCAAAAGTATTATTGCAGATTCAAAGTAGGTTTTATAAATTATATCCTTTTTGAGTGTTAGAAAAATATCATTTGCTAGTGATCTACCCCTTATTAATTGTAAGAAGAAGATACACTGATTCCTAAATCTTTTGTAAGTTGTTACTTTCGGGAATCATAGCTACGAAACTTTGGCTGAATCCTTTTGGAAACTTTGCATTATCTGAGAACTCTGCAAAATGTGTTAAAATATTTTGTGATGCATACCAATGTAGATATGTTTGGTTAGCGAGAAATTGGTTCATTAACTTGATTTACCCGGTTTGAGAATTTTGCAACTCAGTTGGGTACCCCAACCAAATTCAGATATTCAGTTATCAAATTGAGTATGAAACTGAATTCTTTTGATGCTTGTGTTTGCTGATTAAATTGCTGAAAGTTTGAAATTGCCTTTGTATAACCATGTTGATTTTATACGTTTAGTTCATTATAAAATATGTAACTTAAACTTATTTTTCGCTTAATATATTTTCTGGTTAACAAAGATTTCACGAGTTTATCATGGGGGGTTAGATATTTGTCCATCAAAAACATAAATATAAGTGAGTACCAATGATTTCACAACCGGAAGTGGATGAAAATATGGTTTGACGGTGCCAAACGAACACATAATAGAACTTGGAGCATAAACTTATATTTTTCCGGTTTTTCTTCAATAATAAGGAGAGAAATTTTATGCTCATTCGAACATTATGGAAGATCTGTCTCTCTCTTCCATGCTGCAATTTCCCAACAGCCGCCAATACAGAGAACCTGCTTAAGCTAAAACTTCATTGTTCCTTTTGTTTTATCAACTTTTGGCTGCAAATGTGTCACAAGTGTCAAGAAGCTTCCTTTATAAACAAAGGTAATTTGTTATCAAGCACATTTAGCAAACTTAAATAAGAAAATTTCGGGCCTATAGACTTTTGAATATGTCGATACAGGTGATGTTTTATACCTAATAAGTCAAACACATACCATACGTGAATCAGGTCAAACATGCCGAAAGTTGCTAACATGTAATTTAATTAGAAGATTAAATTAGACAGAAATGTCATGATTTTTGTAATCGGAATTGACATATTAACTATATCCTGAGAACTTAAAAATTGGACAAAAAGTGTCTCGGTATAACCCATTGAACCTGACCGACCCGTCAACCAACCCACCCATTTTGGCACCTTTAGTTAATCTGTTAAATGCCAAAATGAACCACCTAATGTCTTTATCCCATCATTCATGTGCAGATGTTTAAAGGGGCTAAAAGCTAGTAAAACCTAAAAACGATATCTAGTTTCAAACATATACGAAATATACCAACAAAACTTGCCTGCTGTGTTAAAACTGCACCCCAAAAGACAGAATTTGATTGATGACAGATTCAGGCGCAATAAAGGCTAAATGCTTCTTGGCAAAAATCTTAACTAAACTCTTGCTTTCGATTAACTTCGTCATTGTGTCAACATGCATTTATCCAGGGACGTAACCATGTGAGTCTCGGGAGTGGATTTTTGCAGGGTCATAGGAGTTTGGGACACCCATGGATTTTTGGGGGACACCCGATCCGATTAGTCTCAGTTTACGGCTGTTTATTATGAAAAAGAAGTACATTTCATTTTGTTTAGTGGCTTGAAAAAATACACCATGCATTTTTAGGAACCAAACTACATGAAGTTTGGGCTTGTAATTCACAAAACCATGATCTCTTTTTCCAATTTATCAAAATTTGGGCATGATGCGTCCGTTTATAAAGCATTTCCAAGTCGTTACGACTCTTGAATATAAGTTTTATTGTCACATTTTACAAGTTAAATATATATAATTGGACACTATCATTCGCGTATATATTAGTTGACAAGTTTATCGACCATTTTGTATATGTTCGGGTCCAAATATGTTAAGCTCTTATGAGTCTAACATACTCTTCCGTCTCAGTTATCAAAATCGTCCATAAGGTCCATCGGCTAATACCGAAATCCAATAATGTCCAATTCTCATCCAAGCATAGGTTATAACACATATCCAAGTCCAATGTCCAAATCATATCCCATATTATCCAAATAATTTCCGAAACACCAATTGATAAACAAATAAATAACTAAGTAACAGAAACTAAAATAAAAAGACAAAACTATTATATCGTTGACTCGAGACTAAACCAAATAAACTCGACTCTTGCCGTGACTCCCCGTGAGTAACGACTCGACTCACATTGAGCCTAGGTAGCTCTCGGCTAGAACACGATACCACTAAACCAAAACCAACCCGAGACATAAACAAACCTAATAACACCTTTGCCGTGACTCGCCTCGAGTCACGGCTTGACTCTTATCTAAGCCGTATGGCTCTCGGCCCCAAACAAACAAATCCGAAACCAAACCAAACACAATAACAACCAACACCTTATGACGTGACTCATTTTAGTCACGGTTCGAGCCTACTCGAACCATTTGGCTCTCGGCAACCATAAACCCAAACCAAATCCTATCCGCAACCCAAACACAACCAATCCAAACCCGCGACATAACCAAACATTCAAACACAACACTAGCAACCCCAAACTAATCCTATGCTACGCCGTGACTCACCTTGAGTCACGGCTCAATGCTATTCGAGCCCAAGGCTCTCGGCCGAGTCCAAAACAACACCAACTCCATCCAAAATTTAAAACCAAGCTACAAAAACACATAACAAGTTAAAATAAAGCAAAGTAAAGCAAAATAGTCAAGAACTCGCCCTGAGTCAACTCGAATCGCGAGTTGACTCGCCTGAGTCGCGTGACTCGGACCGAGTTCGGCCGAGTTACGAGTTTAAATGAATAGATCTACACGGTTTTAACCAAAACAAAAGGTTTTAACAAGTTTTTATTTATAAAAAAAATCGTTTTTATATAAAAGTTAGGGTTAGGGTTTTCGGATTAAAAAGAAACGAAGGGGGTGGGGGCGCATGAGTTACCAAAAAGAAGAGAGAAGGTGGTGGTGATGAAGCGGCGAGGTGGCGGTGTTGACTGTGGTGGTGGCGTGACGACTTTTAGGTATCAAACGAGCTCCTAGTGAGCTCAAGTGCTCCAGAAATGATCTAGGGGTCTTGATCTATGTTTTGGTGAACTTTGGTGGTTGGCCGAAAAAATTTCCGGCGACGGTGGTGGTCGGCGGTCCGACGAGCGGGAGGGAGGGAGAGAATACGTGTGAGTGTGTGTGTGAACTATGAGAAAGAAATAATAAAAAAAAAAAAAAAAAAAAAAAAATTATATGGTGTGAGGGGCTAAAGATGGACAAAGTAAAATAGAGGGGGTGCGGTGTAACTTTGGGTGGGGGGGGGGTATATTTGTCAACTTGGTGAAACTTTTACAATAATCACTGTGGGACCCATTTGACGTACCAAATGGACTCGTAAAATTATGAAACTTGCGCCATTGTTCTCGAAATGATTTTTCAAATAAAAACGAGTATAAATATGCATAACTTTCTTGAAGTTAATTTATTTGGAAAATTCGATTCGTTTCGTGCTTTCTAGGTTATGCTGACATAATAAAGGGATAATGTTCACGTTTCTCAAGATATCTCGCGTTTCTCAAGTTCAAATAAGTTCTGGAAAAAGTTTGAATACTAAGGTGATGCAAAAATAAATATTTGGGTAGTGAAAAGGGTGTGGAAAATTAGCAGATGTTACATGTTTTTATCCATATTCTATGTTCTTTTTTGCAGTTTTTATGCAATAAGTGCAGCAAGTATTGAACAAGCAAAATACCACTATAAGATGCAACTGAGAATGGTGATTCAAATAAAATATAAATTCACAAAACATTACATTCAATTACAAACTGCAACTAAGCTACAACAACCAAAACACAACATTTCTTGGCCAAAATACACCAACTGTCAACTAACCTTACCCTAATTCATTAAAACACAAACCAAGCCAATACAAAGATGATCACAATTGACTTCCAAATTAAACAACTTTTTTGAATTTTCTTCAATTGAACCTTTAGTTGCTCCATTTCAACACGAAGGACAGCAAGTTTTTCTTGGCTTGTTACTTCATTTTGTACTTGTACCCTTTGAGATGGATTCAAAGCCCTATACATCTCATACAACTGAACTTTGTACCATCCATTATCTAACTCGGGATCAAACCAATCCCATTTTTTACAATTCCTGACACCTGTTTTTTTGCAAATAACTATATTTAAGCTTACCATAAAAGAGTTAAATAATGAAGATTCAAGCAACTCACATATCTGTTAGGGCACACAACAAAACGTCTTGTAGGGTTTGAAGGGGTTCAAGAGGTGAGAGTGATGAAGCGAAAAGTGTACCGCTTTTAAGGGGTCATTTAAGCTCTAAATCGTATTTATTTGATCAAATATTGCCCTAAATCGTTCCTTTTGTCATTTTAGGTACTTTTGAGGAGAAATCTGGAAAAGGAGGCATTTTGGACGTTTTTGGAGCATAAAAGTGAAGAAAACGACAAAGTCTCAAAATTGTGCTGGAAATTACCTTTGACGGCGTCAGGATTTGTTCTGGACGGCGTCATGGCTTGGCAAAAGTGGTGGATGTGAAAATTACTCATGATAAGCCAGAGAAATTTGCATTGAATTCTGACGGCGTCACGCTTTAATGTGATCAAGGTCGTCACGGCTTAATTTAAAGAGGGACGGCGTCACCCCTAAATCTGACGGCGTCAAGCCTTGATAAGCCAGAACGGATTTTGGAGAGCTAAAGAGGGACGGCGTCAAGAAGGCCATCCGGGAACCCTAAAAGCGGCGAGGTGGCGGCGTCACACTCCATAACGTGACGCCGTCAGATCTGAAAGTCTATATATAGTTTTGCAATTTTTTGTCATTAGTGTGGAACTTATTGGGGAACTTTGTGTGTGAAAACCCTAAGACGATTTTAGCAGCTTTTTCAAGGCTTTTTGCCTTGAGATCTTCCATGTTACATTGAAGATAAGTTATCAATTAATCATTCAATATGTCTATGTGTTGTTTGATTCTATCTTGTTCTTGTCTTTTGTTTAACATACTAGGCTAGATTTATCTTGTGTTTGCTTAGATCTAATGAAACCTAGCTATTGATTATTGGTTATTAGTGTGTTATTAGTTGTATTGGATGATTGTTCATCTATGTTAGGCTTAAGAAAACTGGCTAACTTCCTGTTCGGTAACTTGCTTGAACGTCTTAAGAAACATGAACCAATGCGTACTAAGGTTTTTATGGTTGTATTTAATGCACAAGCGAATTCTAGTGATCCCATGTTAGGAGCTTCCTAGCTGGCTCGACATAGGAGTGAAGTAGGATCTTGTAGAGTTGGGGAAGTACGTACGCCACCCCACGATTGGTATTAAGGAATACACCCGTCATCCACGCAATTAATACACACTAATCAACCGGTAAAAGATAGTTAGGGAGTAAGGAAATCTAAGTAAACACATTTCTCTCCACATAAGTTTTACCACCTTTTCATTTTCTGTTATTTTATTTTATTTGCATTCGTAGTAACTTGGGTTAGTTGACTAGCAACTAATTCCGCCCACTCTTTCAAACCCGAGATTTTACTTGCTTTCATAAAAAATTATAAAAACATAAAAAGAATCTTCTCTCACCCTTAGACCTATTAGAGTAGTTTTTCATACCTAACGAACACTATTCCCTGTGGAGAACGATCAATCCCCCGTACTTACCACTACACTATACTACATCGGTCAGGTACACTGCCTGGTGGGGTTGTAAGCCTCTTGAGATCCCTCGAGAGGTAAAACCTGTTGTAAGGTTGCAAAACCACGCATCAGAGAGACATGAGAGGAAGCTCGTATTTGCATTCATTTGGAAGGTTATCATCACAGTTTGAAAGGTTGGAAGAAGATGAGGACATCTTGCAATTGGGGATCGTGGTTAGAAATTAGAGTTTATGAATTGGGGATCGTGGTTAGAAACGGGTTATAATAGGGTAAAGTAGTCGGGTTTAAATCGGGTTTAAAACGGGTTAATAACTCGGGTAAAAATGGAGCCATGTAAGCAAAAAACGGGTACAGGTGGAAATTAACAATTATTAAAAAAAATAAAAAAATTACGTGGAAAACCAAAACGGTAACATTGTTGATATTAGTAAAAAAAAAAAAAAACAAGTTTTGATGGCTTAAATGTTGATAAAAAAGTAAGTATTTTAACTCGGTAAATTGGAGAAAGTAGGTTGTTATTTTATGGCTTTTAACCATTTTCTTATGAACTAGATAATTTCGCTTGTGCGTTGTAATAAGTAAAAAAACATTCATTTTGTGACTATGCAACAAACTTTTTATTTATTTAATTTATAACGAAAAAGCAAAAATCTAAATAAGGATATTTATAATATTATTATAATTAACTAACTATATATCAATGTGCACACACGGACATTTGGCATAAATCTTACTTAATGTGTTTTGTGTTTTATATATGTCACAACTCACAATACAACTAAATTTTAATTATTTGTTTATACAAATTGTATATTATTTGATGTTAATAATACAATTGGTTAATGAATGTAAATTTCTATCTTGTAACATTATCAGTTTAATCAAGTTAAATGTAATCAAATAATATTATCAGTTTAATATGCGGAAATAATTTAACAACAAACCCTAGCCACGGATCCATGCATATGTTACAGTCTTAAATTAACTACAAGCATAGTTAGGACGTGTGTACATTTGATTTGCTCGGTTTGATCTCGTGATTACTTATACAAGGAAGCTGCAGGTATCCACTAGTACTGGCCATGTTTGGAAACCGCTAGATAGTTTTATCTTATTCGCGTTCAGGCGATCCCAGATCTCCATTGTATGCCGATCAACTAAGGGTTTACAAACCCTAAGTGAAAGTCGACTTTGGTCGACTTTAGGGTATCGCCCCTTTGTGGGATTCGGCCGAACAAGGGAGAGAGATTTAGGGATGTTGCGTGTTGGTTTGTAATGTGCAGAATGAATAATAAACTGGTAGACGGTTCCTTTTCCCCCCAGATTAATGAAGAAGGGGGAAGTCACTTGATTCTTTCGAAGAACCGGAAGTGAAGCGCTATGCCAGGGCGGGGGGACGGCAAAAGAAACGGCTCCAAAGAAAGAAATTGGGCTTCCCAATTCTTCTCCACACTCAACAAGATGCGCCAACCTTGGGATGCTTAACCCCACAAGCTTCCGAGACGGAGCTTAACCTGAGTCTCGGTTAAGAATGGCGATGACCTAGGGGATGATTTCTTGTTCAACAAGAATTTCTCCATCTTTTCATTCTACCCCCTATAACCTATATAGATTACTATTTTAATTATATTCTTTATAACTCATTGATTGTAAAACCCTAAAATTAACGTAATCCGAAATGCCTAAAATGCCCCTCTAATTTTGAAATTTTAAAGAACATGTAAAATCATACGAAAGAAATATTATTTGAACTTAGCATAAATTAATTTAAGTCATAAATTACCTAATAAAATTTAAGCTTATAAACTTTACATTATAATTAAAAAAATCACAAAACAAATAATTATACATATATATTAAAAATTTCGACTAGAAGAAGAAAAAAAAAGAGAAAAAGGAAAAGATATGCATTGAAATTTAATGGTATCATAATCCCACTAAAATAGGTTATCCCTTAATTATCTATAACAGAATTCGGTTCCCCTAAAACTAATAAATACCGAACATATTTTTTTTATTGAAAACCCTAACTCTCCATCACAAAAGATCGGCCCTCTCTCCTTTCCTTCCTGTCGATCCAAACTCAGTAGCAAAAAGGGTGTTCGATTCTTGTTCTTCCTCTCTTGATCACGCTACGAGGGTAATTGTATCATCCTTGTTAAATTCAATCTTATTCTTGTTGATTCTTGTTTGTTTCTTGATGTCCTTGTCGATTTTTAAAACACATAGATGATAGAACAAAGCTACATAAAATCATGAATTAGGGTTAGGGTTTGAATGGGAATTCGTGGGTAACATGATGTGGGATTTTTAGAATATGTTAATATGATGATTAATATACAGATTTTATGAATTATGAGGGTCGTGGGTGTGTTTGGATGCGTAATTATGTGTTGTAATGGTCAAATTATGAACTCAGTTTGCTGTCAGAATTTTAGGTCAAATTGAATCGAATAGATCTTGAAGATAACAAAGGGTATTTGGGTGTTTCTGGAGTCTAAAATTAAGTTCAAGGAAAGATCTTTCTGGAAAAATTAGCCTTGTAATTTTTAGAGGTCGGGAAGGCAACTTTTTGATTTTTAGAAATTCGTGTGTCAAACCTGAATTCGGATGTCTGGAAATCAGTCCGTTTTGACGATTTTTCATTTTCAAACCATGAGGAGTTAGGTCATGAAATTCTCCAGTATGTGACTTCAATATGTGTAGTAGTGTCAGGAATTTTTGTAGATTTTTCCTGGAGGTATTGGTGGGTAAACGAAGTGGTTACTTTCTGAGTGTTACAGCAGACATGTTTTCTGAGTAGTCCGAGTTGTGTTATTTTTCATGTGGGGTTAAACAAATTAATAAATTCTGGGAAAATTAGTGTGGGTTGTCAAGACATTTAGGTAGCTCTGGTAATTTTTGTAGATTTTATCTCTGAGTTCTAATATGGTTCATAAATTCGATCAAGTGTGGTCTGTTTAGGGTTAAAAGCTGATAAGAAGTTAATTAGGGCTAAATAAGGATTAATTGTGTAACTTAAGGGTGAAACTTATCATTATTCAAACTAAAATGGTTTAACTTGTTAAAACATGTAACTTTATGATATTTATATTTCATACCCTAATCTTACGATAGTTTCACTATAATCCCTAAACTATTTATAATTACTTAATAAACCCTAACTATAAGAATGTGATTAATAACAAGTATTTAAAATCCGTTATGAAATTAAATGAGCTAATAAGTATATTATGAATCCTAATCTATGTAGATTCGTTGAAGAGGTGTGACAGTGTTTCCTTGTGTCCATCCATTTGTTTGCTTCCATTTCATTCGCTAAGGTACAGATATTCTGCCCTTCCTGTAAGGTGCCTTCGTTATCTTGATCTCTTGTTTTGATTCGTTTAGGATTCCCCAAAGCCATTGCTATGTTTTCCCTTGTATAGTGAACCTTAGATTTGAACCTTTGCTTTGAACCCTTGCCTTGATCTTTTGTTTTGAACCTTGCCTTGAACCCTGCTATGAACCTTGATATGAACCTTGCCATAACACCTTGACTTGAACCCTAATATGCTTGATATTGTAATTGGATGAGAAAACCTTTTTATTTATTTATGAAAATGTTTTAAGAAGACCATTTTTAAAACTAGCTTATTGAAAACTATTTTAAAGACTATTTTTATGAAAACCATTTTAAAAGATTATTTTATGGAAACTATTTTAAAAGGATTGTTTTCAGATGAACTTTTAGATTGAAACTTGACTTGAATCTTGATACATTGATATGAACCCCTTGATATATGATTTGACTTGAACTTGAACTTGAAACATGAAACTTGATACTTGAACCACATGATACTTGATACTTGACCTTGACCCACAGTTTGAGACTATGAGCCATACTAGGCATGAGGGTTTCATGTCCTTGTCATTGATGCACCAATGACTTGACTTTTGGGTAGGAAAGTGATAACCTATCCCGTCCCTGCCATGACTTGATAATTGAATTGTACACGTAGATGAAGACATTGTGGCAGCCTACAGGGGCGCATGGATGCATCCTAGATTTGGATTTGGATTTGTACATGACTTGACTTACTTGTATTGTTTAGTGACATGATGGGTGTGTGCGATACACGTCATTCACTCTTGGGAGCTCATGACTCCAACCCTTGGAGGTATCCCCTCATATTATACTTGTCATACCGAGGTCACCCCTCCGTATACATGTATACTTGTTTACTTGATTTGATATGTTCTGGGCTCGTAGTGGATTACTGTTACTGTTACCCTATAACCTGATACCTGACTTGATACTTGACTTGACTTGAATTGAACTTGGGCTGGTGGTGGGTTATGGTTTCCTTTACACTTAGCCATTGTAACCAATTCTTGATAACCTTTTCCCATTTTCTTTCTTACTCATGTTACACCTTGTATTATTTCCTTTACTTCACTACCCCATTACTACTGCTTTGTTATCGTTATATCTGTTCACTGAGCTTTCGTAGCTCAGCCGCATTTCTTTTCCTGCGGCAGGTTTTAGTTGGAAGCTGGGTATGAGTGGAGAGTTACTTGGGATTTTAGAAGACCCTACTAGCTATGGAAGATTATTAGAAGAATTTATTTTTAGACTTAGAAATTATTGTATTGTAACCTTGTAGTTTCAGATTTTCCTTTGTAACCCTTGAAATTCTATTGTATTATTTATGTCTTATGCTTGTGTTTGTTCTGATATGAAACCATCATTGTGACATCTTTACCCTTGTCGGGTCGGGGTGTTACATTGATTAACCTTAATTTATTTTTCTTTATCCTCTTATTTATTATTTGCATAAAAAATATTCATATCTATTTGTGATGCACCAGTGTAACCCTTTAGGCCTTTCTTACGAGACATGTTTCATTTTTATATATTTAAATATATAAATAAATAATATTTGTGTACATTATTTATTCAGACTCCCACTTGTGTAAGATCATTATATACCTGTGTAATCACTGCCTTACAGAGGTCCCTAGCAAGAAAGATATAAGGTAACCAAGTCATAAGAACTCTCACACATTGTAATTGTACTCATCGATTACTTCCAGTTGCCACAACTGGATAAGGTTCATCTAATAGAGTAGAGACTATCCTTTTGCAAGTAATATCCAAGAGAGTACCATAGTATGGACTGCGCTTCAATATACTTTCTATTCTCGTTCTCGTTCCTAGATAACATTAACATGAAGTACATTCATTCAGCGCAACCACACAGTTATACTCAATGTTATGTACGAGGGGCCCATAATATCTTCTCTTACTTTTTAAAGATTTTGCAAATCCCATCTTGACTATTAAATAATTGATCCTTACCTCTCGCCGAATTCAACATTAGCCCACAACATTACGCTTTTACACAGTAACTGGAAACTAAGCCAAAACTCAATGAAAGACAACCTACAATAATGGAAATCAACCAAACGCATGTAAAGGCCAAAGCTTTCATCGGTTTTGCACATCCCACATATTAATACAATAAGAATATGATTGCAATAAGGTATTGACTTATTGTCCATGGTCAAAAATGCATGTTTTTGCCAAGGACCACAATTATAATGACAAGAAAATAAAGATAAGCCAATTAATCGAAGAATTTAAAGCAAATAAAAATCCCCCGACTTGTACAAGTAAACCTGCGGCCTAGGGGTTTCAAATACTGATTTTTAAGACCTCTTAGGGTTGATGTTTTCACACAAAAATTGCCACAAGGGCTGTTCAAATCGGATCAAAGCGAAAACTCGTGTTTTGGCCATTTTTATGTATACAATAATAACCATCATATGATGGCTTGTGATGCCACTATTGGTGGTTTTACAATATTAAACATATAAACATATTTAAAACACAATGGATAGGTCACCAAACAATGGATCCATATGATGTAATATAATTAATTAAATAACTAACATTATTCCCTCTTGTTGCGTGATCTCTTGATATTATGGAGCAAGAATCGGATCTAATTTCACCCTTGAAACTCACGAACACCCTTAATCACCAAAGTAGATGATCTCTATAATATGTCCACACTACACGTCCTCATGTATCACCCGACTGGTAATTCCTTTACCCTCACGATCTTGCAACGAACAACCATTGTTTTGCTATATTGGAAATCGATCAAAAACCCTTAAAGGGTGTGTTTGGACGTTCGGTTATGGAGAGAAAAGAGGGGAGAGATTTTTTATGGTTAGTTTCAAGTTATTAGATTATGATAAATCATAATCCTAATATAACTCTTGTTAACATAACCAACAAGTTTTGCACTCCTTCCTTTTTCCTCTATAGTGGTCGGCCCCCTATACTAATTTAGGTTTACTATATTAGTTTTTGGTCTAACCCATTTAATTAAGTCCAACACTAATTAAATAGAGGCCCGTTAGTTAATTAGTTAGTCTAACGAACTAATTAACGACCGTTAAGCGATCTCTTACCTACAAGAACTGAAACCAAGAAGAAATGAAAACGATTTTGTGTAACTTTATATGTATCTTACCTAAAAAAACATGTGCTTCGGTAATCCAGTAATAGTTGTTTTCTTTTCTACTTTTCCAACAGCTACATGTTTCATTCATGTTCAGATCTTTTATTAGAAGTCCATTTATGTTTTGTTTACTCCCAGTGGATAAAAAAGGTCGGAACCTTTTTACAATTGGTGCACCTTCTAAAAAGAATTTACAATTCACAGCCTCCCGTTCGCTCAAAGACCTACGACTGTTCAGTGGTTTCATTAAATATATCTTACTTTGATTCATAAAGAATAATTAGTTAGTGCTAAAAGTTACAGTCGTCACTTTAACGAAACTCAAATCATAACGATTATTGTTTTTCCAAACCATGTATAATTGTATAACTGTTAGATACAGATTATTAGTAGCAGTGCTACTCTTTATTAGCCAAGCCCAAAAACCCAAATGTGAGGAAAATCTTAGTGGGGATATGTAGAGATTTGGTGGGAAGTCATGGAAGCTTATGAAGAGGAAAACCCAGTAAATGGGCGACTCAATTTGGCTACGCATGTGAATAGTATCTGCTCAAGCCAAGGCTCCTCACTGCTCTCATTTTTTTTTATGTTCTCTTTTCAAAAATCAAAAGTCGGTTTCGTTTTAAGTGGAAGCTTTGCAACAATACCGGCCCATTTAGACAGAGCTGTTTAGCATTTTTAGACAAAAAAATGGTAAAAAAGGTGGATGCGGTACTTTTCGTAGCTGACAATTCATAAGCGAAGCCAAAGGTATCTCTACTAAGCTCTCTTATTTCACGTCAAAAATTTGGTCTTCCAACACATACAATATTATCGTATACAAATGCTTCTCCACAATTCTTGAATCGAAATCATCGTTCATTACAAATTAGAAAGAAACTCAAATTATGAGCTACCAAACAAAAACTCAGGTTGTGTTTGTTTCGGCTCATTCATATCTGAATACGTCTGAAGTCTGATTCGGTCAGACATTTTCAGATTCAGACTGTTTGTTTATTCAGACATCTGAAGTCTGAATACATCTGAATAGGGTCTGATTCATTCAGACATTTGAATATGTCTGATTACATCTGAAAAGCTTAAACTTTACACCTACTTCTTTTCAATCCTTATTTCCTCATCTTGGTCTTGATTTTTTATTAATAATCATGAATGGAGGGTCTTTTGGTTTGTTTTATAGCGAAATGATTGTTTTTTGTTTATTCAGACACTTTATAAAAAAAAACAGACTAAAACAATTCAGATTCAGACTTTTGGACCACTAATTCAGATTCAGACGTGGTATTCAGATTCATACATAAAATGTCTGAATAAACAAACTGCACCTCAGTTAACTTTTGAAAAGAATAAAATGATGGAGCCACTTTGGTTATATTTATTTATCATATTGTCGCTAGTCAACATCATAATTACCAGCATATGAGATTAATTGAAGGGTTTTCATAAGCCAAAACAAAAATCATGTCGTATGAGAAATTATTCTAAGAAAATCTAAAGCTGTAAAATTTATACATTTTCAGTTTTAGATCAAATGTATATAGGTTATTCTAAAATGAATGTTTATTTTAAAATTTAAGCCAGTTAATATGATTTTAGAAGTTAGATATGACACCCTTTATTAATGCAAACTGTAACGATCGTAATTTTCTAAAATTTTGTATATTGGAAGTTGACACATTTAAAGGTAGAAAGTAAATTTTGTATTTTTGTTCAGTCGCTTCATTCATGATCCATTGTAAATTTGTAGTCATAGTTGTAGTGTTTTGGGCTTTTTATATTATAGTAGTATGAGATAGATGGTCCTTCTTTGCATAGGAAGTTAAACTATGTTGTTAAAATTTAATTAACTGAATAAGTAACGTTGAGGATATATTCACTTGGGTTGACTCGTTAACATCCATTTAAACCGGATCAGAGGGAAGTGTTGGATGATGTTCTCGTCACGGTTTTATGGGTGATTTGGAGGTATCAGAATAATATAGGGAAAATGGTCTGAAAAGGCATCCAACTTTCCATTTAATCCTTTTGTAAGCTACATACTTTTTTTTCTTCCTAATGTACCAACACACTTTCTTAATCTTCCTATTGTAACTATTAACGGGGTTTCCGTTAGATTTATTTACATAAATCGGCCTTGTGGTTGGGACTAAATTGCAACGACAGTCCTTAACGGCCGTTAAGTTATTTGCATAAATCGTCCTTGTTGGTCAAGGGTCAACGGGTCGGGTGGGGTGCCACGTCATCTATCGGGTCGGGTCGGGTCAACAGGTCGGGTAATCTATCGGGTCGGGTTGCCACGTGGACCAATTAAATGGTGCCACGTGGCATGTATAATATACAAGTAGCTTGCCTCAGCTGGGATTCGAACCCAGGACCTCTCGTGTGAGAGTGGAGCATATTTCCAGCTGCGCTGGAGTGTGACTTCATTATATGCATGCAATATTAAATATATAACACCCATTTCAGATTTTGGTCCTTTTAGCTCTATTTTGACCTGTCATTTAAGCGAGTTTTGGACTGGTCAAAAAATAAATAAAAGTACCTCCGGACTCGTTTTTTCGTGCTCTTTCCAATGGTGTACTCGGGGAATTTTTTTGACTTCGTCTGAACCTCGAAAAATGCGTAAACGTTGTCGAAACTCATCCGAAAATCACTGTTTTAAACTTTGTTTAAACTTTTTTAAAATATACTTTTTTTTAAACTTTTTTTCTAAACTTTTTTTTTCTAAACTTTTTTAAACTTTTTTTTTTTTCTCTAAACTTTTTTAAACTTTTTTAAAAAAAAGTTTAAAAAAGTTTACGTATTTTAAAAAAGTTTAGAAAAAAAAGTTTGAAAACAAAGCAAAAACGGTGATTTTCGGATAAGTTTCGACGACGTTTACGCATTTTTCAAGGTTTAGACAAAGTCGAAAAAATTCCACGAGCACACCATTGGAAAGAGCACGAAAAAACGAGTCCACGGTATTTTCCTTAAATTTTGAACCGGGCCAAAACTCCTTTAAATGACGGGTCAAATACTAATTTGACCCTTTTTCTTATTAATAAATGGACTGGGACTTATTGGGCTTAAATAAAAAACTTTGCACTAATATACTTGAGGGTATGCCCAGCCTAGCTGGGTATCATCCTCACCCCCACACAAATGGCTCGAGTTCGAATATCAGCTGAGACAAAGTTGGGTTTTATTCGTTCATGCCACGTGGCACCACCTCATTGGCCCACGTGGCGACCCGACCCTGACCCCGACCCGAACCCGACCCTATGCCACGTGGCACCACTCAGGTGGTGACACGTGCACCCGACCCGACCCGTTGACCCTTGACCAACAAGGACGATTTATGCTAATAACTTAATTGCCGTTAAGGACTTTCATTGCAATTTGGTCCTAACCACAAGGACGATTTATGTAAATAAATCTAACGGAAACCCCGTTAGTAGCTACAATAGGAGAAAAAAGCAAGTACGTGCCCACTATAGAAAAAAAAAAAGTATGTAGCTTACAAAAGGATTAAGTGTAAAGTTGGATGTCTTTTCACACCATTTGCCCAATAATATATAAGATCTTTGGGTTAGTAAAAACGAACAAGAGTAACATTTTTGATGATATGATGATATAGTTTCTACCGTTTTTGAATTGTTTTCTAGTAGTAGCAAAGACTTCTCGAAAAACTGGATGTTGTGCTTGCAAAACCCAATGTTAAATACATTGTAATTTGTATTATTCTAGCTCTTGCTAATTTTTAAATATGTATAACAAAAACTGAATAAGTAACGCATTTGTGATTTTTGAATGGCGTGTTTATGTTTTCTACATATATATGGCTACTAGCAAAATGTTTAAAGTGTGACTTGCCCAACAACATCACAAATAATTAAAGCTATGAATGGATTGTCTTAGTTGATAATTTTATAAAGATACGTTTGTAAAGTCTTTTCAAAGCGAACGAATTTGTAAAAACTAGGGGTGAGCACGAAAGATTCGGTTTTGGTGGGTTTTTCTTCAAAACCGGAACCGAATCGAAATATTCAGTTTTAAACATAAACTGTTCGGTTTATGTCGGTTCAGCTTTTCGGGTTTTTATCGGTTTCAGTTTGGATTTTTGGTTTTCTCGGTTTTTAACCGTTTATATTTGAACTTGACAAATTCGTACCAACAAACTTGTTTTACGTAAGAAAATTGTTTATTCGTCTTTAGTTTGTTTTGTTATTCTAAGCTTAATGTTATCCCAAATTTTTACTGCATACACAAATATAGATGGACACACACAAACAAGTCAAACACACATAGCATAATCATTGTCGAATATGTATTGCTATAATGTCAAGTATAAATACATACAAGTTAAGCACACACATAAACGTTAAGATAAATGTATTTTAAATGTTAATAAAGCGGTTCGGTTCGGTTATTATAGTTCGGTTTTTGGGAAAAAACCAAAACCGAACGAACTTTTTGGTTTAAAATATTAAAAACCGAACTATCGGTTTTTAGTTTCAGTCGGCTATTTTGGTTCGATTTTTTATGTTTTTGGTTTTTTCAGTCTTTTTTCTCACCCTTAGTAAAAATATTATGTATACTGGACTTTTATTCACGATACACTTGTTTTATATGAGATTGGTCACGATTCGGTTCAAGCGCATGCTAAGAAATTACTCCGTATTCATTCTGACCATTTCGCGTACGTCCAAGATCTCATTTTGCTAACTTAATTAAGCAGGACCTCATCAGATTTAAATAACAATTTCTCCAATTATATATTATCGCTAAGTCCCTCAATTCTTTATCTCATATCTCTTGAGTGTTTAGTACCATCTATATATATAATAAACCAAGGTTTTTTTGAAACTCCTGCCAACTCATTAAAGCCACCTGGCATAAAAAAAGCCAGGTCATAAATCCAGCTCATCACCTCTTCTATTATATTCAACCTTCAACCTGCCTTTTGACTTAAAACTTTATAACCGACTAAAATTTTAATGCCGCCTTCAATGGCACTTTCCAAAAACCAAAACCCAAAACCCCCTTCAATGGCTAGATATTCACCAACCGACTCCACCTTTCATTATCAGTCAATATTAGGGTTGCGTTAGGGTTAGGTTTTCATTCACAGATCTAAAAACCACAATCATCTTATCATCTTATCCTCTTATTTCAATCGATCGTCAATTTCAGATGGAGACTGAACGTGTGACTGATTTTCCGATGAGTCAATTGGATCTCCGGCCGAGGAAACGTCAACGGTTGGGATGGGACGTCGTTTCTACTCCGCCCAAGGTATAAATATATTTTAATTCGTTGTGGCTTTTATAGATCTGTTTCATTTTATTGATTTTGTGTTTTGTTTGTTGTTGTTGATAAATTATCGATTCGTGCAACTAGATTTGTTCTTTTGTTGATTGATTGTGTTGTGGTTCGAATTTGTTATTAAATTTGTTGTTTAATTAGGGTTTGTATGGATTGTGAAATTACAATTCATATATTGTGATTTAGTTGATGTGAATTGAATATTTGTTAGTTTAATTAGGTCTAGAAAGTGTTAATTTTACATGAGTTGGATTTTATTGATTAACGCAAAAATAATTTATAAAATCTATGATATAAAGTTTTTATATGATGAATCAGTAAACATATATAGTTTTCATGGATACAAAGCTATCTTTGAGATGGATTTGCAAAATTAATATATAAAATATAGGTTATCCAAGTTTTTTGTGACATGTGGGCAGTAAAATTATTTAGATTTCATGGATATAAAGGTAATTGTTAGATGACTTGGTTAAAATTTTGAAATATAATGGTTATTACGAGACGGATTCGATTAGTAAAAAATAATTTTATAATAATATATCACAAGATAAAAAGGAGGTTGAAAAATTAGTGATTGATTAGTAATTTTGTTGATTGCATCGATTTTAAGTTTTTTCGGATGATTATAAACAGAGAACTACCTATGTACACTTTTATTGTGTGTGGTGGATTTGTTATAATATGTCTGTAACTCTGTATTGACATTTACATCCACATCTAAACCCCTGGTTCAATATTTTTGTTTGATGTTATTGAAGGAGGGAAAATAAAGAACACATGAGTATACATGGTTTCAATTTCTTTGGTCCAGAAAAGGAATGACCTAATACCACATGCTTTTATTAAATACGTTAAGGTTTAGGATTACATAGAAGTTTTTTCAATAAAAGAACATATGGACCAATTCATATGGGCTATGCTGTAATTCAAGGGATCTTTCCACCCACACCAAAGTGCTCGGCTTTCTTCAACTCCCACTTTGTAGCAGTCGTTAGATCGGGCTGAAACTAATCAGACTAAACACTTAACAACTTAGGGGGCAAGATTAACAATTACCAATAGCTTATATGTATGTTACTTATGTGGGTAACTAATCATCAGGGTTGTTTGGATTGCTTATTGAAAAATGCTTATAGAGGCTGCTTTGAATCGACAATTGAAATTGCTTATGTGGGCTGTTTAGCATTCAGGTTGCAAGGGTTCAGAATGCTTTGGCTTTGATATATGGAATTGAATTGCAGGCCTTTGTATCTGTAAGGAAGCAAGAAGGCCAAGGCCTTAAAGGCTATTGGAAGGGTAACTTTGCTTAGGTGCTTACTCCACTTACTTCATATCTTTCGTCATTTGAATATTTCATTACAGATTTCTCATATAAGGTATGAAAAATATTACTTCAAAGTTACGCAAGTCATATCAGTTATAGTACATACGTGCATAAACTTTTTAGGGGAACTGATGGTGAACTTTATGTTATTGGAAGATTAGCTTCACGTGCTTGTGCAGGCATGACTTCCAACTTTTGTGATATTAGTCCTAATTATTTTATATTCATATCCTTTATTCTTATAGGCCCATATGTATACTTGGCTAATCTTTATGCAAGTAATATAAGATATTATATATAACAATGATGAAAGTATATATATGTATGTATACTACATACATCTAAAATCTTAGTATCACTTCATTTTTGGGAATTCCTTTTTTTATTATTAAAGTAGCTATTATGGTATATCATTTCAAAAATTAGTGATGAGTATTAATTTAGTGTTATGATACAAATCCACAAATTGTTGCATTATGGTATATCATTACAAAAATTATGTTGCGTAAATTGTAACCGTTTAATGTAAATAAAACAGATTAGGAGGATGTAAGAGTCTCATCAGTTCATGAAAAATGCCGCCACTACCAGTTAAGTTACCCATTTCAACCTGAACCGTTTACACAACCCATATTGACATCTTTAATTTTGAGCGTATATCATGTGGGTATCGATTGTTTGGGTTATTAGAATTTAAGAACTTGATTATGAGTCCAACTTACTTTTGGAGAATCTAGCCTGCTTTATCATTCTGATGCAAGTTGTTTTGTTATTGGTCAGGCCGCCTTTGAACCTGCTACTCCAGGAATTAGCAGGAACTTGCATATATCTAGATGCATTACAGAAGACTACATCTGGGGTTGATTCAGAGAAGATGGGAGAGTCTGAAACAAGTAATGAAGAGGATGACGCCACAGTCAAGACTGATGCTGAAGAAAAGCTTGTGTCTTTTTGTGGACAGGTTCTAAAGGAAGCATCTCATTTCCAATCGAGTATTGGAGAAAGTACAAACATGGAGATTCATCAAGTTCTTGGATTACGTTCTCCAATCATCGGTATCTCTCCTCTTTTTTTTTAAACTTTCAAAGAGTTGTTAATTGTGATAAAAATTGCTTAGTTTTTATTTATTTATTTTTGATAGTTATATTATGTTACAGTTTACTAACTGTCTGAAAGTTTCTTGCTTTTTTTTCTTTTTCAAATAAATGGTATGTTAGACCATCGATACCATACCCAGTCAAACGTGGGACTGAGAAAATAGTTGTTTTCAAGGGTATTGTATACAATTATACATTTGATAGAGGGTCAAGCACTTTCGTAATACTTTGTTCCCAATCAAATTTACTGATTCATTTATTATTTGATAGAGGGTCAAGCACTTTCGTAATACAATTATAAACTGCCATGAATAATTTGATTAACAAATCAATTGCAACCGAAAATTAAGGCAACCGAAATGGCAACCGGAGATCATGAAATTGAAACTTTCCCAAAATCTCCTTGAATGGCTACCGAAAATCTTTGCAATAACTCTATAAGGTATGATTTAAAATCTATATATTTTTTTTAGTTGTCACACGTCAATGAATACCGAAAATCAAGCTAATTCATTATCAGTTTTTACAATTCATTTATTATTTGATTCACCATCGATTTGATTGAGGTTTTTTGGTGGCTAAATTTAGGACTCTTCAGGAGGAAAACGAGGAGATTGGAAATCAGGCCAGGGAAGGAAAGGTACCTATTTTTAAACCAAAATGTTGTCCTTGGATGCATTTGTGGGACCCTGAATATTCTGGTGACCTTATACTTCTCCTGAAAATTGCTCCAAAGCTCTCAACTGTTTATTTTAATTATAGTTAAAAGGTTCTGGTTAATAACTGGTTCACATTTATTGCCATGCAGATTCATGAGTTATCGATGAAACTTGCTTTACAGAAATCTCAGAATCTAGAGCTCAAAAATCATTTGGAAGGTCAGAGCTGTTATATTTGTAATCTAATTAACTCATTCTTGCGTAGGTATTTAACTTGTAGGTTATGGTGCTCTTAAAATCAATTGTAAAATGGTATTTGCCTAATGTTTTCTGAATTTAAACGATAACTTGAGCCCCTTGCCCCCTTGCACTCTTTGGTAATGTTAGCCAATTGTTAAGATTATTAATGATTATTCTTTTTTTAACAGCAATTAGTTTATTAAATATAGCTAGCAAGAAGCTAGATAAGATTACAAATTTTCGGTACAAGTGCAAATTGAGTCACTAAACCATGAATCCTATTAAGAATCGTCATTTTTTCACGATTGTAAATCCACAAAAGCGATAGCACGATGATTTCTTCTAAAAGTGTATCCTTTCTTTGAAATTCTAGCTAGGACGAAGTAATTCGTTACTGAACCTCCATATCACCCATTTTGTTGTTTGAAAAATCACATCGAAACATGAGTTGACAATGTTGATGGAGATAACACTATCAGCCCAATGATTATATTGTTTAACCATCGAAGGATCCCATATATGATTATTTTGACTAAAATGCCTTTTTGCCTTAATGTTAGCCAATAATGAATCCTTTGTTAACTATTGTATTTAATGATGCAGGATTAAGCAAGCACATGGAAGGACTGACAAACGATATAGAAAAGTCACATGAAATGGTATTCATTTTTCTCTAAACTGTTATTTATCTGAAGTGGAACAACACTTTATTCACCAGAAAGGGCTGCTTAAAATGTTTTGGCCTTGTTTCAGGTATTAACACTGGAAGAGAAGATAGAAGACAAAGATGCCGAGATCCAAAGACTAGAGCAGGAACTGCAACACAAAGATGGCATGGTAGATGAAACAACCGAGACAGTAGTTAATAAAGAAGATCCCAATGAAGATGACACAAAAAAATCATAATTTTTCCATCTAAGTTGCAGTTGTATTTTTCTTTCTTATTGTCATTGTGGGATTGAACACTCACTACCGGGAAACACTAGCTGCTTAGAGAAGTGTAATGCTTTACAATTTGTACATTATGTCATAATGTACTTTATTTTATGCGTCTGTTATGCATCTGTTGTTGGTTATCAAATGGAAATAACAACAGACCATTTAGTGTTTAAATGGCTTAAAAATCTATATATGTTTATGCTGCAAAAGATTTCATCCGCCAGTAGTTAAAATGCTTTATTCTTCTTTGTTATTTTTACCTATCTTATATGTACTAAGTTTAATATTATCCAGTTTTGGAGATTCTTCGTTTATTCTTCTTTGTTATTTTTAACAAATTCAATGTTCTTTTTACTTTTCATTTTTATTAATGAAATGAACAATTTTGTTTGAGAGTTAATATTAGTTAGTTTTTTTGTCTTTTTACCTTTTAAGGTTATATTTTCTAATTGTTATAAGCTGCCCGTGATTTATCACGGGTTTATAGGCTAGTATTGATATAATTCATGTCTTAATTCTAGCTGAATTTGAACATTGTGGTGGTGTTGTTAGACAATGATAAAACCTAACTTTATTATTAGCCATTATTTATAATGGTGAAACCCTAGATGTTCTAAACTCACAAACCGGGTTTGGGCCTATTTATTCTCTAATATGCATGATCCTCGTGAGCCTCATTTCTTGGATCTTAAGCGAATTTTGTAGTATATTCGGGGTACTTTAGACTATGGGTTACAGTTGTTTTCATCTTCTACTTCCTCATTGGTTGCTTATTCGGATGCTGATTGGGCTGGTTTCCCTACTACCCGTAGATCGACTTCTGGCTATTGTGTTTTTCTTGCCAACAACCTACTCTCGTGGTCCTCTAAGCGTCAACCGACACTTTCTCGTTCTAGTGCAGAGGCAGAGTATCGTGGTGTTGCCAATGTTGTTGCTGAGACCTGTTGGTTGCGGAACCTGCTACGTGAGCTGCATACGCCTTTGTCTTCCGCTACGCTTGTCTACTGTGATAATGTTAGTGCAATATATTTATCTTCTAATCCTGTTCAGCATCAACGTACGAAGCATATAGAGATTGGTATTCATTTTGTTCGGGAATTGGTTGCTGCTGGTCAAGTTAGAGTTCTTCATGTTCCTTCACGTTATCAGTATGCAGATATTTTCACCAAAGGCTTACCTTCGGCTTTGTTTGAGGAGTTTAGAACCAGTTTGAGTGTCCAGTGTCCTCCCGCTCAAACTGCGGGAGAGTGTTAGTCGTATTTAGCATGTATTTAGTATAGCCTATTGTAGTTTGTATGGGCTAAGCCCAAATATCTATTGGTAGGGTTTGTATTCTATATAACTATTATTCGGTTGATTAATAACATACAAAACACATTAACAACCTACAGTTGTATGTTGTGGCTGTACGTACAGTACTAACCAATAAGTTTTCATACACAAAAGGTCTACATATATAAGTCTTCATACCCATATCCGTTGGAATATGTGAATCATAAAAACTATAAACACATAAACATAACAACATACAATCAAAGCATACGCAGCGGAATAACAAGATCTACATACATATAATTAATTAACTAAATTTAAATAGATGCGTACCTTTAGGTTTCTAGCAAGAACAAGAAACCACGTGATCACCAAGAACAAGATAAACCCTAAATTGGGTTTAATATAAATCGACCACTATATGGATCGAATAGGGCAATAACAACAAGCTAAAGGAAGCTTGTACTCCGTTCTTGTACACACGTAATACTAGCGTTTCAATGAGAAAAGCTAGGTTCTAATTCACAAGCAAATCAAACACTTATGTGTTAATGATTGAACCGAAAATCCCAAGGGTTTGGGAGGAGTGGATCGGCCAAACAAAACACAAGAGGAAGGAGAAGAAGAAGAATAACTTGCTAGAGAATTAGGGTTAGCCAATTACAAACACAAAGGGTTTGTATTTATAGGCTTCTAAACTTCCTCTCCAAGTTAGACTAGGAAAAGGTTTCCTAATTCCCCTAATCGGCCGAACCTAAGATCAAGAAGGATTTCTAGATCCTTCTTGACTTGTATTTTCATAGTTAGTCCTTGTAGTTAATATTTAACGACCGTTAACCAAACCCCGTTAAATACTAACGACCGTTAAGTGTTTATTTGTGAAATGAATAAATAAATCATAAAACTATATTTAATTATTCAAACCATTGAGACTCTTACGTATTGTGTGCAATCCCGAAGTTTCGTGATCGAAACTGGACATACGAATATTAATTATTATCCATAAACTCTAACAACTCCCACTTGGATATTCATTAATATTGTAATGACATGGGTTAGTCTAGCTTAACACCCCCAATGCCCCAAGATCGACTCGAGTATGGTTTTCCGGGAAAAACCACGTGATGATTATATCATCATACTTATCCTTTTGTTTCTAATACCGCGTTAATATCGATATGGATCTAGGTCATTCCATAATTAACAATTAGTTTCTTGTTTATACATAATTGATCAAGATTACCAAATCATCTGAACGTCTTCCAGATAGCCTTTGGGTGTGCGCACGCAAACATCTTGTCAACCCTACGAGTGGCCAAGTAGTATTAAACTTCAAAACAAATTTGAAGGAACAAATCCTTTATTGACTACGAGCATAACCCTCGAACTTTGCATTACCTCCGAAAATAGCCCTTATAACTACCAGTTACGGATAGCGTTAGACTACCTTACAGAAAATGAGCTACATCCTCGGCAGTTATCTGGTATCTCAAGTCTAAGGATAAATGTTCATGATTTACTTAATGACGACGATCCATAAAGTATAATCATGTGGTTGGGATAAGTCCTATATTCAATTTATCCAATATTGAATATCATGTGATATTGGTATATCAACCTTACAATACATTCTACCAATCCTCACATTTGTCTTTATTTAATGATATTCCCATATCATTAATCGACAACGGACTATTTAGAATAAATTACTTATTCACAGATTTAAACATGCAAATATAGGATACAATATTAACAAATGATAATAAACGTTATCCGCACTTTATTTCATTTAAAATAATATTGTTTACATATCCCTTATCCAAAATACTAATCCAACAGATTTACATGAAACTACTGGCTGAACGAAGACCAATACCATTAGCATGTTGAGTAAACTTTTCCTTAGGTAATGCCTTCGTAAAAGGATCAGCCAGATTGTCATCTGTGTGAACTTTAAGTATATTGATCTCTCCTTGTTCGACTTGTTCTTGCACATAATGATATCTCCTCTGGAAATGTCTGGCGCCTTTCATAACTCCAGGTTCGTTGGCGAATGTGACTGTGGCAGAGTTGTCACAATACACATTTATAGGTAATTCAATTGACGGCATCACTCCAAGATCCGAAATGAATTTCCTTATCCAAACAGCTTCCATAGCCACTTCCGATGCAGCAATATACTCAGCTTCTGTAGCAGACATGGCCGTTGTACTCTGCTTCTTACTCTTCCAGTCTACAGCTCCTCCATTGATGACAAAAACGTAACCCGTCTGAGACTTCGTATCATCTTTATCAGTCTGAAAGGACGCATCACAGAAACCTGTAACATTCAGTTCTGCGTCTGGATTACCCCCGTACACAAGAAACATATCTTTAGTATTCCTTAAATATTTAAGAATGTTCTTAACAGCATGCCAATGATCTTTCCCTGGATTCTGCTGGTAACGACTGGTTAAATTTTGTGCGAACGCCACATCTGGCCTTGTGCATCTCACTGCATACATGATAGATCCTACTGCCGAAGCATATGGAACTTTCTGCATGTGTGCAACCTCTTCAGGTGTTGAGGCACATAGTTCGTTGCTTAAGCCATATTCTACTTGCATGGGAAAATATCCCTTCTTGGAATTTTGCATATTGAATCTCTTCAATATTTTATCCATGTAAGCACTTTGGCTTAAACCAATCAACCGCTTAGATCTGTCTCTATAGATCTTGATTCCAAGGATGTAAGCTCCTTCTCCTAAGTCCTTCATAGAAAAACATTTACCAAGATAATCCTTAACTTCATTAAGACTTGGTATATGATTTCCCATGATTAATATGTCATCGACATATATAATTAGGAAAGTAGTGTTACTCCCACTAACTTTGTGGTATACACATGGCTCATCGAAATTTTGAGTAAATCCAAACTTCTTGATTTCCTCATCAAATTTCTTATTCCATTGCCTAGATGCTTGCTTCAATCCATAAATGGATCTTTGAAGCTTGCATACTCGCTCAGGAAAATCTGGATTCACAAACCCTTCAGGCTGCACCATATAGATGTCTTCATCTAGGCGACCATTAAGGAAGGCGGTTTTGACATCCATCTGCCAAATCTCATAGTCATAGTAAGCAGCTATGGCTATAAGAATCCTAATAGCTCTAATATCGGCTACAGGAGAAAAGGTCTCCTCATAGTCAATACCGTATGTTTGGGTAAAGCCTTTAGTAACCAAACAAGCTTTGTAGGTGTGTACATTGCCATCCATGTCCGTTTTCTTTTTGAAGAGCCACTTACTCCCAACTACCTTAGCATTGGGAGGAAGGTCTACTTCAATCCAGACATTATTGTCTCTCATGGATTGCATCTCCCCATTCATAGCAACCTGCCATTTTTCCTTTTCATGACTATTTATGGCAGCCCTATAACTAGTAGGTTCATCTAGATCCCCTAGTATAGTTTCCTCACACTCTACATTTAAACATAGACGTTCAGGAGCTTTTGCAGATCTTTTAGATCTGTGAATGGGTACCACTTCAACTTCAGGTGGAGGACCTAAACTTTCAGGTTCCACAGGAAGTGTGCTAGTGCTGTCAGAAGGTGACGCATCTTCTTGAT
The DNA here is from genome assembly GCA_021014915.2 of Artemisia tridentata subsp. tridentata. NCBI lineage: Eukaryota > Viridiplantae > Streptophyta > Magnoliopsida > Asterales > Asteraceae > Artemisia > Artemisia tridentata. The sequence continues at coordinate 309,426,763 of CP139508.1, forward strand.
CATTCTCTAGATCATATACTCTCCCACTGAATTCTTGAGATATCAGATTATCCTCAAGAAATTCGCCATACCTAGCCACGATGACTTTATTATCTGGTGGGAAGTAAAAGTAATAACCCTTAGTTTCCTTAGGGTATCCTACGAAGATACACTTAACAGATCTTTGTTGGAGTTTATCCGGTGAGTCACGTTTAACAAACGCCTCACAACCCCAAACCTTTAAGTAAGACAAATTTGGAGCCTTTCCAGTCCATAATTCATATGGAGTCTTATCAACCTTCTTAGTTGGAATCCTATTCAACACGTGAACAGCCGTATCAAGGGCATAGTCCTAAAAGGATAAGGGAAGAGTTGTCAGATTAAATATAGATCGTACCATATCTAACAATGTACGATTTCTCCTTTCAGATACCCCATTTTGCTGTGGAGTATAAGGAGATGTGAGTTGTTGGACAATGCCACACTCAGCTAGATAATCCTTAAACTCTTGGCTTAAATACTCACCACCATGATCGGATCGAAGAGCCTTAATCTTCTTACCGAGTTGTAATTCTACTTCACTTTTAAAAACCTTGAATGTCTCAAAGACTTCATGTTTATGTTTAAGTAAATAAACATAACCATAACGACTATAGCATCCGTGAAGGTTAGGAAGTAGGTAGCACCGCGCTTTGACACATGTCTAAGTGGACTACACACGTCAGTGTGTATCAATCCAAGTAGATCCTCAGCCCTTTCCACTTGATGTGAAAAGGATTTCCTTTTCATCTTACCCGATATGCAAGATTCACATTTATCAACTGAATCATCATTGATATTATTCAAAAGCCTATCGTGTTGCAGCTTTTCCATGCGTTTCTTACCTATATGGGCAAGACGACAGTGCCAAAGATAAGACAAATCCAAGTTAGACTTGATTCTCTTATTGCCAATGCTATACATAGAATTATTTTCATTGGATACATGATTTTCCATATCTATTTCAAACACACCATTTAATGGAATTGCATTAAAGTAAAAAACAGAATTTAAAGAAACAGAAATTCCATTATTATTAAATGCGTGTTCAAATCCCATATCCAACAATAAAGAAACTAAAACAACACCTCTAACAATAGACGGTGCAAAATGATAATTGTTCAATACTAAAATTAAACCCGAAGGTAAAACTAAGTCAAATGTCCCTATGGCTTCAACTGCTGCACGCATGCCATTGCCCACGTACAAGTAGCATTCTCTATAGTTCAGTTTCTTCGCTCCTCTAGCCCCTGCGATGTATTACAAATGTGAGTACCACATCCTGTATCATATATCCAGGCATTTTGCTTACGAGGAAAGGAAAATAATTCAACCATAAAAATACCTGAAGTGCACGCGCCCTTGGCATTTTTATTCTTGCGACACTCCTCAAGCAGCAATGGGCAGTCCCTCTTCCAATGTCCAGGAGTGTTGCAGTGGTGACAAGCAGCCGTATCCTTCTTGGGATAATCCTTCTTCATAGTAGGATTCTGCTTCTTAGGCTTCTGCTGATGGATCACGACCTGTTTTCCTTTGTCAGATTTGCCTTTGCCCTTCTTGTTCACATCCTGCGGTTTGTTGGGCTTAGTAACCCTACCACCCTTTATTGCCATAACAGTAGGTGTAGGTGCCTTCTTTGAGAGTCCCTTCTCAAAGTCGATAAGCATTGCATGCAAATCACTTATCGTCTTCCCCGTGCAATGCATATTAAAGTTGCGCACAAACTCACCATACAAATCCTGATTGAGGGATCGATTGATGAGGCCAACTTTCACATCTTGCACGTACCCGCATCCGAGTGTATTCAATCGGTCAAGATATCCTTTCATCTCCAACACATGGGCACTCACGGGTGTACCAGCATCCTGCTTACACTTGGCCAGAGAATCTAACAGATCATATAACTCTGCCATTGGTGGTTTTTCAAACATGCGTATGAGCTCAGTTATCATGTTCATAGGACCATAGTTCTCAAATTGCTTTTGCAATTGAGTGTCCATTCCAGATAACATGAGACAAGCCACATCATTGTGCTTCTCATACTCAATGTTGTACTCCTCATGCTCAGCAGTAAAGGCAATACCAGCAGGAGCTACAGGAAGAGGCTTACTAAGATATTCAAATCTTTTGGCCATTCTAAGAACAATCCTCAAATAACGGTACCAATCATTGAAATTATAAGTCCCAGTCAACTTTTCTCTTTCAATCATAGCTTTGAAAGCAGAACTCATGTTATTCATGTTTGTGTTGTCGGGTTGGGCCATTTCTACAGAAAAAGTTCAGAAGTTAGTACTTTCGATAATAAACTTTTCAAGAAAATTAAGAACCCATGGTAAAATAACCATTTAATTTTCACTGAAAACTATGATCCAAATTGACGTCGTTTCATTTGCATCAGCTTTGGCTGCTAGCAATGAAAGTACTCAATAAGGTACGGGTCAATCCCAATTGCCAATATCCAATTGCAATTCCTAGAAACCGGGGACTTACATATTTTGCCAACTTCAGTTGCAAATGTAAGCATGTTTCATCCCCATCTTTATGCCTTGACGCCGTTCTATTACATCAGCTTTGGCTGCTAGTAATGAAAGTGCTCAATTAAGTCAACCAACTTAGAAAACTGTAAATTGACGTCGTTTTATTACATCAGCTTTGGCTGCTAGCAATGAAAGTACTCAATTTACCCTTAAACAACCACCCTTTGAACATTACATTCAGCTTTGGCTGCTAGTGATGTAAGATGAAACCTTAGGTGTTTCCTTTTCAGTTGGATGGCATATAACTTAAATTTAAGGGTACTAAATTTTGATGTATGTAATCAAAAATATGTACAAAGATGTCATGCATTCATCTTTGTATCATATAAATTTCAAAACCAGTTCACTCATTCGCAGCTTAAAATCAACAAAATTTTAATTGATGGCGTTGATAAACTTACAACATTGCCTTAAGATGCTTCGTATTTTTTCATGGTGTACTTGGTAAGTCTAATATTGACGTACAGGCGAGCGGAGAGACAGAATGGAGTCTCTTTAAGGCCACAATTTAATGCGAAACCAACCTTATACCCACTTTATAGTTTGTCTGTTGATATAAATAATGCCTAAAAACGTTATTAATATTTTTCGATGCCTCTACGTTTTGATAATCACAAAATGTAAAATCATTAAACGAAAGATTATGACGTAAACAAGTATTTAGTTGTAAATATATATTTTAACAACTTAATCACTTAAGGTATGAATAAACAAATGCCTAATGCATTATATGATCAAAAGAACTTTTTCTTAATCACTAGATTTTTTATAAAATGACACAAACATTTTATATCTTTTACAAAATCATTTTTGGAAATTAAAGGAAAATGTTTAATCCATAATAAATTTATAAATTCAAATTTTCAACCAAAAATGGCAAAAATGTTCCAGAAAAACCTTCCCCACAAAAAGACAAAGCTGGGCAACGGATATAAGGGGCGGCCCCCTTAATAATTAAGGGGACCGGCACCCTAATTAAGGGGACCGGCCACGCTCCTCCAGTCCTCAGCTTTGCCTATAAATACTGGTTCATTCCTGTCATTTTTCCTCACCTTTTGCACTAAAAACTTTCTGATTTAGATCTCATTTCATATCTTCAAAAACCCTTTGATCATATAATTATAAGCTTTTGTTTCAAGTGATCCAAAGCTTCAACCTCTCAAGTGCAAGAGAAGAATACTTCTATCCTTCAAGACAAGAAGTATTACAACTTGGTGTATCTCTTCCATCCAAGTTGTTGGTGTATCAAAATTGTAAATCATTCATTCATTTGTATAAGTTGTGTATATTTGTTAGATAGGTGTGAGCATAATTGTTTAGGCTAGATTAGTGTGTAAGTAGTGAAGTTGTGAAGAAGTTAAGGTGTGTAAGTAGTGAAGGTGTGAAGAAGTAGAAGAGTATATAAGTAGTGCTAGGTCATGAAGTAGTTGTGAAGCCGTTGTGAAGTAGTTGTGAAGCCGTTGTGAAAAAGTTGTGAAGCCGTAGTGAAGAAGTCGTGAAGAAGTTGTGATTGAAGTTGTGAGATTGGTTCTAGCTACGATTAGAACTCGACATTTAGCTTTGTGTTGTAAAATTGGTGTAAGCGAAAGTTGTGTAAGGTTTTCTCCGCCATAAGGGAGCTTGTTGACATAGTGAAGAAAACTCTCGAGTTAGGTGCTCGAGGAGTGGAGTAGGGTAAGGAAGGTGTCCTTGTAGCCGAACCACTATAAATCCTTTGTCTCGCGGTTCGATCTTTCCATCTCTATCTTTCATTTCATTTCATTACTTTACTTGCATTGTTAATTTAGATTTACTTATATTTGTTCATATTGTTCAAGAGTTGAGTTCACATAAATTCGAATCTAAGTTTTTAAAAGTAAACAAAGTTTTTATAATAAATTAAAAAGACGTAAAACTATTCAACCCCCTTCTAGTTTTCCACAATTGGTATCAAGAGCCACGTCAAACAAGATATTTAAAATAAATTGTATTTTAAAACTTGAAACGATCTATGGAATCCGAAAAATATTTAGAAGGGCAATCTATGCAAAGACCACCACTATTTGAAAGTGATGGTTTTCTTTATTGGAAAAATAGATTCGAAACTTATGTGAAATCAAAAGATCTTGATCTTTGGCATGTTATTACCTATGGTGATTTCCCCCTATTCAAAATAATCCTTTAACTAAAATAGATGAAATTGTACCTTTTGAAAAACAAAATGATAATTTGAAAAAGAAACTAGCAAAAAATAATGAGGCTAAAATGGTAATTTATAATGCGTTACCACGCAAAGAATATGAAAGAATCTTTATGTTTAAAACCGCAAAAGAAATTTGGAACTCTTTGCTAATCACTCACCAAGGTAATAGTCAAGTCAAAGATAATAAAATAGATCTTCTTGTTCAACAATATGAACAATTTATGATTCCGGAAGAGGAATCAATAGATAATGCTTTTGCTAGGTTTAACATTATCATCACAAGTTTAAAAGCACTTGATGAGAATTTTTCTAGTAAGAATTTTGTTAGGAAATTTCTTAGGGCTCTTCATCCAAAATGGCGAGCTAAAGTTACGGCGATTGAAGAATCAAAGAATTTGTCAACTCTACAACTTGACGAATTGATCGGAAACTTGAAGGTCTATGAAGCAATAATAAAGAAAGACTCTGAGATGGTTAAAGGTAAAAGAGAGCAAAGCAAGTCAATTGCATTGAAAGCTAGGAAGGAATCTAGTGACGAGGATAGCTCAACCTCCGAAAGCAATGACGAAGAATATGCTATGGCCGTAAGAGACTTCAAGAAATTCTTTAAAAGACGAGGAAGATTCGTTAGACAACCACATGATGAAAGAAAGGCATTTTAAAGATACAAAGAGGACAAAAGAGAAAGGAAGTGTTATAAATGTGGCAACCCAAATCACCTCATCGGAAAATGTCCAATGTTGTTAAGGGATCAAAATCAAAACACGTTCATTGGAGGAGCATGGAGTGATAGCGATGAAGATGAGAAAGAAATAACAAAGGATGAAAAATGTCTTATAGCAAAGGCATCCAATGAGGTACTTTCCGAAACCGAATACTTTAGTGATGAAAATCAATCATTAGATGAAAAAAGACCTAGATAATGAATATAATAGGTTATGCAAATTAGGTCAAAAGGTTATAGCTAAAAATAAGTCACTAAAACATATTAATAATCGATTAAAAAATGAAGTACTCGAATTAAAAATTAAACTAAAACATTTGGAAAAAGAAAAAGAAGTTTTTATAGAATGCAAAACATGCTTAGAAGTCAAAAATGAAAATGAAAAACTTAAAGATGAAATTTTCAAACTTGACAAGTTTAAAAATAGTACTAACTCACTTAAGAAAATAATAAGTGTTCAAAGATCATCCGAAGATAAAACCGGTCTAGGAATCAATTCAATCAATATTTCAAATAGTGAAAATAAAAATGTAAAGTTTGAATGTGAGTCTAGTAAACAAAACCTGTTAGAGTCAAAACCTAAGTATATACTTATAAAAGATAGAAAAATACCCATTGCTAGTGATGAGGAAGTAAAAAGCTTTTATAAACCATCGTTAAAAACCAAAACCGGATTTTCTAAACCAAAATTAAGATCCAAAACTCCACCTCCAAATAGACCAAATAATCCTCATCCTCGGCCTAAAACCCCTCAACCTAGAAGAAATCAAGGTAGACAAAACTTTCCTAATAATAGTCACCCAATGTGGAATTATTCACATCAACCAAGTTTTAATCCTTGGGTAATACTTCCACCATACATGCAAATGCAAACCATGTTTGGTTCAAACAATTTTGGACAAATGAGACAATGGGGACCAAGTGGCTAAATCATCACTCATTGAATAATTCGGAAACTCATCTATGATTGGCTTCTATAAGTCAATATAACACCTTGAAGTATTTGAAGAAAATCTACTGAAGACTAAAAGGTACGTTTTTTTTAAAGCTCATTGTTATAATATATGCTTAGATTAATGACTAGTTATTTCATGCCTATTTAGCTCATAATGCCTAGTTATATATACACACATAATAGCTTATATGAATCTACTTATAACCTAGAATCACTTGCTCTTTTCCCTTTGGCCCTCTTAAGCTATAACGTTTAAAATGGAAATCTTCTATGTCCACTATTAGAAAACTCATGGTGATGAAGTGAAATGAGTTACGTGGATTAATCATTAACATAGAAGTAAGATTAGATTTCTCGCGTTAGAAAACTATGGATGAAACAAGCTCTCGTAGACTATGGCATCAAGTTAGATAAGTGTGCGACAATAAAGGAGCTATAGATGTTAGGTTATACCCCATTCAACACTCTCGCATCAAACATATAGAATTTCGTCATCGCTTCCTTATGACCATAGGATATGTAGAAAAGGGTAGCATGTGACAATAGCCTTAACCAATTCCCTTGAGCATGAGATCTTTAACAACCATTTTTTAAAATCTAGGATTAATGGTATTTGTTGTCAAAAATCTAGTATCTTTAAAAATATACAGAAACTTCACATTTTGGAAAAATGATTTTTTAGATGACTATTTCACCTTTCTATTAACATGTTTTACTATCTCATTTTTCTTCTTAATCTATGTCCATAATTCTGTTTCGATCAAAGTCAAAGATTGGGATTTTTTTTTCTTACCCATTCTTCATAAATACATTTTGAAATAAAACCCAATCTATTTTATTCAAATAACTTTCACATCTACATAAAAACCCACTTTCAAACATTGTTGAATAATGCTAAAAACATTTCTTTAAAATATGCATGGTAATCTCATATTTGTCATCTATATTTATGTACATGACATTTATAAGTGAACTAAGTCAAATCAAGCGGACCATGGTTTGTCTATTAATATTTTGTTTGTAACAAGTCTAGAAGTTCATGCTATCTTAAGTTCCCATTTATTGCACATAGGCACACATTAGGATCGACCAAATAGTTCATTAATCTTCCCACTTACATATAATTAAGAAAATACTTGGTGTAGTTTATTGTTTCCTAGTCCATATATATTACTTGCTTGATGAGTATGTTTAAATGCTAGATGAAATTACTTGTTTGCTTAATCTCTTTAATTAAAATGTTTTGCATAAATATCTATTACATGCTTAATTGCCTCAAAGAGTTGGATTTGCTTGAAACTAAACCCAAAAACACAACCCTTTCTACAATTTTCTGCCAAAAACCCATTTCCAGTAACCTGGAGACCTCATGATGGGCGGCCCCCTTAATATTTAAGGGGACCGGCCCCTATTTAAGGGGACCGGCCATCTGATGGTCGGGGTTTACAGAAACTTTTCTGCTTTTTAGCCCATTTCATCATACACTTCCCAAAATTCACAAACATATCTTATTCCAATCTATCCAACAAATTTTATCCATTCCTTAATCCCATCAATCCTACACTATAAACACTCCCATTCCTCATAATATTCCATCATCTCATCATGCCATCTCCCATCAAACCAAAACCAAAATCCTCAAGGTTAGCAAGGATGACCGAAAAACCCGTTTGGAGAAGAAAACCAAACCCCCGAAACAAGTCCATCTCAACAAATGATGTGGCTAAACAACCAACACCTCCACCCACATTTGTTCCCAATTATACTCCCAATCCTCAAGCTCATTCCAACGAATCCTTTCACAAACCTCATCATAATAACCAACCATCCATTTTTGCTCACAAAATACATCATCATCTCACCCAAATAATTCTTATGAAGAACATGCTCACATCATGTTTCACCTACCAATGCACCATCCAAAACACCCTCCACTCATGAAATATCCTTTTCTTCCGTGCCTTCATCTTCATCCATTAATGATTACCCAAACTCAAAAATGTCTCCATCACCAAAAGTATCACCACCACTTCCTACCAACTCACATGCTTCTTCTATGTTGCATATCCAAACATCCATCCCAAATAACACTTGAAGTTCATTGAAGAACTTAAAGAAGCCCATGAGCTTTGTGCTCTTCTTGCCTTACACCTTGCTCAACGCAAGATTGGATCAACTCCCTTCTAGCCCTCCTTCATCACAAAATAACCTCAACCTCCACCTTCGTTCCAAACTACACATCTCAACCTCAAACTAATCTCAATGAAACCCTTCAAAACCCTCATCATATTGGTCAAACATCCAAGTTTACTTCCAACTACACACTCAAATTTCATCCACTTCCACCAAATGATCAAATCCACATTCTCACGGAAAAGGAAAGGTTCCGTGAAGATATAAACCAAATCCATGACCTTTGTGATCTCCTTGCTATACACCTCGCACAACACAACAAGGGCCAACCTCGATCCTCCATCCTCACTCTACTCAAATTGCTTACCTCACCCCCACAACTTGAATCAAGTTGATAATCATGTCAACTATCGTGCTTGTCGTATCCTTCTCCAAAAATAAATCATTGCCTTAAATGAACATTTCACTTGGATTAAGTATCTTATCACTAGATCTCATCCAACACCTCCACTCCAAACTCTAGCACAACACCTCTACTGGCACGACACTCTAACCCTCAATCAACCTACTCCGCTCCAAACTCTCTACCTCCAAACTCTCCACCTCCAAAAATATACCTCTATTAATCCAACATTCTTACCCTCACTCAACCAATTCCATCCCAAACACTCTACCATCAACCATCTAAGCATACTATATGCTTATGTTTCTTATTTTCCAAGCTTTCATGTCGCAAGCAAGTCCGAAAGCTCTCTTTGGCAATTTAGGACCTTTTTCTTGTTATATGTTTCAAGCATACTAAATGTCGTTGCAATGATTATGTGTTTCACATAATCACTTTAAATTAATGAATGCCTTGCTATGTGTTCTTAATATTTGTTTGCCATGATTGTTGTTTGCAATGATTGTTGTTTTTATATTCCATATTTTGCTATGTATGCTTGTACTTCTAATATTTTTCTTGCAAGATTTCCATAGCTCGACTCCTTGGTGCCCTCGAACGAGGGGGAGCACACATCAAGGGGGAGCTCTATTCCCGTCAAACTTCATTCTTGAAACTTTCGGCATAACCTTTTTTATTCTACAAAAAGGGGGAGAAGTAGAGTTAAACTCACTAAATACTTGTCTAAAAATTAATTTTTTAATTTAATGAGTTTAGATTTTGTAATCATCAAAAAGGGGGAGATTGTTGATATAAATAATGCCTAAAAACGTTATTAATATTTTTCGATACCTCTACGTTTTGATAATCACAAAATGTAAAATCATTAAACGAAAGATTATGACGTAAACAAGTATTTAGTTGTAAATATCTATTTTAACAACTTAATCACTTAAGGTATGAATAAACAAATGCCTAATGCATTATATGATCAAAGGAACTTTTTCTTAATCACTAGATTTTTTATAAAATGACACAAACATTTTATATCTTTTACAAAATCATTTTTGGAAATTAAAGGAAAATGTTTAATCCATAATAAATTTATGAATTCAAATTTTCAACCAAAAATGGCAAAAATGGTCCAGAAAAACCTTTCCCCCAAAAAGACAAAGCTGGGCAACGGATATAAGGGGCGGCCCCCTTAATTAATCAGGCGGCCCCCTTAATAATTAAGGGGACCGGCACCCTAATTAAGGGGACCGGCCACGCTCCTCCAGTCCCCAGCTTTGCCTATAAATACTGGTTCATTCCTGGCATTTTTTCTCACCTTTTGCACTAAAAACTTTCTGATTTAGATCTCATTTCATATCTTAAAAAACCCTTTGATCATATAATTATAAGCTTTTGTTTCAAGTGATCCAAAGCTTCAACCTCTCAAGTGCAAGAGAAGAATACTTATATCCTTCAAGACAAAAAGTATTACAACTTGGTGTATCTCTTCCATCCAAGTTGTTGGTGTATCAAAATTGTAAATCATTCATTCATTTGTATAAGTTGTGTATATTTGTTAGATAGGTGTGAGCATAATTGTTTAGGCTAGATTAGTGTGTAAGTAGTGAAGTTGTGAAGAAGTTAAGGTGTGTAAGTAGTGAAGGTGTGAAGAAGTAGAAGAGTATATAAGTAGTGCTAGGTCGTGAAGTAGTTGTGAAGCCGTTGTGAAGTAGTTGTGAAGCCGTTGTGAAAAAGTTGTGAAGCCGTAGTGAAGAAGTTGTGAAGAAGTCGTGAAGAAGTTGTGATTGAAGTTGTGAGATTGGTTCTAGCTACGATTAAAACTCGACATTTAGCTCTGTGTCGTAAAATTGGTGTAAGCGAAAGTTGTGTAAGGTTTTCTCCGCCATAAGGGAGCTTGTTGACATAATGAAGAAAACTCTCGAGTTAGGTGCTCAAGGAGTGGAGTAGGGCAAGGAAGGTGTCCTTGTAGCCGAACCACTATAAATCCTTTGTCTCGCGGTTCAATCTTTCCATCTCTATCTTTCATTTCATTTTATTACTTTACTTGCATTGTTAATTTAGATTTACTTATATTTGTTCATATTGTTCAAGAGTCGAGTTCACATAAATTCGAATCTAAGTTTTTAAAAGTAAACAAAGTTTTTATAATAAATTAAAAAGACGTAAAACTATTCAACCCCCCCCCCCTTCTAGTTTTCCACATTATCAATAATAGGTCCGCCACTTCGACCACTTTTGTACAGTTGCATCAATCAATTAAAAAAACTTTAAGATTTAAAGCTTAAAACATTTATGTAGTAAATTATTAATTGCTAGTCTCGCCTGGGAGCAAATTACCGTGCGAAGCGATCCACTATCGGCACATAAGACTTGACAATATAATTTACCACAAAGGTTTCATAGTTATTAGGTTCATTTATTTTTTATTCAAAAAAATTACCCTCTTTGATGATTACAATCCATCATAATTAAAACACAAAGATCAAGTAATTAAAAAAAATAAACAAACACTCAATAACACATATATGATCATTAACAATATCATACAGCCACATGCAAATCTTTTGATAAATCCTATTAATAATTTCTATGTGAATTTTAATGTATGTAATTAATAAAACTCCCATTGATTTCCGAGCTCATTGTGCCCAATGGTCCACAAACGCCAAATAACTTGGCCGCGTAAGTTTTAATTAATTAAATACCACATTGCACATAACCAATTAATTAATATATTTAATTAGGGTCTTCCCTAATTTTAGATTTATCTTTACAAAACATGTAGCAATTAAACATCAATTTTCATGACAAAACATGCATATTTTTGTCATGAATCCCCATATTGCACTTATCATGTAATCACATATTATCAAGCCAATCATGTACGCATACTAAATTAATGACATCTCAAGGTACTCATTAATTTTACACATAAAAGTTTACATGCAATCCTAGGGTTTTCTACAATTTTTATCAATACCAAAAACCCTAAAAACCATTAATGGGTGTCGACCCATAATAGAAAAAAATTAGGGTTTACATAAAAAATTAAAACCCTATATTATCTAAGCATGTAAAGTTCAATTTTTATGTGTTTAGTAATTAATTATCATGTATAAACGGGCTCTTGATGCCACTGTTGGAATATGTGAATCATAAAAACTATAAACACATAAACATAACAACATAACATCAAAGCATACGCAACGGAATAACAAGATCTACATACATATAATTAATTAACTAAATTTAAATAGATGCGTACCTTTAGGTTTCTAGCAAGAACAAAAAACCACGTGATCACCAAGAACAAGATAAACCATAAATTGGGTTTAATATAAATCGACCACTATATGGATCGATGATGCGCGTGATGTGTCGTTGCGGTTTAGCAGTATTAATGCCTACTCAAGTTTTAAATTTATATTTAGCCGACTTATCAATAACACACACACACTTAACGAGCAGTGTACCCGGTCAGTATGAATATAATGGTAAGCAGAGTGTCGATCACTAAGAGTGGAACGTATTATCTAGTTATTCTAATCAGTATTTTAATATCCTAAGTTAGTTATACAACCTAATCTAACGCAAGGGGGTTCAGCCTGAGAGACTGGCACAGTTTGGTTATAATTAAATAGAAAACTAAACTAATGAGCACGAATCAGCGATTAGCACACACGTACACAGATAGATACTCGAGACAATAAGAAGACCTGTCCTGATAATTAAATAGCTTGTCACTTGTTTTATTGCTAGTTTTATATGAAGTGTATATAACTAAACATTTCTCGTTGGCTCTAATCTTATCGGCGAGTAAACCCTTAATGATTACTTATGTCTATCCTACTTTTCTAGAGACGCTAGAATAAATAGGCGAGGAAGGGGCATGGCGACCCAAGCAAGACTCAGCTAGACACAGAAGTTATCAATGCACTAATAAAAGTCACCAAAGACATCAACATATAAACTTTAATTAATGGGAAAGCAATATTAAGGGGAGTGCATGATCTTCCGTAGTCACATGACACAAGCCCATCAATCCTGATGAATTAAAGCGTACTAAAACAATAAAACAAAACTACTTAATGAATTGAATACATGCAGGACCTTCTTACAGCTCTTGTATCTTTGTTTGAGGTGTGTCTTGTGCTGCTTGGTCGTCTGGATTCGGCTCTAGGGTTATACAAAAGGTCTCTTAAATTCGTCTGACCTTGGGGTATTTATAGTTTCTTTCTGAGGGATCGATGCGGCGCATTGAGTTGATAGATGCGGCACATTGACTTAACTTCGTGTGGGGTCCAAGATTAATATATTATGGAATATTCGTACACCGTCTTCAGATGCGGCATAACTTGATCTTTGTATGCGGCTGATGAACTCAAATAAGTACATTTTATTACTATCATTTATCCTATTAATTTGACTTGTTTTACTATATTATGTATGAGGATTGATACTTAATCGTTTACTTTTGTAATTCTCAGTTGAAAACAAGCATTTGGTGAAACTTGGCGATTTTGGACTAATTATGGAGCAAAACATGCATAAAGTGAAGAGTCTACTGAAATAGACAAGATCAAGTCAAATCTGCTCCAGATGCGCCGCATCTCACTTATGACATGCGCCGCATCACTATCAATATATCACCAGATACGATCCAAGATACAAGAGGACATGCGCCGCATCCAAAGATGAAGATACGCCGCATCTTCTGGCGGTGTACGAATATTCCTGAATATTATAATCTTGGACCCCACGCGAAGTTAAGTACATGCGCCGCATCTACTTACTAGATGCGCCGTATCTCACCCTCAGACAGAAACTATAAATACCCCAAGACCAGACGAATTCGACGTGACGACATATATTATAACCGAAGACCGAAGACCAGAAACCAAGGACGAATTCAGTCAAGGTAGCAGCACAAGACACACCCAAATCAAAGATACAAGAGCTGTAAGAAGGTGCTGCATGTGTTTAATTCATTAAGTAGTTTTGTTTTATTGTGTTAGTAAACTTTAATTCATCAAGATTGGTGGCTTGTGTAATGTGACAACGGAAAGGTTGCACTCCCTTAAAACTGCTTTCTCATCAATTAAAGTTTATATGTTAGTGTCATTGGTGACTTTTATTAGTGCATTGATAACCTCTGTGGCTAGCTGAGCGTTGATCGGGTCGCCATGCCTCTGCCCTCGCCTGTTTATTAGATGCCTATGTATTCTATGGTCTGTAGAAAAGTAGGAGAAAGATAAACGGGATAGTCATAAGTAATCATTAAGGGTTTACTCGCCGATAAGATTAGAACCAACGAGAAAGGACTTAATCTCGGTGCGTTGCATCGAACTATACACTTCATATAACACTAGCAATAAAACAAGTGACAAACTACTTATCATAAGGACAGCCCTCTTATTGTCTCGAGTATTTATCTGTGTACGTGTGTGCTACTTGCTGATTCGTGCCTATTGGTCTAGTTTATTATTTAATTGCAACCAAATCGTGCCAGTCTCTCAGGCTGAACCCCCTTGCGTTAGAGTAGGTTGTACAGCTAACTTAATATATTAAAATACTGATTAGAATAACTAGATAATACGTTCCACTCTTAGTGATCGACACTCTACTTACCATTATATTCATACTGACCGGGTACACTGCTCGTTAGGTGTGTGTGTTATTGATAAGTCGGCTAAATATAAATTTAAAACTTGATTAGGCATAAAAACTGCTAAACCGCAACGACACACACACGCACATCAAGTTTTTGGCGCCGTTGCCGGGGAGTGAATTGTTATTATCTGTTAATTTGATTAGTATTTTAATTAGGTTTTAATTTTTTATCTAACCGCTAATTTTGTTGTGTATTAGTTTAATTTGCATTCATTGTACTATTTTGCATATTTTCTGTTTTTGTGTGTTATTTGTTTGCTTTTGTTTGTGTTTATTTTCGTGTGTTTTTATTTGTTTTAATTTTTCGTAATTTTTGTTTTCTGCTATCGTTGTACTGAGCTAAATCGAACGATACGGCGCATCTGATTTATCAGATACGGCGTATTGCGTTCAAATTTTTATAAAATACAACGCGTTTAATTAATTCGATACGACGCATCTTTTCCCCAAGATACGGCGTATCTGTTTTTAATAAAAAAAATTTCTAAACGTTAACGCGATACGACGCATCTGCTTTAGCAGATACGGCGTATCTATTATTTTAATTAAAAACAGTTTGCGAATTATTAAACAGATACGGCGTATCGATTTTTATCGATACGGCGCATCTTCTGAATCAAAAATCTTATATTTTGAAACGTAACGAAAATACGGCGCATTAACTTTCGTTAATACGACGCATTTAATTTTAAATAAATATCGATTTTTGATTAATTAAAATTGATACGGCGCATTCGAATTTCTAAGCGGCGTATCTATTTTCTGAATAAAGTCTGATTTAATTTTAACGATTATAAGATACGGCGTATCCAACTTTTTGGATACGGCGCATCGTCTGCAGATATCAGCTATTTGTATTCTTATATCCGTTTCTATATTCATTAATTTCTCTTCTAGCGAACAAATCCTACTGATGATTTTACCTTTGATGACAGGTTTTGCTATGGAAGACATGTCAGTTAACGGATATCTTGCTAAGGAATGCTTGCTTTCAGAATCATTCAATGTGCTCATGATCGATGCAGATTTATTCTCTTGGGAGACCCCTCTTGAAGCTGCTTTTAAGGAATTCATGCGTTTATGCAACATTGACAAAGGGGTATTCTCTTATGATGTATTTGTGAGGTACGCTAGAGATGAATTGCCGCTCTTATGGCCTATCATTGAATCCAAAGGATTGAACTGGACTACTATCGAAGAAGATGATGGGAAATTCTATCTTGCATACATGGACTCGAGCAACGAAAGCTGTGGTGGAGGCAATACCCAAATCTCTTACATGCCTTATTCCGAACAGTACTGGGGATTAAATGAGAACTATCTGGACGATGAAAGAATTTATGCTGTGGCGGAGTTACTATTTCATGGCAAGTTGGTAAGATTAATGGACCTCTCCCTCAATGATTGGCTTGAACTTAAATATGGTAGTCCTAAATTTGCCCCTGCAAATGAAGTCAAGCAGATTATGACTTCATGGTTGACACGGAGTTTTAGGGAGCAATTTAACGAGTTCATGGAGATAAAGAGGAATATGATTGGAAAAGCTTGCTTTGACATTAACCACGATCCTAACGATGTTAATTTTTCAGAGTGGTTGGCTAGTAAGTTTAATAACCATAAGAGCATGGATCGAGCTACTAAGGATGCATTATGGGTATATTGGATGAGAGGAGAAGACGAAGAAGTAGAAAGCGACTATGGGTCGTCACTTCATGATTCAACAGTCAATGAGGGCATTGAAGAACTTTTCAGAATTGACATTGATGTGTTCGATTATGAGACACCCTTCTGCAAGCAATTCAAGGAATTTAACTACCTTCTTCGAGTCGATGATGATGTGCTTACTGGAGATTTACCAGGATTCAAGACTTATGATGATTTCAAAAACACCTGGTACTATGAATGGAATGACCAAGTACCATGGGTTTGGGATAAACCATGGGAATTTGAGCACATTAATCACACTTGTACACCCTTCGTTTTCAAGGACGGGAGTAGTGTTTGGCCGACCTGCGATTATAAAAGTGACAGAACCTGTAATGGGGGAAGTATAATTGGGATGAGACGGGTTGGAAAAGATGTAACCTTTGAAGATTATGAGTGGTACGATAATGTTGAAGACTGCCCACAAAAAGCGGAGGCTTTGCAAGAAAAGGGTAGAATTGAACGCTTGAAAGGACTTAAGGGAACATCGGATACTACTTTCTGGGAATGGGTGCATGAACAATTTGATGATTACACGAAGCTTAGTCGACGGCTACAATGGGAATTGGAAAAAGAATGGGAGGCAATTCAAGAAGATGATAACAATGAGTCATTAATCAATGAACTTGATGACTATTTGATTAAGGATCCCTACTTTAAGTTTGTTGATAAAGACGAGGAAGAGTTCACCAAAAGAAAGTGTCAACTACTTGGAATCCCTTATAATAAGCCACCCATGATTATTTCTGAAAAGTTTAAAATCATCAAATATTCTTTGGGACCTGAGGAAGAGTATGTTGCGACGACGGCCAAGAGTTATATTAGATTAAGTCGAACGGAGGAAAACGTCGCAGAGCTATACGGGAACATCTTTCGGATGAAGGAAGAAGGATGGACCGTGACAAGGACTAAATGATGAGCTGAACGTGAGTCTAACTTGAAGACTCTGGAATAAAGACAAGTGCTTACCGGGAGACAACCCGGAATTATCTTTTAATTCTCTGTTTATGTGTCGAGTCAGTCAGACCGCCGAGGATACGGCGCATCTCAATCCTGAGATGCGACGCATCTCCTGCAGATGGTCATATCTTATTTTATTTTTCTGCATTTTATATCTTTCGAATTTAAAACTTTTTATCAGTTTATTTTTAATGCGGCGCATCCCTGGTTAAGGATGCGGCGCATCTTCTATTCTGATCCGTAATTATTCCAGGCTCGATACGGCGTATCTTTTTCCATAAGATACGGCGCATCGACTGACCTGATGATTTTCATTTTTATTTTTATGTTTTATTTTTACCTAACTACTAATGTATTATGCAAGTTTGAACCTTTCTTATCTTAGGTGTGTTTTAAAGCCTTGGTGGTATTATAGATTCCTGCATTTCCTGTGGATACATCTTATATGAAGTTTAAACGTTCTAATCCACAAGAAAGATGATTTTTGCTCTACTACTAATGGAGGATCATACCGAGCAAATCTCAGGGGAGTTTTTCTGTTCTAATTCTTTTATTTTTCAGTTTTTAACCTTTTATACAAACAACGAGGACGTTGTTTAACTTAAGTGGGGGGATTGGAGAATTAGAACACTTAACACTTACTTGTCCTAAACTTTTCAAAATATGCTTAAAATGTGCTTAATATATCAAAATTTAAAATTTTTAGCATGTTTTTGTTTAAAGTTTAAGTTGCATAGCTGCACACATGACGTTATTTTCAAAAATTGTGATTTTTAAAAATTCACAAACCTATGAGTGTGCCGGTGACTTGTAAACTTTAGAACTTGGCTTGTATACTATTCGAGACCACCATAATAAGTATTATTTTATATAATTGGAATGACTTGTCTAAATTGGTAAATTTCTAGGATTACACCCAAAAAGCCTTATATGTTATGTGTTATTAGCTAACTACACTGGTTAGTTAACCCCCGTATAACCCTTTTGTTACTCTCATTTTTAGAGTAAGATACCCCTAGAAAAACACTCAGAGCCATTCTTTTCGTTTCATACACCTATGTTTAAAATGTTTCGTTACACCCTTACACCTTAGCCTACCCTGTAGATTAGAATCCGTGGTTGGTTAATTGCTATAGGCAAAGTGTGTTTCCTTACATTACCTGTGTTCGCGTGCGTAATTCATTATCTATGGTTAGGTCGGGAAATTGCACAATGCAGTTGGAGTGAAAGTAAATATTGTATATCTTTGAGTTTATTTTTCGTGTGTTTACTACTTTCACTATTACCGTTATTTCTGAAGTCATGAAAAGTATGGAAAAATTATCCAGAATTATCATTATAGTGATGTGGTAAAATTTTACACATCTTTGTAAAAAAAAAAAAAAAAAAAAAAAAAAAAAAAAACGAAAAAATGAGAAAAGAAAAAAGAGTTGGATGTTTGATTTAACCAACGATGTAAAGTTATGTAAGTGGTCGATATCACCACTATTTGTTGTATATTATATCTATGGATTGAATGGGAGTTGGCAGTTATGGGAACGTCAACTAAGGTTTATTCTTTGATTAAGATCTTGTTGAGTATAATTCGTGTCTACCTAAAGCGTGTGTTTCAAGTGTTAAAGCGTGAGTTATTCAATGATATGAGTCTTATTCATGGGATGGTTGGGATAGTGATTAACCACACTTAGGATTTTAATTTATTTGTTTTGTTTATTTTTTATTTTACACCAATTTATATCCCAAATATTATCCATACCCTGTATTATTCTTTATCCAACCAAACCTTTGATTTATTGAGATTAGGGATTTGAGCAATCTTAAGTATCGTAGTCGTGGATTCAGCTATGTATTTATGATTTTGTCGCCCTTTTTGATATATTATTATTGGTGAAGTTTGGACCTATCTTTAGCCTGTTCGAGTTAAGGATTTGAGCAATTGCAAGTATCGTGTTCGTGGATTCGATCATGTATTTGTGATTTTGTCGCCTTTTCTGGAATTTGAGATCGATAGTGAATAAGAATAATTAACCCTTAAGCCTAAAAACCCTTTTTACCGCTTTAGACTTGTTATTCCTTAGCTTTAGTGGTGGAGATGTGTATACTTGCCAAGCTTATGATAGAATATTCGTCGCGACTGGACAGTTAAACGATTAGATTTGCTTTTATCGAAATATTTTATTCTACTTCTAATTCGTTAAGTGTTTAGTTGTGTGATTATGATACTCATTAATTTTACACATAAAAGTTTACATGCAATCCTAGGGTTTTCTACAATTTTTATCAATACCAAAAACCCTAAAAACCATTAATGGGTGTCGACCCATAATAGAAAAAAATTAGGGTTTACATAAAAAATTAAAACCATATATTATCTAAGCATGTAAAGTTCAATTTTTATGTGTTTAGTAATTAATTATCATGTATAAACGGGCTCTTGATGCCACTGTTGGAATATGTGAATCATAAAAACTATAAACACATAAACATAACAACATAACATCAAAGCATACGCAACGGAATAACAAGATCTACATACATATAATTAATTAACTAAATTTAAATAGATGCGTACCTTTAGGTTTCTAGCAAGAACAAGAAACCACGTGATCACCAAGAACAAGATAAACCATAAATTGGGTTTAATATAAATCGACCACTATATGGATCGATGATGCGCGTGATGTGTCGTTGCGGTTTAGCAGTATTAATGCCTACTCAAGTTTTAAATTTATATTTAGCCGACTTATCAATAACACACACACACTTAACGAGCAGTGTACCCGATCAGTATGAATATAATGGTAAGCAGAGTGTCGATCACTAAGAGTGGAACGTATTATCTAGTTATTCTAATCAGTATTTTAATATCCTAAGTTAGTTATACAACCTAATCTAACGCAAAGGGGGTTCAGCCTGAGAGACTGGCACAGTTTGGTTATAATTAAATAGAAAACTAAACTAATGAGCACGAATCAGCGATTAGCACACACGTACACAGATAGATACTCGAGATAATAAGAAGACCTGTCCTGATAATTAAATAGCTTGTCACTTGTTTTATTGCTAGTTTTATATGAAGTGTATATAACTAAACCTTTCTCGTTGGCTCTAATCTTATCGGCGAGTAAACCCTTAATGATTACTTATGTCTATCCTACTTTTCTAGAGACGCTAGAATAAATAGGCGAGGAAGGGGCATGGCGACCCAAGTAAGACTCAGCTAGACACAGAGGTTATCAATGCACTAATAAAAGTCACCAAAGACATCAACATATAAACTTTAATTAATGGGAAAGCAATATTAAGGGGAGTGCATGATCTTCCGTAGTCACATGACACAAGCCCATCAATCCTGATGAATTAAAGCGTACTAAAACAATAAAACAAAACTACTTAATGAATTGAATACATGCAGGACCTTCTTACAGCTCTTGTATCTTTGTTTGAGGTGTGTCTTGTGCTGCTTGGTCGTCTGGATTCGGCTCTAGGGTTATACAAAAGGTCTCTTAAATTCGTCTGACCTTGGGGTATTTATAGTTTCTTTCTGAGGGATCGATGCGGCGCATTGAGTTGATAGATGCGGCACATTGACTTAACTTCGCGTGGGGTCCAAGATTAATATATTCTGGAATATTCGTACACCGTCTTCAGATGCGGCGTAACTTGATCTTTGTATGCGGCTGATGAACTCAAATAAGTACATTTTATTACTATCATTTATCCTATTAATTTGACTTGTTTTACTATATTATGTATGAGGATTGATACTTAATCGTTTACTTTTGTAATTCTCAGTTGAAAACAAGCATTTGGTGAAACTTGGCGATTTTGGACTAATTATGGAGCAAAACATGCATAAAGTGAAGAGTCTACTGAAATGGACAAGATCAAGTCAAATCTGCTCCAGATGCGCCGCATCTCACTTATGACATGCGCCGCATCACTATCAATATATCACCAGATACGATCCAAGATACAAGAGGACATGCGCCGCATCCAAAGATGAAGATACGCCGCATCTTCTGGCGGTGTACGAATATTCCTGAATATTATAATCTTGGACCCCATGCGAAGTTAAGTACATGCGCCGCATCTACTTACTAGATGCGCCGCATCTCACCCTCAGACAGAAACTATAAATACCCCAAGACCAGACGAATTTGACGTGACGACATATATTATAACCGAAGACCGAAGACCAGAAACCAAGGACGAATTCAGTTAAGGTAGCAGCACAAGACACACCCAAATCAAAGATACAAGAGCTGTAAGAAGGTGCTGCATGTGTTTAATTCATTAAGTAGTTTTGTTTTATTTTGTTAGTAAACTTTAATTCATCAAGATTGGTGGCTTGTGTAACGTGACAACGGAAAGGTTGCACTCCCTTAAAACTGCTTTCTCATCAATTAAAGTTTATATGTTAGTGTCATTGGTGACTTTTATTAGTGCATTGATAACCTCTGTGGCTAGCTGAGTGTTGATCGGGTCGCCATGCCTCTGCCCTCGCCTGTTTATTAGATGCCTATGTATTCTATGGTCTGTAGAAAAGTAGGAGAAAGATAAACGGGATAGTCATAAGTAATCATTAAGGGTTTACTCGCCGATAAGATTAGAACCAACGAGAAAGGACTTAATCTCGGTGCGTTGCATCGAACTATACACTTCATATAACACTAGCAATAAAACAAGTGACAAACTACTTATCATAAGGACAGCCCTCTTATTGTCTCGAGTATTTATCTGTGTACGTGTGTGCTACTTGCTGATTCGTGCCTATTGGTCTAGTTTATTATTTAATTGCAACCAAATCGTGCCAGTCTCTCAGGCTGAACCCCCCTTGCGTTAGAGTAGGTTGTACAGCTAACTTAATATATTAAAATACTGATTAGAATAACTAGATAATACGTTCCACTCTTAGTGATCGACACTCTACTTACCATTATATTCATACTGACCGGGTACACTGCTCGTTAGGTGTGTGTGTTATTGATAAGTCGGCTAAATATAAATTTAAAACTTGATTAGGCATAAAAACTGCTAAACCGCAACGACACACGCACGCACATCAGCGGCGCATGTACTTTAGCTGTCTTGGATTGTAACTGGTGAAATCTTGATAGTGATACGCCGTATGTTAGAAGTATATTGCGGCGTATCTGGAGTAGAACGAGCTTGATCTTCTTCTTTGACCAAAGTTTCATATGCGGCGCATGACAGAATTGCATGCGGCGCATTCTTCAAAGTCAGTCAATGGTCTTCAAATTCATCTAAGTATGATATTGCGTCGTATTTGTTGAGTGAGATACGGCGCATCTTCTGGATTTCAGTAGACTTTTGACATCTCGCTTGTTTTGCTCCATAATTAGTCCAAAATCACCAAGTTTCACATAATGCTTGTTTTTACCTGAGAATTACTAAAGTAAACATTAATGTATCGATTCTCATATATAATATAATAAAACAAGTCAAATAAATAGGATAAATGATGATAATAAAATGTACTTATTTGAGTTCATCAATCGAATAGGGCAATAACAACAAGCTAAAGGAAGCTTGTACTCCGTTCTTGTACACACGTAATACTAGCGTTTCAATGAAAAAAGCTAGGTTCTAATTCACAAGCAAATCAAACACTTATGTGTTAATGATTGAACCGAAAATCCCAAAGGTTTGGGAGGAGTGGATCGGCCAAACAAAACACAAGAGGAAGGAGAAGAAGAAGAATAACTTGCTAGAGAATTAGGGTTAGCCAATTACAAACACAAATGGTTTATATTTATAGGCTTCTAAATTTCCTCTCCAAGTTAGACTAGGAAAAGGTTTCCTAATTCCATTCTAATTCCCCTAATTGGCCGAACCTAAGATCAAGAAGGATTTCTAGATCCTTCTTGACTTGTATTTTCATAGTTAGTCCTTGTAGTTAATATTTAACGACTGTTAACCAAACCCCGTTAAATACTAAAGACTGTTAAGTGTTTGTTTGTGAAATGAATAAATAAATCATAAAACTATATTTAATTATTCAAACCATTGAGACTCTTACGTATTGTGTGCAATCCCGAAGTCTCGTGTTCGAAACTAGACATACGAATATTAATTATTATCCATAAACTCTCACTACAACATTTACCCTATTCCCCATCGACATTTTGGCACTTTCCCAAGCGACATGTCGCTGGGGATTCTATTCCCAAGTGATTTGTCGCTGGGGAATCTTCGATGGGGAAGCCTCGACAGGGATTGTATCCCCAGCGATAATCCCCGGCGACGATGTGGGTCCCACTCATTTTTCAGTCAAAGAAGTAGTGCCACGGTGGCATTCGTATCCCCAGCGACATGTCGCTGGGGAATATTCGGGTTATGCTAAAGTAATTAGCACTAAACGTTGACAAGTCAACGGAAAAACACATTTTCCCCAGCGACTTGTCGCTGGGGAAACTATGTTTATCATTGACAAGTCAACGAATAAGCATAGTTTTCCCGGCGACAAGTCGCTGGGGAAACTGTGTTTTTCGTTGACTTGTCAACGTTTAGTGGTAGTATCCCCGGCGACAAGTCGCTGGGGAAAATCTGCAATTTTTTTTTGTGCAGCCTGCACAGCAGGCATTTCCCAGATTTTTCCCGGAAAAAATCTACCAAATATCAAACCTGTACCAAAACCTGTATAGACTCACCACAACTTGTACCAAAACACAAATACTATATAACGGATCAACGCAATACAAATACATCACAACTTTTACCAAAACCGAAAGATAATAAAGCTAAATCGTCCAAAATCCGAATAAGTCTACAAAACGTTGCTTCCTAGTCATAAACATGGCTTACAAGTATATATTCAACATGATAGATAGGGAACAAGTGTTTAAATGTCGCCAAGATGAACCTAAAGTACCGATGTAGCATACTAATAATATATAACACAACTACCTCTCGTCGTCGTCGTCGTCATTCTGATCCTCGCCATCCTCATGATCGCCACTCTCCTCGTCATCACCACACCCGCCACTCCCGCTAGCACCACCCGACTCAAACTCCTTAAACATATCCGAGTATTTGTCGTCGCTTCTGAAAATACTCATCATAAAGTTTACCTTTCTCTGCATGCTCTTGAACGACTTGTCGGGGGCGGGCATACTTGGCCTAGATGTGGCCCGTGATGACACTACCCGACCCACACCAGGAATGTGCCCACGAAGCTTACCCCCTCTTGCCAACGCATTGATCTCATCCTCCGTGTACTCACCCGTAGCCTCAAGCCTTTTCATCACCTCCTATGTAGTGACAAAAACACAAGATAGTAAATATATTAGTCGGGTTGCTACATTATTTCTCGATAATTCATTAAAGTGTGTTTTGAAACAAAACTTACATATATGCGGCGGTCCTCATCGTTAGGGAATACCCCGTCAACAGTATGTGTTCGCCAGAAGGTGTCAATGAGTGAAGGGTACTCCTTCGTGTCTGAGGCCTGCCTCTGTACATACACACGCATATAAGATGAAACTAATTAAAAACGACAAATCACAACACACCAAAGCGTATAATCAGATATATATGTATATATGCATGTAAAATAATTATAATGTTTATTACCATCTCATCTCGAAGGCGAGCCAGCGACCGGGATCCCTGTCGAGATATGACCAGGCTCTTTTGCCGGTTTAGCCGATTTTGAGCAGCTCGAGCAAGGTTCTTGGGATTATTCCAAAACTGAATGTACTTATCCCACTCAGCCGCTGTAATCTCCTCGGGACGTGCCCGCCTGATCGCCTCCACATCGTAAGTCCTGGTGGTGGGGTCTGCCTTCCAATGCTTGGCCTTGAAAGAAGCCTTGTTGGTATTGTAGGCTATTTGCAAAGGATTATTAATGCCTTCGTAGATCTCTGTCCACCGGGAGGATTCCATGTGCGGCCGCAGGTTAAACATGGTCTGCAATCATATACAACAAAACGAAAACAGAGTTAGAGATATAATTTATATATTTATTTAAATTTGTTTATTTATTTATATGATATAAATAAATAAAAGAATTTAGATAAATATACACAATTAAATAAATGAACACGATAATGAAATAAACATAAAAGGATAACTGACCCCAATATCTGAAATGATTGCCGCCTTCCGCTCCTTCGGGACCTTCTCCCAAGAAGGGTAGTACAACGGCACACTCCTAACGACCTCCCCGATGTAGTTTCCCTAGTGAGCCGCATGGTTACCGAGAGGGTTTAGGGTTTGTTTGTCACCCACATCAAACTGGATCGAGACGGGGCCATCCGCATCCACGATTTCCTTTAGCAAAAGGTTTCGGGTCTTGTCGCGGGTATTCAGCCTGCCCGCTCCCCTGCCGCCCAAATTGGGCTTTCGTTTACCTTTGCCTGCAAAATCAAGTTAGTGATAAAGTCATAAAAATTCAAGGCAAGCAAGTTCAATATATGTATCAAATTTATGCTTGTATTACAATAATCCAGAAATTCTTACCTCGATTAATGAAGCAACCCCCGCAACCGGTGGGTACGCGGTCTGGAGGGGGACGATCCTCACCGCCACCGTCACCGCCGTGGGACCGTGCAACATCTGCTGACGACATCTGTACAAGTACAATTAGCATAACATATAGAAATTCATGAACAAAATAATATAAGCATGCACACATCCAAATACATACACATCCAAATAAATATACACGTTTAAACAATCCACAACAATTTCATTCATTCATTCAAATATATAAGTGTATTTTGCAAGTTACAACTCAAGATCAATCTTCTTCTTCACTAGAATAAACTTTCTCAACACCATCATCATCAACATTGATGAGGTCTTCAACATCAGAATCTGCTAAATCATGAGGAAGGGCGTCTTCATCATCAATAATATCATCGTCTTTGTCAGGAACATCAATGATATCTGGCGGTGCGTCAACCACCGTTGATTGACCATCTATATGCAAGGTCGCATTATCCAAGTCATTCAAACTAGTAGAAAGTGGGAGATCAGATGAGTTGTCGAAATGTATAATATCAGGATCGTCCTCTACCACGATGACACCCCCGTCGGAAAACTTTTTATGATTAACATGTTCGACGACCTTCCGGTGGGGTTTGGTCGTATCTTCAAGGTAGAAGACTTGTTTGACTTGTGTTACGAGAATGCATTGGTCATCTTTAAATGCCTCACGACTGCAGTCGACGATTTGTGTCATGTTGTTTCTAAAGACAAGTTTTTTGACTTTATGTCCTTTGTTGCTAGTGTCGAACCACTTAACTCGGAACAACGCAACTTTGAACAACAAATACTTAAACTAAAGGATTTCTTGAAGCTGACCATAATACATTTCTCCGTCAGGGCCAGGCGAACAAATGCCGCTGTTTTGAGTTGTGCGACGTTCATCGCGGCTGTGCACGACATACCTCACACCGTTGACTACGCAAGAGTTTACTGAGATTGGAGTCCATGATGGTCCATTAGCCAAAGCGAATAACTCGCTGGTTTCGCTAACCTCTGGGTCTTGGTCATTGTCTACGTGACGTTGACGGATCTATGAAGAAGATAGGATTAGATAGAGAACACAAAATATGATATTGTTATTTTTACAGTTAAGTACACAAAATAAGTCTTAAGTTTACCTGCGACCCAAACCAGTCGGGGAATTCTTCTTGCATGTCTTTGTTAGGAAATAAACTGAAAAACGTTCATGGTATTAGAATAAGTCGTCGAAATGGTAAGTTAAGAAAAAGAAGTTTGAAAATAAAAAAACGCGTACCTCTTGAACTGGGACCGGTACGTGTCGATCTCAGGACTGTTGTGAAGTACATACCATTTCACTTTTTTCAACTTTTGGGCATCAAACCAAATAAATGACCGTAAACCAATCGGTTTACATACCGATCGAAACACCTGAAACCGACATGTTGGGGGAGGGGGTCCACATTACGGTCGAGACGATTAAATTTCGTGGTAACATCCCGAAAATAATGAGAACTGAAAGTCAATGCTTCTTCAGCAACATAACCCTCCGCAATCGAACCTTCCGGCTTAGCTTTATTTCGAACATAACCTTTTAGCTTCTTCATGTATCTTTCAAATGGATACATCCACCGGGGGCGAATAGGCCCGCCTTCAAGAGCCTCTATAGGTAAATGGATAACCAAGTGAACCATAATGTCAAAGAGAGCAGGAGGGTATATGAGCTCAAGCTCGCACAAAATATCGACCACCTTTATCTGAGCTTTCAACATGTCATCCTCCATCAAAGTTGCAGAGCAGATTTGCTTAAAGAAGGAACATAGCTCGATTATTGGTTTTGCAATCTTATCGGGCAAGTAATTTTGAAGTCCGTAAGGAAGTAAACGTTGCATCATTATATGACAGTCATGAGACTTCAGGCCCTTTATATTGGTATCATTATCGGTCACTTTGTGCTTGAAGCATGATCCGAACCCATCTGGTAGTTTAACTCCTTTGATGTACTGACAAAACTTTTTTCGGTTCTCTGGTGTGAAAGAATACGCAGCCTGAGGCTTCAAGCACTTCCCGTTTTTGGTTTGGCCGAGCCACAAGCCACTTCGAATGCCCAACATTTGCAAGTCTTGTCTTGCCTTGGCGGTGTCTTTAGATTTATCATTCATTAACAAATTGTTCAAGATGGCCTCCAACACATTTTTTTCGATATGCATGATGTCTAAATTGTGTCTTAGTGAAAGAAAAGACCAATACTCAAGCTCGTAAAAAATAGACCGTTTAGTCCAGTTAAGCTCGACATGAACATTGCGTTTTATCTTCACACCCCCATAACTCGGATGTTTACCCTTCACACACGTTGGCAATCTATCAAGTTGAGCCAGGATTACATCCCGGCCAAATTCTTCAGGAGGATTTGTGTTATCGGTTTGGCCATTGAATTCAAGTGAACGCCTCCATTTATGGGGCTTCTTTAAGAATCTTCTGTGGCCAACATAAGTTGTTTTGCCTAACACACGAACAGATGGAGTGTCTTTATTACATGTAGGGCATGCCTTGTAACCTTGCCCACTCCACCCAGACAAACTACTTCGAGCAGGAAAATCATTGATGGTCCATAAAACCATCGCTCTCATATTGAACTTCTGGCCTGAAGCAACGTCTATAGTCTCGACACCTTTCCGGTCCCATAAATCCTTCAGGTCCTCAATCAAAGGCCTCAAGTAAACATCAATGTCCTTACCCGGGGATTTAGGGCCAGGAATTAACAACGTCAGCATAAAAGAACTCTCTTTCATACATAACCACGGAGGCAGATTGTATGTTGTCAATATCACCGGCCACATGCTGTAGGCCTGACTAAGGTTGCCAAACGGATTGAAACCATCAGCAGCCAACCCTAGTCGAACATTTCTTGGTTCTTTTGCAAAATCTGGATACTTGGTGTCAAATTTCTTCCATGCTCCACCATCAACCGGGTGTTGCATCTTACCGGGCTCCGTACACTTTCCAGTAGCATGCCAAATCATATCCTTTGCAGTGTGACTAGACTTGTACAAACGTTGTAGTCTAGGAATGATCGGAAAGTAACGCAACACCTTCTTAGGAACTTTCTTCCCCGGCGTGTTACTGTCTTTCCATCTACTCGTATTACACACCGGACAAAAATCCAAATCTTTGTTATTGTCTCCCCGAAATAAGCAGCAATCGTGTTCACAAGCATGTATCGACTCGTACCCTAACCCAATCGTTTTAAATGTCTTCTTTATTGCATAGTATGATGGTGGGAGCTTGAATCCTTTACTCATGGGAAATACATTTTGTAAAAACTCTAACATTTCATTGAATATAGAATCAGTCAATCTACCTTTAGCCTTAAAATAGGTAAACTTTGCCATAAAGTCTAATCGAGTCACATAGTCACAACCGGGGTACAGCTCCTCGTTGGCACTAGCATATAACTCTTCAAACTCGTTACGTGTAGCTTGAGTCGGTTCGTTACTAGTCTCACCAATATCTCCTTGAGTTGGTTCATTGTGTTCATTATTCGGAGGAATATAGCTAAGATCATTAATTAACGCTGTCATGTCACTCATCAGAGGTTGTCTTGTGTTATCTATTACTGGCGGTGGCATAGGTGGAGCTGGTTCACCGTGTTCCACCCATATTTTATAACGTGGGTCCCACCCTTTTCTCATAACGTGGTCTGAAAGGTGTTTGATGTGTACCCATAATATATTTCGACAAGACTTGCATGGACATTTTATTTTCCCGGCACTATTCACTAACGGCTTGCAATGATTGACGAATTTTTCAAGACCGATAAAAAATAATGGTTCATGATGCTGTAAAAGTGTCCAAGTCTTATCTTCGAATACCATAACTGCGTTTTAACGATACATTTAGTTATTATATGCAACTTAATTAAACACATTCAAACGAGGAATACCAGATGGTTTGTTTACCTAGTGCAACTATGGAAGGCGATCCTAACCCACTCTTTGAATGATTCGTCTTATATATGAATGCGTATAACCAATTTTCTATTTGAGAAAATTTCGGCAGCATTTCCCCTTAACTCCCCAAATATGTGTTTAAAGACATATTCGTAGGAGTAAAGGAGAAACACTGTCGAAATCATCTCAAATAGTAAACCAATTATACGCATTCATATCCTAAATGAGACAAAACATTCAAAAAGCAGTCCCAAACGGGGGACTTTCCGAAATTAATTTCTAATAAATTAATTTCGGACGGGTTTTCTATAGGATGATTAATTTCAGACGGGGATTTTCCAAAATTAATCACTAAAATCCTAAAACATTCCTAAAGGGTCCAAACGGTGGCGACATGTCGCCGGGGAAAAGTGCACAATAATTTATCATTAACAACTTATTATAATTATAAACGAAAAAAAAATTATAACATACCTTGTCGCCGGCTGTGGATTCGGCTAGTTGTCGGCTCGGCTGTGGACTCGGCTAGTTGTCGCCGGTGGTGGTGGGTAAGGTTGAAGTGGTGGATGTGGTGGTGGTGGTGGTGATGGAGGTACTCGAATTGTTGTCGGCTCGGCTAGCGATTCGGCTAGTTGTCGCCGGTGGTGGTGGGTAAAGTTGAAGTGGTTGATGTGGTGGTGGTGGTGGTGATGGAGGTGCTCGAATTGTTGGTGATGGTTGATTTTATGGTGCTCGAATTATTGCAAAAATCGCCAAGGAATCCGATCTTTTCTTTTTTCCCGTCTTCTGCACTGATAGATAAACAAGATCTAGTTTTATCATTAAATAATTTTCCCCGGCGACAATCCCCGGCGACATGTCGCCGGGGAATCCTATTTTTTTTGTCGTTTATCGAAAATGGCGCGTTAATGAAATTATTGGCTGGAAAGTATCCCCAGCGACAGGTCGCCGGGGAAACATATTTATCATAAAACTTAATTTTATTTTATAGTATTTATTTATCATAAAAATTATTATTATTATTTTTTTTTCAAATGGTTTATGAATGTGCAACTTAATTTTATTTTATAGTATTTATTTATCATATAAATTTTTTTTTTCTCAAATGGTTTATGAATGTCCAACCCTAAGAATAGGGAGAACAGGCGACGAGATTTTTCCCGTGGACACAATGTCGACGGCAATGTGAAGAAAACGACAAAAAACAGGCTTGACCGAGCCCGGCAGTGTTGAATTTTCGTTTGGTTGTCGAGTTGTTTCGTTTGAGTTCGTTCGTTTAACATCTCGTACGTGTATAACCATAGACGTTAAACGGATGAGTCGATATGTTAGGGTTACACATTAGACGTTCAACGGATGAGTCGATATGTTATGGTTACACATTAGACGTTCAACGGTTAGTCGATATGTTATGGTTACACATTAGACGTTCAACGGATGAGTCGATATGTTAGGGTTACACATTAGACGTTCAACGGATGAGTCGATATGTTATGGTTAAACATTAGACGTTCAACGGATGAGTCGATATGTTATGGTTACACATTAGACGTTCAACGGATGAGTCGATATGTTATGGTTACACATTAGACGTTCAACGGATGAGTCGATATGTTATGGTTACACATTAGACGTTCAACGGTTAGTCGATATGTTATGGTTACACATTAGACGTTCAACGGATGAGTCGATATGTTATGGTTACACATTAGACGTTCAACGATGAGTCGATATGTTAGGGTTACACATTAGACGTTCAACGGATGAGTCGATATGTTATGGTTACACATTAGACGTTCAACGGATGAGTCGATATGTTAGGGTTACACATTAGACGTTCAACGGATGAGTCGATATGTTATGGTTACACATTAGACGTTCAACGGATGAGTCGATATGTTATGGTTACACATTAGACGTTCAACGGTTAGTCGATATGTTATGGTTACACATTATACGTTCAACGGATGAGTCGATATGTTATGGTTACACATTAGACGTTCAACGGATGAGTCGATATGTTAGGGTTACACATTAGACGTTCAACGGATGAGTCGATATGTTATGGTTACACATTAGACGTTCAACGGATGAGTCGATATGTTAGGGTTACACATTAGACGTTCAACGGATGAGTCGATATGTTAGGGTTACACATTAGACGTTCAACGGATGAGTCGATATGTTAGGGTTACACATTAGACGTTCAACGGTTAGTCGATATGTTATGGTTACACATTAGACGTTCAACGGATGAGTCGATATGTTAGTGTTACACATTACACGAGATGTTATATCACACCATCTGTCAACAAAACATTTCCCACCAAAAATCTCCCACCAAAAATTTCCCCCCAAAAATTTCCCTCCAAAAATTTCCCACCAAGATCTGCTCTTATATACTAACATCTTATCCACACAACTTCACAGCCTCTTATACTCAAAACCACTTAACCTCACAACCACAAACACACACACTGTTATCATGGTGAAGATGGCGGAATTTGAAGCTTTTGCTTGTCCTTGTAAACGAGGAGACGTAATTCTGCGAGAATCGCATAAACCTTACTCCCGTGGTAAACAATACTATGCGTGTCCTTTATCAAAGGTGAACACCTACATACTTTTTTGTGTGTTATATAAATAATTTGGTTAGTTGTTAAAAATAATAATTTTTACTCTTTAACAGGGTGGGACAAAGGAGTATGGTTGCGATTTTTTTTTATGGAAGGAGGAACGACTAGCCAAAATGACCGGTTCTCTTGGAGCTTCAACGCCTCCAACTCATTCCGCAGGACCATCCATAACTCCACCTCGTTACACCGCAGGACCTTCAACATCGAGTCCTGGAAATACAGAGTGCTCAAACTGCATCAAACTGAATCACCAGATAATGGTACTCAATAAAATGCTATAAGTGTACATGCATCCAAACAAACACACAATTGATTCAACTGCCTTATTTCACGACCCTTATAATGACATGGTAGGTGATATGGGAAATCTTCGTATGTAGGTTGTTGTTGTTGCTGTTATTGTTGTTGTTGTTGCTGTTATTGTCGTTGTTGTTGTTTGTTGTGTTATTGTTGTTGTTTAATAAAATGTTGTTGTTGTGAAAACTGATGTCGAACGTGCTTTATATTTTTAATTCGTACGCTTTAAAATGTTCCAACAGATGAGTCGATATGTTATGATTACACATTAGACGTTCAACGGATGAGTCGATATGTTAGGGTTACACATTAGACGATCAACGGATGAGTCGATATGTTTATGTATAACGATATTATTGTGTTTATGTATAACGATATCACCTTAAAAACGTATATATATTTTTTGTTAAAATATACGGAATATTGGACCGAAACAAACCTAAAAAACGTAGTTTCATTAAAAGTCAACGAAGTCAAAAAGAATCCCCGGCGACATCTCGCTGGGGAAAATGCACTTACTTAATACGAAAGCCCAAAACTTAAGCCCAATTGCGAAACTTAAAGCCCAAAAAAAGTATCCCCAGCGACATGTCGCTGGTGAAACTATTGTCCACGTCACCATAAGAGTTATTAACACTAATTACAATTCCGTAATTAAACGAATGAATCCCCAGCGACATGTCGCTGGGGAAACTTGAGCGGGAAAATTTCCCGCTGCGTTTTGCGAAGAAATATTTGGTCAAAATTCAACGGTAGTATCCCCGGCGACATGTCGCCGGGGAAAAGTACGAAATAATTTATTTGACTTTTCTACGAGAATTTGTGCCACGTAGGATCTATTTTTGTCGTTTAGTGAAGATACCCCAGCGACAAATGTCGCCGGGGAAAATGTCGATAGGAAAACTGGTATTTGTTGTAGTGTCTAACAATATCATATTCAAGAAACATTGATCAGTAAAAGATTTATGTTTGAACATCTATGTTCGAACTTCGAAGAGAAATTAAAAACTTAATTACTTCAA
>CP139508.1:312460519-312703499 GCA_021014915.2 Artemisia tridentata subsp. tridentata
TAAATATGTAAATTCTGGAAACTTAGGGTTGATTTGAGTAATAAATTATATTCTAGGGGTTATGTGTCATTTTGGTAATTTAATGGCTTAATATGCAATTATTGATAATTAAAGGTTGAAAAGGTAATTTAAAGGACTAAATATGTAACTTGGATAACTTGAGGGACTTGATGTGTAAATTATGAATATTTAAGGGTAGACTCGTATAATATGATAAAATAAGTGACCATTGTGTAATTTTGATAAGCTAAGGGTTTATTATGTAATTATGGATATTATAAGGTTTAAAATGTAAATCATATAACTTAAGGGTGTAAAGTGTAAAATTAGGAAACTTGAGGGGCTGAATTTGTTAACTTGATAAATATGGATTCAAAACAGATCATTTGAGATATTTTCATATTTGAAACTTGAACTTTGATATAATTACACTTAAAACCCTAATTTATGTAAAGTTGTCATAATTAACCTTAAACTTTTGTGACTTGTTAAAATGCACCCTAAGACCATAATATGTTTTGATAATGACTTAACCAAATTGAGAATATGGAAATCTTACTAAGTATGGAAACTTTCTAATTATGGGAACTTTCTAAAAATAGAAACTTACTAAATATGGAAACCTGCTTAAAATGGAAAGGTTTGTAATTCTTTTCTACCCCTCTAGGTGTGAAGAAGGAGAGGACCTGATCTTTTCATCTTATCCATTTTGGTTTGTACTTTGCTTTGGAATAAGGTACAGATATTCTGCCCTTTCTAATAAGGTGCCTTCGACCTCTTGATTTTGATTTGAACCTATGATATGAACCTTTGGCATTTGAACCTTTGACATGAACCTTTGATATGAACCTTTGACTTCTGAACCTCTTATATGAACCCTGTGATATGAACCTGGAGATTTGGACCATGATTATGACATATGAACCTTTGTTTTGATTTGAACCTTTAACCTTGACCCCAGTTTGATACTACGAGCCAAATATGTTTCCTAGCCATGAAGGTAACATGGCCGTGTCATTGATGCACCAATGGCATGACTCTTGTGTGGTCAGAGTGATTAACCACACCGTCCCCATTATGATATGTTATGCGCGCTTTATGATTTGTTATGGCCAATATGATTTGTTTGGGGGCGTATGGATGCATCCTAGATATGTTATGATATGCTTTGATATGATATGATATGGTGACTGGGGCTGGGTGCAATCCACTCCTTTCACAAAATATGGGAGCTGATCACTCCAACTGGTACATGAGGACACCCCTCATATTATCGGCTTATTCGAGAGGCATCCCCTCTATATGATTATGATATGCTATGATATGATATGTTATGATATGGGCTCGTGGTGGATGACTGTCCTAACCTTTACTCTTGTACCCTATTTATATCTCTTTCATTATGTTTCGTTTGTTTCGTTTCCGTTTATTATATATATCTGTTCACTGGGCTTTTTAAGCTCAGCCGCACGTTTTCTTTTCGTGTGCGGCAGGTATCTAAGCTAGGAGCTTTTGGATTATGCTTTGGATGGGATGAGAGTTAGATGGAGCTTTGACCTTAGATGACCACCTTTATCTTATGACTTTGTTTTGGACATGGATTTTCCTTTGTATTCGTATCTTTGGATTATTTTCCTTTCCGTGAACTTATGTATTTTCAAGTCGTGTTGACTTGACTTTCTCTTATGTATTTGTTTAAGACTTCCGCTGTGCTTTTATGTATGCTTTGATTTGTCACCATAATGTGATGCTTCTACCCTTGTCGGGTTGGGGTGTTACAATTATGGTATCAGAGCCAGGTTTCGACCTGTAGTACATAAGTCATGGCCTGTGAGTCTTATGGACCCTAGGATTTGACCCTTAAGGCTTAAGTTTTGACTGGTGAGGTTTTGGGTAGTCATAGGTTCTGTTTCGTCTTCCATTTCGTGCTTATTCTCTTATATTGTCACTAAGCATTTTCGAAATCATTCAGATGGTGAATACGCGACATCAGGAATATAATGGAGGGACCCCTGACTTTAAGGCCATGATAGCAGAAGCCTTGGCCAACGCTCTCCCTAACTTGGTGACTCAGGTCACCAACAATATTCAGAATGGGGCAGGTTCTTCCGGAGGTGGTGGTGCAGGTTCAGGTCCAGGTGGTGGTGGTGGAGGTGCTCCACCAGTTGGTATCCATGTTTGGATTGAGAGGTTTAACAAGCTCAAACCCCTCTCTTTCCGGTCAGCTGCCGTCCCCACTGAGGCAGAAGACTGGATTATCCACATGGAAAAGATATTTAAGGTTTTGGGTTGTCCAGATGAGTTTAAGACTAGATTGGCTGCATTTAAGTTTGAAGGCGATGCACAGAGCTGGTGGACAGCTTATGTCCAGGCTCAGGAGCTGGGTTTTGAGGAGACTTGTACTTGGGAGGATTTCATGGGTATCTTTTATAAGCAGTACATTCCAGTGGCGGAACAGCAGCGATATGAGCGGGAGTATGGTAACATCCGTCAGGGGGACCGAGAGACGACTGTGGAGTTTATGCAGCGATTTATGAGGCTGGCCAGTTTCTTTGGGCCAGAGATTACGGGAGATGCTTACCGTCAGGCTAAGACATTTAAGTGGGCGTTAAAGAAATGGATATTGGACCGTATCGTGAATACGCCTTATGATGATGTAGCTGCGGTTGCAAACGACGCTCGCAACATCGAGATGTTGCATAGTGATGGTAGTGCTTTTAATAAGCGTGATAGGGATGGTAACCGGGTGCATTCCAGGGGACAGAGTCAGCAAGGTCAGGGTCAGGATTTCAGAGGTCGACAGGACCAGGCATCCGAGCAGAGAGGTCGACAGGACCATAGATATGATCAGCGTGGTCGCCAGGACCGGGACTACAGTCAGAGGCGACAGGATTCTCGGGGTTATGATAGGCAGGTTTCTGGGAGAAGTGGCTACAACAACAACAATAACAACCCACGTTAGTATCGTGATCAGACTACCCGGGGTGCTCAGTCGGGTTATCAGTCAGGTTCTTCTGGACAGGGGAGGACTAATGAGGTGTTACCTCCTACACCGCTGTGTCCTACTTGTGGAAAGCCTCATCCGGGGCCATGCCACAAGGCTACCGGGGGTTGCTTTGCTTGTGGGTCTACTGCTCATCGGGTGAAGGACTGCCCACAGGGAAAGCAGGTTGTTCCATCAGGTTCGGGTAGGCCAGCTCCTACTACTGGTCGGGTTTATTCTCTTACACGTGATCAGGCGGCAGGCACGTCAGGTACCATTACCGGTTATCTTTATGTTGGAGATCATATTGTTTTTGTTTTATTTGACACCGGTGCTACGCATTCTATAATATCTAATACGCTTGCCAAGAAAATAAAAGTAACTCCAACACCATTGAATAATCTTATATCTATCTCTACTCCTATGAAAACCCAAGTCACCATTGATTGTGAATATGTAAATTGTCCGCTAAGATTTGATGATTGTATTCGTCCGGCTAATCTGCTTCCCCTCGATATGATTGATTTTGATATAATTTTGGGTATGGACTGGTTGTCTTCCCATAAGGCCTCTATCGACTGTCATGCCAGATGTGTAAGATTTGGTGATATCCATCATCCGGATTTTGTTTATCACGGTTCTCAGCCTTTGAAATCTGTTAAACTCATTTCTGCTATGAAAGAGCGGACTCTAATCTCTCATGGTTGCCAAGGGTTTTTGGCCTCTGTTAAAGATACGTCTTCTCAGGGACCTGATGTTAGTAGTGTTCCCATTGTTCGGGAGTTCGCTGATGTCTTTCCCGAAGAACTTCCTGGTATTCCTCCCACCAGAGAAGTTGAATTCAGTATTGATCTAGTTCCCGGTGCTGAGCCTATTTCTAAGGCTCCGTACCGAATGGCTCCCATTGAACTCAAAGAATTGAAAGTGCAGTTAGAGGAGTTATTGGAGAACGGTTTTATTCGTCCGAGTGTTTCTCCCTGGGGCGCTCCTGTGCTATTTGTGAAAAAGAAGGATGGTAGTATGCGCCTTTGTATTGATTACCGGGAGCTCAACCGCATTACTATCCGTAACCGCTATCCCCTTCCGCGCATCGACGATTTGTTTGACCAATTGCAAGGGGCAAAGCACTTCTCTAAGATTGATTTGAGATCGGGATACCATCAGCTTCGTGTGAGGGAACAAGATGTTCCCAAGACTGCCTTTCGCACCCGCTATGGTCATTACGAATTCCTGGTTATGCCTTTCGGCTTGACCAATGCTCTGGCCGTTTTTATGGACCTTATGAACCGGGTTTTTCATGAGTTCCTCGATAAATTTGTCATTGTCTTCATCGATGATATTCTTGTCTATTCGAAATCTAAGGAGGAGCACGAACAGCATCTTCGGACTGTGTTGGAGATTCTTAGACAGAAGAAGTTGTACGCGAAGTTTTCTAAGTGTGAATTCTAGTTGAGTCAGGTCGCTTTCCTAGGTCACGTTGTTTCTGCGGAGGGCATCA
Source organism: Artemisia tridentata subsp. tridentata (assembly GCA_021014915.2). NCBI lineage: Eukaryota > Viridiplantae > Streptophyta > Magnoliopsida > Asterales > Asteraceae > Artemisia > Artemisia tridentata. The sequence goes on from CP139508.1 coordinate 312,465,001, forward strand.
CTATGGACCCAGCGAAGGTCGAGGCTATCACTAAATGGCCTAGACCTACAAATGTGACTGAGGTGAGAAGTTTTCTGGGACTCGCTGGTTATTATCGTCGTTTTGTTGAGGGTTTCTCGCGGCTGGCCTTGCCATTGACACAGTTGATGAGAAAAGGGGAGAAATTTGTATGGACTGAGGAGAGGGAGAACAGTTTTGAGGAGCTTAAGCAGAGATTAGTGTCGGCACCTATTCTGACTCTTCCGTCTGGTTCGGGTGGTTTCCAGATTTATAGTGATGCATCTAAAAAGGGTTTGGGTTGCGTTTTAATGCAGCATGGGAAAGTCATCGCCTATGCTTCGAGGCAACTGAAACCGTACGAAGAAAATTATCCGACGCACGATTTGGAATTGGCTGCAGTGGTTTTCGCTCTTAAAATATGGCGGAATTATCTCTACGGCGAGTCATGTGACATTTTCACCGACCACAAAAGCCTTAAATATATTTTCACGCAGAAGGAGCTAAATATGAGACAGAGGCGATGGTTGGAGCTCCTGAAAGATTACGACACCAACATCCAGTATCACCCCGGCAAGGCAAATGTTGTTGCCGACGCTCTGAGCCGAAAGTCGGGTATGGTCGCTAGTCTAAATTTTGAGCCTCGGATTCTAAATGATTTGGAGATTCTAGATGTTGAGTTTTGTGTTCGGGGTTGTGACGGTTACTGGGCTAGTCTAAAGGTTGAGTCTAATCTCATCCTGCGGATTAAAGAAGCCCAGAAAGATGACGGTGAACTCTGGGCCATTGTGCAGAATGTGGAAGATGGAAAGCAATCTGAGTTTCGGGTTGATGAGTTTGGTGTGGTATGGCTCGAGGATCGTCTGTGTGTTCCTAACGATCATGATCTGCGAGAGGCTGTTTTGTCAGAGGCGCATAGTTCTCCCTTTACTATACATCCGGGTTCCACCAAAATGTACCGAGATCTGAAGCAACACTTTTGGTGGAGCGGCATGAAACATGATGTGGCGTCTTATGTAGCTAGGTGTTTGACTTGTCAGCAGGTCAAGATCGAGCACCAGAGAGCTAGTGGGTTATTACAGCCGTTAGATATTCCGACTTGGAAATGGGAGGAAGTTACTATGGATTTTGTTACGGGTTTACCTATTACCAGAAGGAATCATGACGCGATTTGGGTAGTCGTTGATCGGCTGACCAAATCTGCTCATTTCCTACCCATTCGTGTGAAGTACGGTGTTAATAAGTTGGCGGAGATCTTTAGGCAGGAGATTGTTAGGCTTCACGGTATGCCCACGGCCATTATTTCTGATAGAGATCCACGTTTTACTTCTAGATTCTGGAGGGGTTTACAAAAGGCTTGGGGTGCACGACTCAAGTTCAGTACGGCTTTCCACCCTCAGGCAGATGGTCAGTCAGAGCGGACCATTCAGACATTGGAGGACATGCTGAGGGCATGCGCGTTAGAGTGGACGGGTAATTGGGATGAGTATCTTTGTTTAGTAGAGTTCGCTTATAACAACAGCTGGCATGCTAGTATTCGGATGGCTCCTTTCGAGATGTTGTATGGACGGAAATGTAGAGCACCCGTTTGTTGGAACGAAGTAGGAGAGCGTGCTATTGAGGGTCCGGAGTTGGTTCAGATCACGAATGAGAAGGTAGATGTGGCTAAGGAGAAGTTGAAAGAAGCTCGGGCACGCCAGAAAAGTTATGCGGATAAGCACCGTCGTGATTTGGAGTTTCAGGTTGGCGATCGGGTTTTCCTTAAGGTTTCACCGTTTCGAGGAGTTAAACGTTTCGGAATCAAGGGCAAGCTGAGTCCTCGATTCATCGGGCCATTCGAGATCCTGGAACGTATTGGAGAGGTTTCCTACCGTCTAGCTCTACCTCCCCAGCTTTCGCATGTGCATGATGTATTCCATGTATCTCTTTTACGGGGATACAACTATCATCCTCTTCATGTGGTATCTTATCCTCTCGATCAGATTCAGCCGGATATGTCTCTTCCGGAGGAGCCGGAAGCGGTTCTGGATCGCCAGGAGCGAGTTATGAGACGTAAAGTAATTCCGTTCGTTAAGATTCTTTGGCGGAACCACCCAGAGCGGGAAGCTACCTGGGAGACTGAGGAGTCTATTCGTGCTAGTTATCCTCATTTTGTATTCTGATCTGGTATGTCTCTATTTTGTTTCCGTTCCATTTCAGTTCTACTTCTTTGCAAATTTCGAGGACGAAATTTTTCGTTTAGAGGGGAAGAGTTGTAAAACCCTAAAAATCTAAAATGTGCTAAAAGACCAAATTGCCCCTACAAGTTTAAAAATTATTTAAAAACTTATAAAGTATCAAATAAATTCCAAACTTCTGACAATGCACAAGTTATGATCTCAAATAATTTTAACAACTTCATTTAACATTTATACAAATTACAAAATGACTAAAATACCCCTATATGGACCGAATTAATTTATTTTAATATTATGTTTAATTAAAAAGATTTAAAATGGAGCAAATAAGGAAATAATAAATCATCATCATGGCCAATCAATTTTATTAAATTCCTGGTCATCCTCCCCCCCCCCTTGACTCGGTTTAACTATTTTAAAACAATCCTTATCATTTCCTTTTCCTAACCCTAATGCCGATTGAAAAGAAAACACACACACAATTTCATTAGCCTCCAATCGACACTCTAAAATCCCTAGACCATTTTTCTATGATTGATCATCATCAAAAGGAACTAGGAAAAATACCATTCGAATTATTTGAAGCTTGGTCCGATCTTGGTGAATTATTTCTTTGTCGCTAGAACAAAATAAGGTATGGATCGAATTAATTCTTGCGACCTCCTAAAAATTCGTTTCTTATTTTTATTGTGTTCCTCACATCATATGTGACACGTGAAAATTGGTTTCAAGATTTTTAGATCATTTTTGAAGCCGTGGTGATTTTTTGGGCGTTTTGGCTATACGCGTACAAGATAAATCCTCCAACCCATTCTACATGTTCGAATCTCTTTGTGGTATTTTTCTCAGATCCTATATGTATTTAGAACATCAAATAAAATGATTATAACATACCATGCATGATCTACATATTATTTGCGAATTAAACATGGAAAACGGGTATAAATCCTAAATAATTCAATCCGAATTTTTGAGGCTTCATATTTATTTTATTTGGACTCTACATGATCCTATTAGCCTGGGAAAAATGCTACTTCGATTTGTTATGGCCTGATCTAATTATTTTTGATTTATTTGTTTTACCGGATTTAAGTTATATATAGAAGAAATAAAAATAAAATGTAATCCGATTTAGGGTTTGAATATTAGGGCTTGGTTTTGACAAATTAATGATGTTATAATGATTATATAATGATTTGGTAATTATTGGTATTTTTAGCATTAGAGTTTTATAAATAAAAAGTACAATCGGTTTGTAATTAAATTCTAAGGGGGTGTTTTGTAACTTTTAAAACTCAAAGGTTATTTTTAGAACTTAATTTGGAATGTGTATGATTCGAATAAAATATAAGTTGGGGGTGTCATGTGTAAATTTTATGTTTTAAAGGATTAAAATGTATTTATTACTTAATTAGGGTTCGAATTGTAAAGTAATTAAATGGAGGGACTAAATATGTAAATTCTGGAAACTTAGGGTTGATTTGAGTAATAAATTATATTCTAGGGGTTATGTGTCATTTTGGTAATTTAATGGCTTAATATGCAATTATTGATAATTAAAGGTTGAAAAGGTAATTTAAAGGACTAAATATGTAACTTGGATAACTTGAGGGACTTGATGTGTAAATTATGAATATTTAAGGGTAGACTCGTATAATATGATAAAATAAGTGACCATTTTGTAATTTTGATAAGCTAAGGGTTTATTATGTAATTATGGATATTATAAGGTTTAAAATGTAAATCATATAACTTAAGGGTGTAAAGTGTAAAATTAGGAAACTTGAGGGGCTGAATTTGTTAACTTGATAAATATGGATTCAAAAAAGATCATTTGAGATATTTTCATATTTGAAACTTGAACTTTGATATAATTACACTTAAAACCCTAATTTATGTAAAGTTGTCATAATTAACCTTAAACTTTTGTGACTTGTTAAAATGCACCCTAAGACCATAATATGTTTTGATAATGACTTAACCAAATTGAGAATATGGAAATCTTACTAAGTATGGAAACTTTCTGTAACACCCCCAAAATCGGATCCAGCGGAAGCATACATGTAGCTGGGGTGCAACTCAATTGGTATCATAACACAAGTGCAAAGAACGGTTTTCATCTCATTCATTTATAATAAAATAGTTTAACAAAAATGTTGATTTACATTGTAAAAAGTAGTGCGGAATTAGGCCCTTGAAAATATCATTTAAAACGGTCCCATATGAATATCAGAGTCTTCTATGACCATGCCATGCCCTGCCAAAACCTCCAGTAGCGTGCCTTTGCTTAAAGCCTGAAAATACATGCTAAAGTGTCAACACGAGGTTGGTGAGTTCATAGAGTTTAGTGTAAAATGAATTTGCATTGGATTAAGATTTCCCAGCAAAGGCATTGTAAATCCACTCAGTTCCAAGCCCTGGCCATACAAGACTCGCAACCTGTGTGTTTACAACCCACTGCTAACATATAGTATGAGTAAAACAAGTATAAGTTTATCACAACAGTTATCAAAGCTAATGGTCATCCAACAACTTAATTTGGAGCCACTAGATAGTCTCAGTAGTCATCCAGCAACTTAATCTGGAGCCACTGGAAAGTCACAGTAGTCATCTAGCAACTTAATCTAGAGCCACTGGAAAGTCACAGTAGTCATCCAGCAACTTAATCTGGAGCCACTGGAGAGTCTCAGTAGTCATCCAGCAACTTAATCTGGAGCCACTGGAAGTATGTATGTATGTATGTTTACTGGGTGCCATTTCCCAAAGTATAAGAATCCAAGAATACACAATCAAGATTTACGCAATATGTTTAATAGTATGAAAGTATAGCATAGCATATGAGTAAAGTTGTTTAGAGTAATAGCAAACAGTTTAAGCATGTATCTCCCCCAAAGAGTTTATAAAGCAGTTAAAATGAGTAAAAGTGGGGCTATGAAACTCACCTGGTGTGATAGCTACGATGACAAAAGTGGATACACTGAAATGAGGCACGATTCTCTAACCGCGACCTAATATGAATGAATGATATGATTCACTTAGATTACGAGGTGTGAGATGAATGCATATGCACATGAAGCCTATACCACTCGAAGTTTAAGAATAAGTGTTAGCGTTGAGTTATAGCGTTGCCATAACTTAGGAAAATATGTCCATACTAGGCTTGCAAAACTAGACGTATAAAGAAATGTATAAAACGTTCGTGTTAGTCTTGGCGTTTTGAAAACCTTTGAAGTCATCTCATTGACGCTCTTGACGATACGTGTCTCAACGGTTAAGGAAAATGGCTCTTCTATCGTCGTTACTTGGAAAATACACTTTTAGTACGTAATATACCTTTTTATTAAAAACTGTCAAGAATAATAAGGAATATCTTGTTTAAAACGTGAATATCTTGGTCGTTACAAACTCGTTTTCTACGTTCTTTATATCCATGGTTTCGTATAAATATATACTAACACATTTTTAGTAGCTCGGTTCATCTAGGTTTCGCCAAACGCCTCAAATAGGCCGTCGAATGTCGTCAAACAGCAACCATTTTCCGGAAAAAATAGTTTTTAGTCGTTAAACTCGTAAAAATCATATCTCCTTCGTTATTTACTCGTTTTTATCCCCGTTTTCGGCCACGTCTTCGTCTCGGAATGTATTTTCTAAATGTTTGGCCAAAAATAACCCTAAACTTACTGAGTTGGCCACGTTTTAAAAATGGAGACAGCGGGTTATATATTGTTTCAAAAATGTGTTTTCTTAGTTTGGTATCTAGTCCAAAACCATCCAAACTACAACCAAACAATTCTCAATCCTACCATACACCTTCTTAGGGTGTCATGGGTTCCTAAACATCATCATCCAAGTTAATCTATCAAGGATCTACATACTTTTCATTTATAGAGCTCAAAAGTTATAAAAAGTGTATAAAGAGTGGTATAAACTAACATATGCATGTAGATCTTGTATAAAAATGATATGTACATTATAAGAACTTGATAAAATTATAAAGATGAGTTTTGACAACTTACTTGAAAGATTTGAGAGCTTATGATGATGAAAAACCTATAGAACCTTGGGTTTTTTTTTATTTCAAAACTCTAACAAGGATGTTAAAATGGACTTGTTAAACACTTGAACTAGGAAAATTTATGGTTTCTTCTTCTTGGTCTCTTGATGCCGTGGGATGAAGGAGAGCAAAAGAGAGAAAGTTGATCTTTTACTTGTGAAATGAATTGATAAGTTATATGTTGTAAAAATAAATTAAGGAACAAGTATACTAACTATCATTAATGTGATAGATATTTGGACAAGAAAGAGTATGGCCTAAGCATGGGGGGCCGGATTTTATGGAAGAAAATGGGGAGAGCAAGTAAGATTTTATATATTATTGTATGAGTTAGTTTGTTTTGTGTATAATTTGAGTGTTATCGGGTACCGAGTTGTCTTGAAATAAATATTCACGAAGTGACGTAAAATACGACGAAGTTGTAAAAATGGTAAAAATATATTCTTGACAAGAATCGGGTGTCGGAATAATTATCGGGTTAAATTATCGTAAACAGACGGAGTTATAAGCTCCTATCGGAAAATATAGCATTTGATTTAAAAACACCGGGTAAATTAATAATATAATCTCTATATTATTATAATGAGTATGAAAATACGTTAGGATCATTTTCGAGAGTATCGGGTATATTGTTAGTAGTAAAACTGAGTGGTAATCGTTAATTACAAATTAAGCATACGTAATTTGAAATGATGCATGATGAACATGAATAGTGTTTTTCCCTCGGGATGAATAGTGTCATGTGAATAGTAAAATTTCTGAAAGTTTCTCAAAATATCAAATTGACCTCGAAAACGATGAATAGTGAAAAGTGAATAGTGATCGGTGAATAGTAAATGATGAATAGTACCCGATGAATAGTAATTTCCCGAGATGAATAGTGAATATGGAAGTATCCTGAAAATGCGGGTTGTGACAGTCTCCCACCCTAAAAGGAACTTCGTCCCGAAGTTCAGCTCGTTCGTTCTACGTATGTACGTTCTCCTGGTCTGATTTGATGAGGCAAACTTTCCCATCCTCGAGCGTAGCCTTCAAAGACCTTAAGGTAACCGATTTTTACTTAATCCCACAACTCATCAAACAAGAACTGTCATGGGATTAGGCTAAATCGGTTTAGGTTGTCGATTCAAATTTAATCTCACAACTCATCAAACAAGAACTGTCATGAGATTAAACTGAATCGGCTGGGGTAACAACTTGGCTCTTAGCTTGATTTTCGCAACTCATCAAACAAGAACTGTCACTAGATCAAGCTAGGAAACAAGTTGTCAAAATAATGGATTCAACATCCTGAAATGAGGTCTTTTGAAAGATTGGCTCGATTTTGGAATTACTTACATCAATCAAATCAATCTGGACATAATACTATTATAACTACTCTCAGTATTGCAAAATTCATCTCTGAGTCAGACATAGGTGGTCAGGCTATGTCTCACTATCCCGGGTCGAATATAGATGACCAGTCTATATTCCACCGAGGTTCAATGAATTTTGAAATACTCAGCTTAGTTATACTAATACTATGTCCTTCACATTTAAAGGACGTCTCAAAAGACTAAGGCAAGTGACCAAACTCGAGGTCGAATGATGAAACTACATAAGGAAAAGGTGTAACGCTATGACGTGTATGATATGTAAGCATACTTATATGGAATACAATTTTAGTAATCAAAGAGAGTAAGTGAGTATAAATGATTTGGTAATAAGACACAAATCTTATTAAATATGTCAGCAACAAACCACAAATGAGGCATCAGCTTGGCAGGCAGGCACGTGGCGGTCATAGGGTTAAGTTTTCGTAAAAGTAGCTATAGTTTAGGTTTTAAAATTACCCAATTCTCTATAGCCTAGGCTCTGATACCAATCTGTAACACCCCCAAAATCGGATCCAGCGGAAGCATACATGTAGCTGGGGTGCAACTCAATTGGTATCATAACACAAGTGCAAAGAACGGTTTTCATCTCATTCATTTATAATAAAATAGTTTAACAAAAATGTTGATTTACATTGTAAAAAGTAGTGCGGAATTAGGCCCTTGAAAATATCATTTAAAACGGTCCCATATGAATATCAGAGTCTTCTATGACCATGCCATGCCCTGCCAAAACCTCCAGTAGCGTGCCTTTGCTTAAAGCCTGAAAATACATGCTAAAGTGTCAACACGAGGTTGGTGAGTTCATAGAGTTTAGTGTAAAATGAATTTGCATTGGATTAAGATTTCCCAGCAAAGGCATTGTAAATCCACTCAGTTCCAAGCCCTGGCCATACAAGACTCGCAACCTGTGTGTTTACAACCCACTGCTAACATATAGTATGAGTAAAACAAGTATAAGTTTATCACAACAGTTATCAAAGCTAATGGTCATCCAACAACTTAATTTGGAGCCACTAGATAGTCTCAGTAGTCATCCAACAACTTAATCTGGAGCCACTGGAAAGTCACAGTAGTCATCTAGCAACTTAATCTAGAGCCACTGGAAAGTCACAGTAGTCATCCAGCAACTTAATCTGGAGCCACTGGAGAGTCTCAGTAGTCATCCAGCAACTTAATCTGGAGCCACTGGAAGTATGTATGTATGTATGTTTACTGGGTGCCATTTCCCAAAGTATAAGAATCCAAGAATACACAATCAAGATTTACGCAATATGTTTAATAGTATGAAAGTATAGCATAGCATATGAGTAAAGTTGTTTAGAGTAATAGCAAACAGTTTAAGCATGTATCTCCCCCAAAGAGTTTATAAAGCAGTTAAAATGAGTAAAAGTGGGGCTATGAAACTCACCTGGTGTGATAGCTACGATGACAAAAGTGGATACACTGAAATGAGGCACGATTCTCTAACCGCGACCTAATATGAATGAATGATATGATTCACTTAGATTACGAGGTGTGAGATGAATGCATATGCACATGAAGCCTATACCACTCGAAGTTTAAGAATAAGTGTTAGCGTTGAGTTATAGCGTTGCCATAACTTAGGAAAATATGTCCATACTAGGCTTGCAAAACTAGACGTATAAAGAAATGTATAAAACGTTCGTGTTAGTCTTGGCGTTTTGAAAACCTTTGAAGTCATCTCATTGACGCTCTTGACGATACGTGTCTCAACGGTTAAGGAAAATGGCTCTTCTATCGTCGTTACTTGGAAAATACACTTTTAGTACGTAATATACCTTTTTATTAAAAGCTGTCAAGAATAATAAGGAATATCTTGTTTAAAACGTGAATATCTTGGTCGTTACAAACTCGTTTTCTACGTTCTTTATATCCATGGTTTCGTATAAATATATACTAACACATTTTTAGTAGCTCGGTTCATCTAGGTTTCGCCAAACGCCTCAAATAGGCCGTCGAATGTCGTCAAACAGCAACCATTTTCCGGAAAAATAGTTTTTAGTCGTTAAACTCGTAAAAATCATATCTCCTTCGTTATTTACTCGTTTTTATCCCCGTTTTCGGCCACGTCTTCGTCTCGGAATGTATTTTCTAAATGTTTGGCCAAAAATAACCCTAAACTTACTGAGTTGGCCACGTTTTAAAAATGGAGACAGCGGGTTATATATTGTTTCAAAAATGTGTTTTCTTAGTTTGTATCTAGTCCAAAACCATCCAAACTACAACCAAACAATTCTCAATCCTACCATACACCTTCTTAGGGTGTCATGGGTTCCTAAACATCATCATCCAAGTTAATCTATCAAGGATCTACATACTTTTCATTTATAGAGCTCAAAAGTTATAAAAAGTGTATAAAGAGTGGTATAAACTAACATATGCATGTAGATCTTGTATAAAAATGATATGTACATTATAAGAACTTGATAAAATTATAAAGATGAGTTTTGACAACTTACTTGAAAGATTTGAGAGCTTATGATGATGAAAAACCTATAGAACCTTGGGTTTTTTTTTATTTCAAAACTCTAACAAGGATGTTAAAATGGACTTGTTAAACACTTGAACTAGGAAAATTTATGGTTTCTTCTTCTTGGTCTCTTGATGCCGTGGGATGAAGGAGAGCAAAAGAGAGAAAGTTGATCTTTTACTTGTGAAATGAATTGATAAGTTATATGTTGTAAAAATAAATTAAGAAACAAGTATACTAACTATCATTAATGTGATAGATATTTGGACAAGAAAGAGTATGGCCTAAGCATGGGGGGCCGGATTTTATGGAAGAAAATGGGGAGAGCAAGTAAGATTTTATATATTATTGTATGAGTTAGTTTGTTTTGTGTATAATTTGAGTGTTATCGGGTACCGAGTTGTCTTGAAATAAATATTCACGAAGTGACGTAAAATACGACGAAGTTGTAAAAATGGTAAAAATATATTCTTGACAAGAATCGGGTGTCGGAATAATTATCGGGTTAAATTATCGTAAACAGACGGAGTTATAAGCTCCTAACGGAAAATATAGCATTTGATTTAAAAACACCGGGTAATTTAATAATATAATCTCTATATTATTATAATGAGTATGAAAATACGTTAGGATCATTTTCGAGAGTATCGGGTATATTGTTAGTAGTAAAACTGAGTGGTAATCGTTAATTACAAATTAAGCATACGTAATTTGAAATGATGCATGATGAACATGAATAGTGTTTTTCCCTCGGGATGAATAGTGTCATGTGAATAGTAAAATTTCTGAAAGTTTCTCAAAATATCAAATTGACCTCGAAAACGATGAATAGTGAAAAGTGAATAGTAATCGATGAATAGTAAATGATGAATAGTACCCGATGAATAGTAATTTCCCGAGATGAATAGTGAATATGGAAGTATCCTGAAAATGTGGGTTGTGACACTTTCTAATTATGGGAACTTTCTAAAAATAGAAACTTACTAAATATGGAAACCTGCTTAAAATGGAAAGGTTTGTAATTCTTTTCTACCCCTCTAGGTGTGAAGAAGGAGAGGACCTGATCTTTTCATCTTATCCATTTTGGTTTGTACTTTGCTTTGGAATAAGGTACAGATATTCTGCCCTTTCTAATAAGGTGCCTTCGACCTCTTGATTTTGATTTGAACCTATGATATGAACCTTTGGCATTTGAACCTTTGACATGAACCTTTTGATATGAACCTTTGACTTCTGAACCTCTTATATGAACCCTGTGATATGAACCTGGAGATTTGGACCATGATTATGACATATGAACCTTTGTTTTGATTTGAACCTTTAACCTTGACCCCAGTTTGATACTACGAGCCAAATATGTTTCCTAGCCATGAAGGTAACATGGCCGTGTCATTGATGCACCAATGGCATGACTCTTGTGTGGTCAGAGTGATTAACCACACCGTCCCCATTATGATATGTTATGCGCGCTTTATGATTTGTTATGGCCAATATGATTTGTTTGGGGGGCGTATGGATGCATCCTAGATATGTTATGATATGCTTTGATATGATATGATATGGTGACTGGGGCTGGGTGCAATCCACTCCTTTCACAAAATATGGGAGCTGATCACTCCAACTGGTACATGAGGACACCCCTCATATTATCGGCTTATTCGAGAGGCATCCCCTCTATATGATTATGATATGCTATGATATGATATGTTATGATATGGGCTCGTGGTGGATGACTGTCCTAACCTTTACTCTTGTACCCTATTTATATCTCTTTCATTATGTTTCGTTTGTTTCGTTTCCGTTTATTATATATATCTGTTCACTGGGCTTTTTAAGCTCAGCCGCACGTTTTCTTTTCGTGTGCGGCAGGTATCTAAGCTAGGAGCTTTTGGATTATGCTTTGGATGGGATGAGAGTTAGATGGAGCTTTGACCTTAGATGACCACCTTTATCTTATGACTTTGTTTTGGACATGGATTTTCCTTTGTATTCGTATCTTTGGATTATTTTCCTTTCCGTGAACTTATGTATTTTCAAGTCGTGTTGACTTGACTTTCTCTTATGTATTTGTTTAAGACTTCCGCTGTGCTTTTATGTATGCTTTGATTTGTCACCATAATGTGATGCTTCTACCCTTGTCGGGTTGGGGTGTTACAGTAAATAATGGACATACGACATGAAGTAACACTATCTCAAGTTGAACCGTTGCCTGAATCGTCTTCGTTTCAACTCGCTGATCAAAATGAGCATGATATTGGTAAATTCTTTTTGAATATAATTTGATTTATTGTTCATATTATTGATTAATTGCTATTTTGTATAACTTTGAAATCTGTATATGTGACAAAATTAATCATGTAGGTACTCTGAAATTAGAAGGAAAAAAAATATGAGGATTGTATGTGAATCTGGTGTACTGTAGTTGTGTTGTGGATTTGTTGAGTTGATTTGGCTATGGGAATAATGTAACGATTTGATGATATTTATTTATTTTACTGTTTATTGAAATCTGGTGAAGTATAGTTGTGTTGTTGATTAGTTGAGCTTATTTGGAATTAGAAATTACGTGATGCGTTGTTGACTTATCGATGTAATAAGCTAAAAGTTTTGCTGCTTCGGAGATCAGAGAAATTAGTTACCTAGTTTATAAACTAGTAGAGCTCTTTCTTATTGGGGTTATGTTGTTTTATTATGCTGAGTTTAATGTGAATTTGGTGATTGAGTTGATTTGGCTTTATAAATATCGTAACCGTTTCTAGTTATGCATACTTATGTAATAAACATAAGGTGTACTCCGAAAATAGAAAAAATATTGGATAGATTTCCCTGTTATTGTGTTTTAGTTTAATGTGAATCTGGTGAACTCTATTTTTTATTTAATTTAGCATTATGAATCACGCCACGGTTTAAGAATTTATATCTATGTTGTGATGTTGTTGTGTTACTTAGTGTCTAATCTGGTTGTTTAATCATTTTTCATGTTTGTATTTGTTTGTATCTGTTTTACTGTTCGTGAATCTTTTTTCATTATATTTGAACTATGTTGTGATATGTTAGCTTTTGATCTTTTTATTTGTATTGAAGTTTAGTTTTCATCACCTGCAAAATTTTTATTCTCTTTGTGATTTGCTCAGGTGGCTTCATCATTGAACTCTTCTTACTGTTACATACTACAAAATGGTTCTTGTGTCTTTATGTGGATTGGAAATCTTACAACTTCTGAGGTCGATGTGATAAAGGTTTGAAAAGTAAGATATATACTAGAAATATTTTAAAGACGTGTCTTAAAGCCTACAGTTCTTTATGGTCTTCATGTTATTTACTTGTTATAAATGATATTTGCAGCCAGGTATGCAGTCCAAATTACAAAAGGAGGGTTCGGAATCTGAGGCGTTTTGGGAAATTTTGGGTGGGAAATCTGAATATCCAAGTCGGAAGATTGAAAAAGATGATGAAAGTGATCCCCATTTGTTCACATGTACATTCATAAAAGGTTAAAGCAACTACCTTTTGATAACCACCATTTTCTTCAATTCCTTTGTTACTTGCTAGAAATATACTTATACCTTTTCGTTGCTTGTTGCTGACACTTGTGCTGGTTCAGAAGATTTGAAGGTATGTATTACCTCATATGTATTAATGCTACATACTTGTATTTCTCTTTATCTAATATGTATTATGTTGTTTTAATTGCCGGTGACCGAGATATACAACTTCAACCAAGATGATTTAATAACTGAAGATATATTCATCCTTGACTGTCACCGAAGCATTTTTGTTTGGGTAGTCCAGCGAGTTGATCAGAAACTAAAAACACAAGCATTAGCTATTGGGCAAGTATATGGCTTTACCTTTTATATTTATTATTTCGTGTTTCAGCTAGAAGTTGTTGGAAATCATATGCGGTTTTAGTTTAATGCTTAATCAATGGATTTACTTGCTCGATTTGTGCACTAGTCTCGTTTAGTTGATACCTTGTAGAAGTTCACATGAGGTTTTTGACAAAACAAATGTGACTTATCCAGAATCACAAGTGATTTTCGTAAACAGTCTCATGTGTTTTTGAACAAATCACATGTGATTTGTTCTGAATCACATGTGATATTGTAGTATAACTTTGAGTAATCATTTAAAATTACATGTTACTAATTACATATTTGTATGTGACTAGCTACAGGTATTGCCTAAAAATGTTGAAGAAAATCCTAAGTCGAAAGATAGTCTAAGCCTATTGAGAGAAAAAGGAAGTTATTAGATTCCGATGAAGATTATGAAAGAGATGAGCGTAAGAAGGTGTCAAAGAAATTCAAGAGGAAGATGATTAGGTTTTAGGTACTTTTCGTGTTAGGATATTCAACTTGTGAGGTCATTATCACCGAATGTTATTTTATGATAAGGTTTTAGTTACTTTATGCACATGTGAATGATGATTATTGATTGATATGAATGTGTTGATCTTAGGTGATTCTGTTAAAAAAATCATAGATTAAAAAAAAAAAAAGACAAGTTCAAGTCATAATCCTTCTTTGTTGCTTTATTTGCTGTATTTTTACGTAGGTTGATATGCAAATCATGTGTGATTTACCTCAAATCACATGTGATTTTACCTCAAATTATTTTTAATTTAAGTGCACATTACTGTTCTTTGTAGAAAAAGTTGTTTTCTTTGCATCTTAAGTTATACAATCATCGAAGAGAGGATATTTTTGCTAAAGCAAAACCATGAATTTCATAGTTGAAATGCAAGTTTTTTTTAAGGAAAATCACAAGTGGTTTACACATGAATCACATGTGATTTGCATGCTTAGTTTGATAACATATTTCTTACAAATTAAATGTTTCGTTTTCTGTACAGTTTATAAAAATGTTGAGTACGCTTTTGTTTCTTACATTCAAACATAATACAAATACCATAGTTAGACATTCTTCAAGAAAACGACAATTCCATAAATTCAATAAACAATTCTTATAAAACATTGTAGAAATTTCAAAGAAAATGAAAAATAAATTCACATAAAAAGTTTTCAAGTGTCCATCACTGTTATATTTCACTTTGACTTTTGATTAGCGGAAATTTATTTTGTATGTGTTTTAGTCTTCTATCCATAATGTCCACATTTCTTTTCTTTTCTTTTTTTTTTTTTTTTTGGCTACACCCTTACTTGAAGTGCTTTCTCTCATTCATTCATTCTATGTTTTCCTTTCACTCCACCTTTGTTGTCCTTTCTTCCGTTCACTCTATGTGATCCTGTACATGTAACACATGTGATTCTACGTGGCTCACATGTGATTATGATAAAAGAATCTCACATCAAATTAGTTCATACTTTCAAGTAACATACCTTATAGTCTTCTATTATTTTCATAACTGTTTCGCTATCCTCCGCTTGTTGTTTTCCAGTTTCACAATAAAGGGTTCTATAAGCAACCACATTTACACGTGATTTACATTTTTCTATAATAAAATGTTGAGTTTGATAGAACTCCTTAGATCGTTTTGAGCACTAGGAATAACCATAACAATGGCGGAATATTCACACAAAGAATCAATTGTTATTGAACAAGGTTTTTCTTCAATATCTTTCACATACACACTCCAATTCTACTAGATCAAGGTAGAACGTGTTACACACCTTGTAACAAGGATCAATACTCGACCTTGGAGTGTAAAACAAACTCTAAACCCTAGGCGTTTTACAAACCCTATGCCTAGGAACACACACACCCCTTTAATGCAATACATTGTATGCATATCAAAAACTAATGACCTAATGTCTCTTTATATAATAGAGATCATCTAGGTTTACAAGGAAAACATTCCTAATACAATAAGGAAACTAAATATTCTTAGAATCTTCTAAAAGCTTGTTGAATCTAACACACCTGCTAAATATTTGAGCCTATGTGGATTGGTAGGATGCCTATGTAATCACAAGCACACTACAAGAGAATCTCTGAGTACGAACAAGAAAAGAAAAGAACTAAGACTATGATCCTCTATGGATCGTATAACGAACTAAAAGATAATTTTATTGAAGATTGCTAAGTCGTAAAGATATATCAAACTCATAGACGGGGTGTTCCTTTTATAATGATAAGAAACCCTAACCCTAACCCATCCTACAAGAAAACGTGTAAAGAGATAAACATGATCTCTTCTAAAAATAACTCTAACAAACATACTAAACATACGGATAACTAACAATAATCCGCAGCAACAAACACTATCAGCAGAAACAAAATATCACTATCAGCAGCAATGAGCTTCAGCAGGAACTACAGCTATCGGCAAGAACCAGCTTTCACTATCGGCAGCAACAAGAAATATCTTATTTTCGAAATTCCTAACAATCCTCCCCTAATCTTGAGGAAATAGCTTATTTCCGACAATATTCCCTAAGCGTTCACTCTACTCTGAAAGTACTTTGAAGTTCATAGGGAGAGGATTATTCCAGCAGCAGCATCAGTAAGTAACCATCAGTAACACTTGAAACTTCCAGCAGCAACTTCGATAGTTCAGCAGCAATAGAAAATTGTCTTCAAAAGAAAATTTAAGCTGGTCACCATATCATTCTGGATCTTGACTGCTACTATGACAATATGTACATCAAATCACTATAAGTTTCATACTATTCTCATCACATCCAGGTGTGTTAACTCCTGTGAGAGGTGAATCATTGAAAATTAATGGATTTGATGTCTCTTTACCAATAGCCATCACTACTGGAGTAGCCAATGTTTAGGTGTGTAAGACCATGGTACATTGATAACCATCTGATTTTGAGTAAACCAGCAACTGTAAACGGATTTGATTTGTCTTTACCTGTAGCCGTTTGCTCAGGACTAGCCAATTCTTGGTTTCAACTGAACCTTGGTGAATTGAAGACCAAATATGGATACCAAATGTCTTTACCACAAACCATACTTTTGTGGACTAGCCAATTCTTTGGATCCCATAAAGGGTTACATCCATGGTGAATTGAGAACCATTTCAACTCTCAGGAATGAACCATGGGTGAGTTTAAGTACCCAATAGCTTTGAGCAAGCTATTACAGCTATCAATGGATTTGATTATCACACCAGAGCCGTACCCTCATGGTGAGTCAACTCTTTCTTGTCTGAGAGACATGGTGAGTTGAATACCATTTGTTGTGTAGGTGTAAACACCAACACTGTACCTGCAAGGTGTTGCTCAAAACCAACTTATTAGCACACAAAATATACAAGTTTTTTTTTTTTTTTTTTTTTTTTTTTTTTTTTTTTTTTTTTTTTGAACTAAAGGATCAAGAAACAAACCAAAAGAAAAAGAAAGAAAGTAAGATAAGAAAGAAAAATATACAACAACAAGAAGCCTGATCAAGTAGAAGAACCTTTAGCAGCTGCAAGTTGATCTCTGATGAATTTGACCAACTGTTCAGCTGTGGTTAAATCATTTCCAATAGTATGTTTGGGAACTCGGACCTTCTGTGTGAGCATTCTCTTCATAAGTCCCTCAGATAAAGGATAAGAGACATCCACAAACATAGACAGGATCTTGCCAGAAATGAGCTCCACTACATGAACATCGGAAGAAGGATATAACCTCCAAGTAAATACTCTCCAGGATGATTGATTACCCCACACCAATTGAGCCTTTTCTCCTTCCAATGAATTCATTAAAACTTGTAAATCTCCCCAAAGCATTAGGCCAATCCCAGTAGGAGTATGAGTTTGATAGTAATTATCCACTATCTTATAAAGATTCTCCAAATCTTTCCTCTCTACCTTATTCAAGAGCTCCCTCAGAAAGGTAAAGAATTTGACTGTCCCATCTAGGGAAAACCAAACATTGACTTCACCTTCAGGAGTAGACCTAATATCCCAGTGAGCAATATGACCCCAAGAATGAATGGAATCACCTTCTGAATCACTGTCTGAGTCAACCCTAACCAATTCTTGATCATCCACTTCAGAAATATCCCTAGAAGGAGGGTGGTTAGAGTGACTCTTCTGCCTTGTCCTTAGACCATATTGCTGAATAGGAACTGAGGAAGATGGTTCAACCTTATAAACACGAATGGAATCAGTTTTATGAACAGCAGGAATTCCATCAGGAATAGGAACTTCTTGTGGTGCACCAGATGCATCTACAGAAGGAATTGGAGAAATGAATGTGGTATCCTGAGAACCTTCTGTAGGAATAAAGGAAGATGCACCAGTTAATGTCTCTCCAGACTTCAGTTTCTTTGTAACATCAGACTCCAAATATGAAGACTCTTTTTTCTTGCTTTGTTGAATGTCTGTCTTGACTGAAGAATTTATCCTTGCATAGGATCAGAAGAAACATTACCAACCCCAGCAGAAACATCAGACACAACACCAGAGACATCAGCAGCAATGGTGGATTGAAACTTCTCAAAAGCTGACACTCTTGAGGGCTGCCTGGTCCTTGGTCTTGAGAAAGCCTGAGGTTTAGAAGTTGTAGTGGGCTCAGAAGAGGTAGGTATTTCAGTGTGTGTACTATCAAGAGATACAGAAGCCAGCACATTTATCCCATCAAATGACATATCATCCTGATCATCCTCAGACTCAGAAAGCACAACCCTTCTTTTCTTTTGCAGATGTTGAGCTTCTAAAGAGCTGATCCTTTCATTTAGATTTTGGATAATCTCACTAAAAGTTTCGTTAATGTCCTTGAGCTCCTTTTCCAAATTCTCCACCTTCTCACTAAAAATCCTTTTGGTCTCTTTAAGCTCTGACTCCAATGCTTCAATTTTCTGCATAGACCTGTCAAGTAACTGGGACATAGAAGTGAGATCAGCAGCATCCTCAGCTCCACCAGTAGGAACGCCTGAGGTGTTAGGAGCTTCATTGGATCTAGGTGGAGAAACATGAAATTCTCCCCCTGTATGGGTGTCATCATTAAATGGCTGCCTAGTAGGACTAGGAGATGAAAGCCTTGAAACAGAAGGCATATCCATTGAGGGTGTGGGTTGGACAACAGGTGGGACAACTATGGTGGTCTGGACATTGGGCTCATTAGGGACAATAGTCTCAGGTGTGGTTGGTCTAGGTGATGGTGGTAATGGGTCATCAGCAGCAACAGATGCAGATGCATCAGCAGCAACTGAAGTCCCTTCACCAGCAGCATTGGATGCATTAGCATCAGCTGCATTGGGTGATGGTGGGACACTGACATTATCAGCAGGATCTGGGTTGTCAGCAGGATTGGCATTTTGTAACTTGGCAGGTAATAATGGAAAATGTTGACCTGCAAAATTCATCTTCATCATTGCAAACATTTTAGCAGTCATCCGATTCACTATCTTAGGGGATGGGTTATTGGTTTGAACACCTAAGATAATTTGAAGAAATCTAGGATACATTAAAAATCTGTTTTTATCACCAGTGATATTTTCAATCATCCCTTCAAAAATATATTTGGCCCAATTATATATCCTACCCTGTGACAGACAAACAAGACCAGACGCAATGGGACTAGGACATTGGTCCCAACCACCAGTCTTTATACTCATACACTGGAGTAAAGTATGAACAAGAAATCTCCATTGAGGAGACAACTTATTTTTATAAAATGTACAACTACGAGTGACAGGATAACCTATAGAAGCCATACCATCATTGATTTCTTGCCTGGAAAGATCATATGCCCCATGCTCCTCAGGAAATCGGAGCTTTACCCGAATCAACCCCTCAATAATGATGACTTCGTGCTCATCAATAGTGGCAACGATGTCGTCCTCCCTTCCCACAACGTGTCTAACCCTAGCAGTTGCCCAAAACTGCTTAATTAGCGAATCATACACCGTTACAGGACAATGAGTGAGTGCATAGTGAATAGATGACCCACGAAGAAAAGCTAACACCTCATCATAACCATCACTTCTAGAAGAAGACTCTAATTATCCAACCTTGTTGTGATCATCCTTGTAGCGAAGTGTTGTCATTGTATTGGATGAATGAACTAGGGTTCGAAATGAGAAAAATGATGAATTAGGGTTTGAAAGAATTTTGAGAAATTGAGATGAGAGAAGTGCAATTTTAGGTTAGGTTGCCAAATATAGCAATTTAAATTGCTACAATTCCGCGCACGTATCATTGACTAATTGACTTGGCGAACTTCCCCAAATTTAACATAGTCAGCAGGAACCATTAGTCAAACGGTAGTAACACTTGGTCAATCGGCAACAATGAAGTGGTTTGACCAAAGTCAACCTTCCAAAATCAGTCATTAGGAATAAACCGCCTGAATTAAATCTCAACACCAACCAACAATAAATTTGCACTAATCACCTTCTCATTATAAAAGCTCTTTTTCCCAAATCAAATAACTTCATTATCACAAACCTAACCAATAATCTTCAAATCAAATAAAATTATGAGTTCATCCAAAATTCCAATCATCGAAATCTCATCAGACTCCTCCTCCTCCAACGAATCAGGATGGGAAAATTACTTTCCCCAACTGCATCATCTTCTCAAAACAAAGGTAAGGCAAAGG
Organism: Artemisia tridentata subsp. tridentata; assembly: GCA_021014915.2. NCBI lineage: Eukaryota > Viridiplantae > Streptophyta > Magnoliopsida > Asterales > Asteraceae > Artemisia > Artemisia tridentata. The sequence continues at coordinate 312,485,598 of CP139508.1, forward strand.
TTGAGGAGGATTCATCTGATCCTCTTCCATCTACTCCTTTGTCATTTGAGTACTCTAGCTCTGATGATGAAGGATCATCAGAGCTGAAGTCCTTGACGTATTATTAGGGTGAATAGGAGACATATCCTCCCAATTTTCCCATCACAGATAAGCTAAGGGAAGAGATGAAGAAAACTGTGGCTCCGCTTAGTGAAGAGATGGAAAGGACTGCCGCTACCTTCTACAAAGTACTGGTACCAAAAAGAAATGCAGATCCTCGTGAAAATCCTAACCGGGAAAACCAAAACCTTCGAAGTCGAATCCTCGGACACCATCGACAACGTGAAAGCCAAGATCCAAGACAAAGAAGGCATTCCACCAGACCAACTCCTCAGACAAGCCAGCCAGCTCCACAGCTAAGTCAGCCAACTGCAAGGTTACGCCCCAGATCACGTCAGAGACAAACTACCCCAAGTTCTTCAACTCCAATGAGAGATCATCCAGCCCCTGAACCAAGACAGCCACTCCCAGTGGTGTTGGCACTCCCAGCCCCCCATATGTATGAAGAAATTAGCCGACAGAGGGGTAGGAGGTTCATGCCTGATTATATGGGTAAGGGAAAAGGGAAGATGGAATAGGTAGCTTGTGTCTATAGTCTGTTGTATGGTTTGTTTTTATAAAGCTATAGTCTTTTGAGATTGGATGTAATCACCTCAAGAAGATGAATGGAATTTTTTATTTAATGATTTATTTCAAGCATTGAGAAAGAGAACTGCAAAACATAGTTAGTAGAACACAAAACACACTAAGACCTGCAAAACAAAGTTAGAAAAAGACAAAACATAAAACATAAAAGAAAACAAAATTACAAGCATTAGCCTCCCCTCAAAACCAGCAAAGAAGAATACAACAACATGATCAGCCAAACAGGACAATTACCAAGGAAACCATGGAGAGTAAGCCATTCCCCCTCCAAAGATTGGATTATAATAAGTAGGCCTAAAATCCCTCTGATAAGATGAGGAAGCATCAGCAGGAATAGTTCCCTGACTATCAGCAGCAACAGACTTAACTGCAGGAACAGGTCTATCAACAGGAAAGGGAGCTCTATAAGTATTCATTCCTGCTGCTTTTGGAACATATGGTGGTATTTGTTTAACATTTTTCCACAATGATCTGGTCTGTTGTTGTCCACCACTCATCTTCATTCTCTTCTCATAATAGTCACAATCTTTAATGAGATGATATTGACTACCACACACAAAACATATCTTCTTCCTAATAGCCTTGATCTTACCATAACTTTTCTTATTACAAGCAAAATTATCACTACTGGAACTAGAGACAATGTTGTTTTTAACAGAGTTAAGTGAGCTGTTGTCAGGTGAAGCTATTTTTGAAATAGATTCATTATTAGTTGCTCCAGAAGTGAAGTCACGAGACTTGGGTGAGGTTGACTTGTCATTTGAATCACATGAGGTATACCCTGTGGACTTAGATTCATAGGTCTTGTTACTTTTGGAATAAGAGACAAAGTCATCAGACTCACACTCAGAATCAGATAAGTCATTTGACTTTTTCCCATATGTCCTGTGTGATTCATCTGAGTCAAGATCAAGGGCTGAGTGGATAGGGACAGGCTTGAAAACACCTCTTATAGGTGGAGGAACTGCATTCATCCCTCGTTCCTTAACAAACTTAACAGGCATTTGATAATCAACTTCCTTAGGGGTAGGGTCAAATATTCTAGGGTTATAATCCCCAACATCATATCCCAACCCTTTCTTACGCCAACCAGACTGATTACCATTATAATTAACAAGATATTTTTCCGATTGTTGCCATGAATTTATCCTAGCCACTTCACTATCCAGTTTAGCCTGTAATTCCTGATTTTCTAATTTCACCTTAGCATGTTCTCTCTCAGAATGTTTTAGACAGTTATTGGAGTTCTCTAAGTCTCTTTCCAAAGCCCTTATCTTTTGTTCATATGCTAGCTGATTAGCTTCATGCCAAGCCTTTTGTTTTTCCACAGTTTTAAGAGCCTTTTTATAAGCTTGAATTTCTACAAATAATTTATTATATTCAGGCTCCATTTCATCAAACTCTTTCCTAAGGTTCAAGTATAATTCATGACACCCAAATTGACAATGTTGTACCTGATGAGAGGCACCCACAAGAGCAAATTCTTCAACTTTATCCTTTGCATTATGAACCATGTTGTGAGTTTGGTTGAGACTATCAGTATCAACAAGTTCTGTCCATTTTCCCCTTGAGTTAAAAGATAGCAGGGTTCTAACTTTTATGGTCCACCTTTCAAATTTATCTGCTGGTCCAGACATAGTGTAATGGTTTAGAGAGATTGTTTTTGTGAACTTTTGCTTCTTGATCAGAGATCCTCACGAGGCTCTGATACCACTTGTTGAATCTAACACACCTGCTAGATATTTGAGCCTATGTGGATCGGTAGGATGCCTATGTAATCACAAGCACACTACAAGAGAATCTCTGAGTACGAACAAGAAAAGAAAAGAACTAAGACTATGATCCTTTATGGATCGTATAACGAACTAAAAGATAATTTTATTGAAGATTGCTAAGTCGTAAAGATATATCAAACTCATAGACGGGGTGTTCCTTTTATAATGATAAGAAACCCTAACCCTAACCCGTCCTACAAGAAAACGTGTAAAGAGATAAACATGATCTCTTCTAAAAATAACTCTAACAAACATACTAAACATACGGATAACTAACAATAATATCCGCAGCAACAAACACTATCAGCAGAAACAAAATATCACTATCAGCAGCAATGAGCTTCAGCAGGAACTATAGCTATCGGCAGGTACCAGCTTTCACTATCGGCAGTAACAAGAAATATCTTATTTCCGAAATTCCTAACAAAGCTCCATCTTTTTGTAGTTTCCCATCTTGTCACATTAAGTCCTTCATGTTTCATTCTTTATGTTTTGTATCTTCAAATATTTTTGACCCAACAATCTTCCCCTATTTGATGATTACAAAACATACACGTTCTCATACGAACTTCCTTAGACGTAGTAAAGAATTTGAGATAATTAAATCTCACCATGAATGAAACAATCTTGTTTTCCCCTTAATCCATGCCATGCCACCACAACATCTCTTCCCTTTTTTTATAATCAAATAGGGAACATATGAAAATATGATCTTGACCACCACAAACCAATACCATACTCCTAATCCAAGCCTTCCAATGTTTCAAATTGCCCTCCATGACGCATGTATAAGAAAAATGAATCCAAAACAGTAGAAACTCCAACTAGAAGTAGTAATATCAACAGTAGTAAGAATCAAAAACTTCCCCTTGAGTGGTGCATGAACATCAAATGATTAAACACATCATAAGAATAAGCTTCCCCTGAAACCAATGTGTTAATCATCTTCATGATTCTTCAAATCGGTAGGCTCTTTGAAATGATCACTAATGAAGAAAACTAAGTATTACCAACTTGATGCTGAAGTAGAACAACACAAACGTGTGTCTTATAATCCTCAAAACCGAATATAGAGAGACCGCAATCTCTTGACAATAATCCTTATCTTCAATGAGACACTGAGCACAATAACGTAACTCCTTAAAGTGATAGCAAAACCATCTTGCTAGATTTGTCAATTCTTCATCACAACATGAACGCACGAACAAGTTACCTTCTGCTAAAAGGTATGATAAAACACAAACCTGTGAAACTCCACTTTAACTTCAAATAGGTGATAAAAACTTTTCTTTATAATCAATTAAACCAATAAATCCAAATACGATCCCTTTTAAACATTGAGAAACATTTAAAATTAAAAACCATAACTCTTGTGTGTGTGTGAACCAATAACCTATGTGTGTACACTGTCCAAAACCATCATGTATCTAAATCGTTGTGAGTTCTAGGTTAAGTAAATGACATGTAAACCTTATTAATACAAATCCAAGTAGCAATCCTAAACATGTAGCTGCAATCCATACCACTTCTCGATTCATATAATTCAATAACTGAAACCAATGAGCAACATTAACCATGAGCAGCATTAAATATCAAACCATTATAACCAACAGCTTTAACGAAGCTTAGCAGCACTATGAAACCCTATCGTGCACTTTAAAAACAACAAGCAGCTTTAACTATCAAAGTAGCACTATTAATAATAATCGCAGCAGCAGAAACTTCTAATACCAGCACTAATAACTCGAGCAGTACTAAAAACCACTACTAGCAACACTAACGATGACGAGCAGCAATAACACATAAGTAGCAGCAGTAACTTACATGCAGCAGCAGTAAGTGTCGACTAGCAGTAGTATCTTGTAGTAAGCAGTAGTAAGTAGTATCGAGCAGCATTAACAACCAAGCTTAGTCCTTCCACGCTTAGTTTTTCATCCAAACCAGTAACCTTATGCATAGGGGTACTCTCACCATTAAACCAAGAATATCACATCAATGACTCGTATACCCTAAGATTCAATCAGTCTTCACTTATGCTCCAACTAAACCCTTGACTGATTGCATCACACGAGTAGTTATCCCAACGACAATATTCGAACAAAAACCCAGTAATTCGTCATCAGCAGCCTCATTAATCCCATGCGAGAGTTTACCATCAGTAACTTCAGTTGAACAAAAACCTTCAAATTCATTCAATTTGTTAAACCCTTAAAAGCGTTTTCCAAAAACCCTAAATATTCGCTTTATATAGGATAATTGAAATCGAACATAAAAAGTTATGAACACACATGAAGATTAATGATTTTAGAAGAGACGAGTATCAAACTGATGAGATCGTTTAATATAAATACAATCACAATAAAGAATACCTTAAAGCAGAATATAGTGATTGTCAACAGCAGCATCAGTCACGACAGAAACAATTATTGTGACAAATGGTAAATTTCCCTAATATTTAATTAATGACAGTTCATTATTTGTGACTAAATCACCTGATTAGATCATTATAAGTTTATCAAGGAAAGCAGACCTGCACACTGTGTTACCCGAAAATCTCACCAAAGAACAGTGAAATTATCATATCTCACAATTTACCCACTATATAGTAAAAAATAAATAAAAATAAATAAAAAATAAAAAAAAAATAAAAAAAAAAATAAAAAAAAAATGGAGGTTATCCTAGTTTTACTCAGATGACACCACACGCGTACCAGAATCAAAACAGAAATAAATCTAAAACTCAGGAATTATTATGAACTCATAAAACTCAAAATATATCCAAGTATTATAGAACCGTCCCTGAAAATACAATCTTTCATATTTAGGAGGGTTCCGGGAAGGACCCGAGTTTAACTCAGTTTAGCGAGACGCGGGTATGATATACCACTCTTTTAGTTAAACCTATCTCTAATACTTAAAATAAATCCATCCCACTCACACTATTTCCCAAAAACCTGTTTCTTCTGCCCTAGATATTCACCCAATTTTTGTCCGCCCTACCTTCTTCCCCAAACTTCATTCGATACATCCCCATCTCCTTTTCTCTGCTACCTTTTCCTTTTGACCTAGAAATTCTATCATCTTCACGGGTCTTGAAAACCACCCAAGTCAACCCTAGGATATTACAATTGAAATAGAAGGAACACTTGAAAGGAAAGATTATCCCTCCGAAATCCGAAAGTAACCATGGAGTTACTCTCCAAAATCGTCCATTTAATACAACACTCCAAGGGAGAACGAACCACATCTCAACAAATACATACCAAGATTCTGAGAATCACTCAAGAAAGAATAAGGGTTGTGGTGATTGTGGTTCGATTTGGAGCAGTTGGGTTATCTAGATTGGAGTTTTCATTCGAGTTCATCGCCTCTCAAAATCGCTATAAGGATTGAGTCCATATTCGAAATCTTTTCGAATCCATTTATGTTAGTTTTTTCTTGATTATATTAGACCAAATAAAGGTTAATTTAGGCGATGGTTATATTTAGTTTCGATTGTTAAAATTCCCAGTAGTGATAATTGTTTATTGAAGATATCTTGTTAAATGTTGTTGTTGTTATATTCGTGTGGCGTAGGAATTTAGGAAGTCTAGAACACGATTATTAGGTTGATAATTTCGTCGGTCGTTGTGGCTATATTGTGATTCGAATGACCCCCAGGAACCATGGATTCAAGTATTGAAATTAGGATTGGTGATAGTAGACAATAGGATTCGAGTAGAAGAACCATTTAGAATGATGTATTTCTCGTTAGGTTAGTGTTAGTGATCCGAATAGACATCATGGCTATCTTTAGCCGAATGATAATCACCCAAAAATAAGGTATTTTGGTGGTAGCCTTAGGCTGGAAAAATCACCTTGCGTAGGGGAAATTCTGGCCAAACCTTCTTATCAATAAAACCCAAGACTTTGAGGGTTGTACCCTCGGTTCGAGTCCTGGATGTGCCCACTCCAACCCAAGACCAATCCCCAATAGAGTAGTACTACGTTCGCTCCAAAATAAACCCGCAAGACTATTAGTAGTATTCAGATGTTTTTATGGTTCAGGACACTCTTAGGCACTAGAACTAAATCTCACTCGAGCTAGTTCTTGACCTTGTTAAGACGTGACAATGATGCCAAGACTAAACCAAGATCCCTAGAAATTTGAGTCGAGTAGTACGCAACCAAAACTCCTACCAAGACATGGGTACCCCAAGTCCTTGTGATGTCGAAATAGTGGTCACAGAATTCCCAGAAACACCAAGTCTGTGAAGACTTGAAGAGTTAAAGGTGTTGTGTTGTGTTGTTTTTATACCAGGCCGGACCCAAGAACAAAGCCCACTTAGGACTCAATACGCAAGCCCAACTCTAAGCCTTTTTCCTTCTAGTCCAATTATGTAGTCTTCCAAGAACACCTTCAGCCCACCAGGCCCATTATGGCTACTAGTGAAATCGACCCAACCCAAGACCGAAGCATCTTCCCCCTCCTCCTCTAATCCAGTTGGGCCGCAGCCCAACAAATATTAAGTACACAAAAAAAATTGGTTAACACTAATAAGAATATTTGTCGCAAAATAAAAATTCATATAGCCGTCCACGCAAATATTTTCATATTGAGCTAGCATATGTATACATAAGACTTGAATAGCCGTGACTTAAAAACTCAACGACCATAATTGAACCATTTAGTTATACTTGTCTTTATATATCGTCTCACAATTTCATATTAAAACATAAAAATCGGCAAAAGAGGTACAAAGCTTCAAGTATACACACTTGTCGTTAAGGGTATAAAACTCGGGAAGTTAACGATAAAACACGTTCATGTTGAGAATGGACTAGAACACACACTATGGATATACAATTTAAAGTTTATTTTAATCAACCGATAATAACGTCACTAACAGAAACAAGAAAATGAAATATTATACTTGAACCTTACTTAAACAAATTTAACGAGTCCAATTATTTCTAAACTTATAATTTATAAAAATGGGTCATAACAAATTATTAATAACAATATATATCTAGTTCATTTTTAATCAATCAAGTTTTGTTAAATTAACTTTATATTGCATTTTCTCAAAACATTTAACTAGTATATAATAAACGTCACTTGTGTTAAGTTTTACTTCAACAACCTATATAATTAGATATAATGACCCAACTACACGATTTTAATATATATAAATATCACATCCCGATTTTATTCACTCGTGCTTTAAATCGTTCATTTTCCTTCTTCCCAACCCCGTCACTCCATTTGCTATAGTATCCTCATTTCCTCATTTCCGTACATATAGGTCATTCGTAGGGCTAAACCTTACTTTCTTAGAAAATTCCTCCGTAACCTCACTTGCCGGCACACAAGTGACAACAACATAAATACTATACAATATTGAAACGAAATTATGAAAGGACTTGAATTTAATACTTGAACTAAGAAATGGTTATTTAATCTAGGTTGCGTGTTGGTGCCATACATCCTTGCATTCACTGCATCCATTAATAAGGTGAGTTTATAGCCCCTTTTTACTTATACTTGTTTTATATGAATGGGGTGAGAAACATGCAAAACTAGTTTTATGGACCATTAATATTATTTATACCAAAGTTATTGCGCAGTTAGACTAAGTCCTGTTATGTCCCCAACTGCCCGAATTTCATGAACCGTTAATTCCCAACAGGAAGCATGATTGTTATAAATAGATCTATTGGGAGTAACGTCCCCGTTCGGTTTGACCGGATAGGCAAACAAGCGTATACCATATCAAAGTGCAAGTGTCTGGGATAAACACTTGCCAGGGCCTTTATGTTTAACATGCTTCTAGAGCATGCAGACCTGTTATAGCTTCGGTTGCATGAACTTGGTGCTAGCGTAATAAAATATAAATGTGACATTTCAATCCTCACAAACAAAACTGTTGGCCCAAATATGTATAATTGTTTAAAAATAAACCTATGAACTCACCAGCTTTTTGCTGACTTTTTAGCATGTTTTTCTCAGGTGTGTAATTTGATTTGTTATGGCAAGGATTTGGCATGGCAAGGGTCATGGACCTTCTCGAAAGAAGTGGCAATTTGAAATTAAGACTTGTTTTTATGTGGGACCACTGTATTCAATAGGCCTAAATTTTATCTAAACAATGAATTACCTTTTGTAAACTCTAAATGTTATTTTAATTAAAACGGAGTATGTATTCCTTTCTTTGTTGACATTGTGTTGTGATTTCCAATCGTTGCACCCGTAGCACCCTCAAAGTTCTGTATGCTTCCACGACTGTTAAATTTTGGGGGTGTTACAGATTGGCATCAGAGCCTAGGTTATAGAGAACTAGGTACATATAAACCCTAAACTATAACCATTTTTATAAAAACAAGTCCCTATGACTGCCACTTGCCTTGCTTGCCATTTTGCTTGATGGACTTGAATGCATGTTATGATTTATGATTTATTTACATGATTATGTGTACTATAAGTATTATATGTATATATCTATATACACTTGACCCACACTAGTTATTATTTTTTATATACTTACACACATATACCATTTTGTCACAGACTATGTCGTCCCGCCACGTCACTCAGACTTCACCAGGCTCAAATGATTCCAGCATACAGATGCCCCTAGATCATCATACATCAAACCCTAACACCATTGAGCCAACACCACCATCACATACCCATACCACATCAGCTACCTAGATTACTCCTACCATTCCTCGCCGTACTACACGCATAATTATATGCCCATCTACTAGACCATCACCTCACACTGTAAAAAATACCGAAAACCCTGCTCATACTCTCCTAGTATCCCCATCCTGTTACAGGTCCCTACGCTCCCACATGGAGACTCCTACTACCCCAACATCGCCACCACATTCACCTACCCACTCACCTCCACACCAGATGCTCAGAAGGAGCAATGGCCCTTGTTCAACAGAGGATGTTGGGCAGACATTAGCTGAGAGTGCCCCTGCCGAGGGTACAGAGATTGATGCTCAATTAGATTCGGGGATAGGGCAGAGAGCAGTTGTGCCCCGGATTAGCATAATGGTGGAGAATGTGCCTAGTGCTTTTGAGACTGGAGAGAGCTCAAGGAGAGCTCAGGATGAGACAGAGGATAGCACAGAGATATCACATTCCTCACTTCGAGTAGCATCACCAGCAGCTACAGAGACCAATACTATATCTCAGATCCAGACTCAGCTAGACTTACAGACCGACATACGATGTCTCCACTCTGATCTGTTTGACGAGTTACACCCAGCTCGTTTCCAGCAGTATGATGACGACTTCAGTAGATTCTATGCTAGAACACGCTCCAACAGTAGAGGCATCCTTGACTTAGGTGACAGATCAGGTAGACTTGAGCAAACACAGGTAATAGCTCAAGAGGCAGCTCAAATGATGCGTGGGAGAATGCTGATCCTCGAGGCTCAGGTTGCAGCACTGTTAAGAGCTGATCAGGCACACCGTGATGAAAACTTAGCATTAAGGACTCGCCTTGTTGAAGTCGAGGCACAGCTTGGGGAGTACGCTTTTAGGTTCCGACACCTGGATAGGACTAGGAGTCAGTCTTAGTTATGTTTAGTAGTGATTCACTTAACTGAGTAGCTCTTAGTCAGTGTAGGATCTTTTTAGAGAGCTTGTAATTTTCTAACTTTGTAATCAACTCTTAATCTATAACAAGCTCATTTTGTTATATATTTCCATTAACGATTAAATTCCTTCTTTTTCATAACCTACTATGACGTTATCTCTCTATACGATGACTTTACCTCACCTTCCCAAAAATCTTACAATTATCCTTAGACAAATTTTAGACTACATTTATTAATAACATGTGAATTGTCATAGTCACAAAACCCCCAAAACCCCAACCTTTACATAACTATCACTTCGCAAAAACCCCCAAAATCTTGACCTTACTTAAAGATTTCCAATCATCTACCCAATTTACCCCACTCCAAATTTCCCTACTATTCCCTCCCAAATAACAAACTATATTTTAGACGTCTCATAGAATTTCTCGAGAAATACTTCCCATTACCACCCTCACCAACAAATACATCCCCGTCAATTAAACTCAACGCCCCTTCCACCCAGCCTAAATCCTAGTTCAAGTGATACACAAGAAACAATGCTCCAAATTCTTGCCACAAGGTAAATCGTCTGCATCCATCCTAAAGAAACCCAAAGGATTACATAGAATGGAAATATGAGAATTAGGTAACCACACTAATAACAACAAGAACAAATTCAACCTGGATATCATAGAAGTTTACCTTACCCCTATTACGACTTAGTTCAATAGGAAACCCACAACTCCCGACCGTCGTTAGACAACCCCGCCGATTAACATCTCATACTACCACTTTCCAATCCTGACCCATTCCAACGTCAATCTGACCAATCTTTAGAATCGGTAGCTACTAGGTATATTGTAACCCCGAAGGCGACTAGAACACATATTGACTCTATAGCAAAAAGTGTTAAAGGACCGCAACAATTATATTCAGACCATTAAATCTTCCCCCTGTACAACACACTGTACATTTGAACAAATGGACTGGTCGATTGCTAGTAGAAATCAACATTGTTCTACCAAAATAAAACTCTATGCGTCAGATAATCAATATCCCGCTAAGCCGACTAATAGACTGCTAGAGGCAGTCAGCATCGCCCTTTCAGGACTGAAATCTAGAACTACAAGACATTTCCCACAAAACTCGGAAATTTTGGCAGTATCCCTAGTATACACTGGGTGTCATAATGCTCCATCATAAACTTCCCCGGGAGGAAAATGTGTCCATAAGACTCATAAGATTCTAGCTACAAATAAAGGACCCCTTAGCAAGAACGAACAATAAGTAAACCAAAAAACCCTTAAGAAGCCGGAGATTTATTAGAATTTACTGGTGACCTAATAAAAACCCCAAAGCATCACGAAATGGCCCGAACCCCTATCGTAGGGGTAAATTGTCTAGCCCTTTACTAGACCCTTAGGATTACAAACTGACCTAGGACAAGGAGTATTATCAACACATTATTGATCACCAAAACAAACCTCGAAAGACTAATCAAACGCTATCACCCAGACTATGGATATTGGCATGACATGCTTTGGTAAAGTTCACCGAAATACGACTTATTATCTAGCCCTTAAGACACCAGAGACACCTTAGGAGTTCAGACTGTAAGACTGCTACACTTACTGTAAGACTTCAAAACAATTTAAGAGCCTTAAGATATTAAAGGAATTCTCATACAAAAATTCTTGCTAGAAAATATATCTCAGACCAAAATATTTATTTCAGACCATTGACTAAACTGTTTAGGACAAAATGCCTCTCGAACAAGACTTGAAGTAGGACGTATCTTTATGATAATATGTTTCGCTTGTTACCAAATTTCAAGTTTTACCCAGCTAGGCATCCAAAGTATACGCTAGGATATTAGTAAGAATACGGACCTCATTTATACTTTCTTCTCCGATAGTTTTCCTTAGAAATCTGCTCTTCCCAAAATGTGCTTTAACAATTGTAAAACACATATGATCTCCCCTCTCTGTTTAAAATCTCACTCATCCTCATCTTTTATGGTATAGATGAATCCTAAAGGAAGGACAGCCAATGCCGTTCACGACCAGCCTATTGCTGCCACTATCCCAGCTGAGAACGGAGCAAACCTGCTTATCATAAATCCAGCCATGCTAGACATGTTAGTTAATCATCATGTGACAGCAACCCTAGCCGCAGCAAAGGCCAACAACACGACTGCTGAGATCGGAAGCCCCAAACCTAAGGATGACAACAACCACACTGGCACTTATCAGGAGTTTCGAAAGGCCATGTCTGGAAACCTTAATGGAACTGAAGGAACCATTGCTGTGATCAGATGGATGAAACGGCTAGAGGCCATGTTTCAAGCATGTGGTTGTGCAAAAGAGGATAGGGTAAAGTATGTTTCACTCACCTTCACTGATGATGCTCAGACTTGGTGGAATAACCATCTGAAGACCACAGGCATTGATGCTGCCTAGGCAATGCCATGGGAAAGTTTTAAAGAAATGGTACGTAAGAAGTACTGCTCCTACAACGAAATCAAAAGAATGGAGGAAAAATCTTGGAATCCCAAGATGCGATGTGACAATGTTGTTGCACGTCGTCAAGGAAAGACACCAATGAGCCCTGAGATGATCCAGACAGAGGCTAAACTACGGGATATGTACTTAGGAGGATTTCCCCCATTCCAAGGGGAAGATGACACTGCATCTAAAACCACTAAACCCCAAGGGCTCACAAAGGTGACCCACAAGCCAATAGGATCAACAAGTGTTGAAAAAGACGGTGACAACAAAAGGAAACGGGAAGACCACCCCAAGAATCGCAGTAATGCTGGTCCCAGCAAGTGACCAAAAATGGCTACAACCCCTACTGCAGGCAGCAACATGAAGAAAGGATATGCTGGGAACCTACCCAAGTGTAAGGTGTGCCCGTTTCATCATTGTGGACCTTGTCCCATGTGGTGTGGAAATTGCGGGAGAATCGGCCATCGAACTAAGAATTGTGAAGCATTCACTCATGTGATTGACTCAAAGTTCGCTGCCGCCTGCTTGGAGTGTGGAAGGATTGGGCACTACAGAGATAATTTCCCTGAGCTGAAAAGTGGAAGAGTCGGCCAGGACCCAAATGGCATGATGAGTGGAAATGTAGCTTGGAACCTTTTCTTCGCGTAACCACATCCACATCTAGCTTCTCTTAGGTCGTATTTCCTTGAATAATTGTACTTCTTAAAAAGACATGTTGTAATGTTGTTTGTACGAACCCCTCTGTGGGGAATTTCCTTAACTTTTAAGATTAAGATATTATGATAACTCTTTTTCCTATCTCCATCATTTTTTGAGACTTGTTCATTAACTAGTACACTTGTGATAACTTGTTGTGATTTCCAACCAATAGAGACCAAATATCATGGTAACTAAACCCGGCATCGCATCATCAATCCTCAACTAACTATAGCCTGATCACCTATGTTTAGTTCAGGGAGGATCATGCCATGATGGGAGTAGTTATCGTGAAGGACTTCTGCACTCTAGGATTTTCAATACATATCTCGACCATCGAAGTTCAACCGTCTCTCACCAAGCCCTGAATTCACATAGAAATGTGAAAAGTAGAACCAAAACACTAGAACTTTCAAACCCTAAACCCGACGAGCATGTCTAAGTGAAAACCGATGACGGTTTTCGTTCCTAAGACGGGGAGGATGTGACAAATGGTAAATTTCCCTAATATTTAATTCATGACAGTTCATTATTTGTGACTAAATCACCTGATTAGACCATTAAAAGTTTATCACGGAAAGCAGACCTGCACACTGTGTCACCCGAAAATCTCACGAAAGAACAGTGAAATTATCACATCTCACAATTTACCCACTATATCGTAGTAAAAAAAAAAAAAAAAAAAAAAAAAAAGTGGTTATCCCAGTTTTACTCAGATGACACCACACGCATACCAGAATCTAAACAGAAATAAATCTAAAACTCAAGAATTATTATGAACTCATAAAACTCAAAATATATCCAAGTATTATAGAACCGTCCCTGAAAATACAATCTTCCATATTTAGGAGGGTTCCGGGAAGGACCCGAGTTTAACTCAGTTTAGCGAGACGTGGGTATGATATACCACTCTTTTAATTAAATCTATCTCTAATACTTAAAATAAATCCATTCCACTCACACTATTTCCCAAAAACTTGTTTCTTCTGCCCTAGATATTCACCCAATTTTTGTCCGCCCCACCTTCTTCCCCAAACTTCATTCGATACATCCCCATCTCCTTTTCTCTGCTACCTTTTCCTTTTGACCTAGAAACTTTATCATCTTCACATGTCTTGAAAATTACCCAAGTCAACCCTAGGACATTAGAATTGAAATAGAAGGAACACTTGAAAGGAAAGATTATCCCTCCCAAATCCGAAAGTAACCATGGAGTTACTCTCCAAAATCGTCCATTTAATCCAACACTCCAAGTGAGAACAAACCACATCTCAACAAATACATACCAAGATTCTGAGAATCACTCAAGAAAGAATAAGGGTTGTGGTGATTGTGGTTCAATTTGGAGCAGTTGGGTTATCCGGATTGGAGTTTTCATTCGAGTTCATTGATGAGTGTGTAAATACTCATCATTTTTGTCCCATCTGAACTGCAAAAACATTTAAAAACACTCAGAAATGCTTCAAAATACATAAAATATCCTTGGATTGTGTTTTTATCTGTTTCATGTGCAAAAGGTTTGAAAACGGAGCGAAAATGAATATTTTTGGATCAACTCGACAACAATTGATCAAGTGAAGACGAAAGTCAAAGTCAAAGTCAAGTCAACCCCAAAATTACCAAAATGTAACAAGTGGTCCCTGGAATTAGTTTTGATTTTTGGCAGTTTTGTTTCTTGGATTTTTAGCATTGTACAATAATTGTCCCTAAGGTTTAACTAAAACCCACTTTCTATCCTAAATACTTAGCCCAACAAATAAAAGCCCAAACCCTTATCTATAAACCCTGATCCAACCCAACCTTATTTTAGTTAATCCCCAGTCAACCCATCCGGTCAACCTTTTCTTCCTTTTTACCACTATCCCGCCAAAACCCAGGATACCACAAACCACCCTCTGCAATACCACCACCCTCCCCATACCTTATCCCTGCTTTTCACCTATACACTCAACCCCCCTCCTCACTTATTCCCTGATACACACCAACCAATTCACGTGCTCTGATTTAGCTAAAAAAACCCACTTGGTACTTTTCCCGCCAAAAACCATTTGGACGGATGAGATGATCTGAAGTCAATCCAAGGGTGGGAAATGAAGCAGAGAACAAGACAGAAGATATCCCAGCTCTTAGTAGTATAAATAGCACACTCTTGTAGCCATTTTTAGTTAAGTAGTAGTAGTTAAAGTAGTTATTTTAGTTAAAATCGTTTTCATAGTTTAACTTTCCTCAGTTGTAATTTAAAGTTTCCAGTGATCAATTTAAAGTCTCCTTTTAGTTAATTGTTCTATTTTGATTCAGTGTTGTGCTCAGTTCATAGTTTACTAAAAGTTCAAGTCTCAGTTAATTCGTATTCAAGTCCTCCAGTTGTTTAGAACCAATTCTCAGTCTTCATTACCCTTCATACAAACATATATAAGCTAAATATAGCTTTTTGTAAGCTTGTATCAGTTTCTACAGGTTTAATTTTAAAAGTCAAGAAAAAGTCAAAAATAGTCAACGAGTACTGTAGCTTAGCTTATTTGCATCTTATTTCAATTTTTCTGAGTCTATTACTTAGTTTAAGGTTAATTTAAGTTCCTTTATTAGTTAGTAGTGTTTGCATTTCATTTTCACTCATAAAACTTTAAAACAGTCAACAAGTCAGTTTAGAGGCATTAGCTTATTTAGAGCTTATTTCATTTTGAAAATTACTTTTCTCAGCTTAAATAAGTTAATTAGTCATTAAAGAGTCAAAAGTTCAAGTCAATTCAGTGATATCTAGTTTAATTCTCAAAACAGTCAAGACAAAGGGGTGTTTGGTTGAGACAGTCAAACGGGTCAAAACCTTTCTCCACTGTTCATTTGCATTTTAATCAGTTTTGGTTGAGCTTTTCATAGCTTGTATAAGCTGTGTCAACAAGAATTTGGTTGTTTTGAGTTTTTGTTGCAGGTTGGAGTTGATATTTGGAATTACAAGCAGTGAAACTGCCATTATAAGCTCCAATAAGCTCAAGCTTATTTGGAGTCTTTTTTACCATCCCTCAGGTTCTATCCTTCCCTTCCTTAGTTTTCAATAACATTCCATAGGCCTTACTTTAAGTAATCCCCATATCAGTCCCCATTTAATATAACAGTTATCTTTTTCAGTTTTTATAGGTTTTTAGAGATTTTAGTAGATTTTTAACTCAGTCATTAGAAGTTAGTATAAGCTGAATTTCTGGATTATCATAGTTCCCCAGCTCATCTAGTTCTAGTATTTTTTGTAAGATTTTTAGAGCAGCTTATCACAGCTTTTCTAGCCTTGAAAGTACCTAGTTTTGCCTTGCCTCTAGTTATTTAGCAGACTGCATAAGCTGAACCACCCCCCTTCTCAGCCTTTTAACTTCTTATTAATTTGAGCTTATTATCTAGATCTTGGTATATCAATAGCTTATATCACATACTTGATCTGTTTTGGCGTTTTGGTAAATTTAGAGCTTATCTAAGTGCTTATTTCTGGTCTACAAAACACCTTAGCAGACCTTATTTTGGCTTATTTAGAAAAGCCCAGTGCTTGTAAGCTTATTTCTGGCTTATTTTTGAGTTGTAAAAATATTCTATTTTCAAAAGTTAATTAGTTTTTATAAGTTTTAAAAAAGAAAAATACCAAAAAAATAAAATAAAATAAAAAAATTCAATCAGTCTCTCATAAGCGGCTGCTTTAATCTACTTTTTTTTGTGCTTATTTCAAGTTTTCAAAAATATTGTCTTTTATAAAAAGTGCTTATAATTAAGTACTTTATCAATTTCGAAAAACAAAAATCCAAAATCTCTTCGTTTTTTTAATCATTTAATTAGAGTAATTTAGTTTTTAATTCATAATAAAAAATATAAAAGTCAGAAAAATATAAATCTTTTTTCTAAATTTTTCTTTTGTTAAATAGAACCTAGGAAAAATAGTTTGGCACCCGTAGAGTATATATTTCATTGTTTTGACGTTTTTAGGTTCGTGTATTTTCCCGTTTTCTATAATTCGCGTTTTTAAATTCCTTTACGTTTTTTTTAAATTGTTTTTCTCGCCTTTTAAATCTTTTTTAATTTATGTTCATCAATCTTAGCTTAGAAACCCAAAATCCCTTTATTTTCCTTATTCAAACACGTTGCACAATTCGAGATCACGAATTCCATTCACGCCTTCGTTGGGGATAACGACCCGGGATTACAACTTCCATTGTATTCCTTGGAAATAATTTATGCATTGATTCTAACGGATGAATTTTTGGCGCCGTTGCCGGGGAGGGCTGACGCGAATTTTTAAATCTCGTTTATCATTACGTGTTTTGAATCTTCGTGAATATTCTCTTATCAAAATCCCAAAAAGATTTTCTTTTCAAAATTTATTTTTCCTTTTTCCTTTGTATTTTTCAAAATGTTTCTAAAAACCAAAAAAGATTCTTCTTATCCCTCTTATCCGTTTAATTCTTTCTCCCGTACCCTCTATCTGTTTGATTCTATTTTCTTATCCCTCTATAATTTTTAATTCTCATGGCGGACATGCGTACGATGTCGGAATTACTTCAAGTACCCACCGAGGGTTACGAAGATGCTATCATCGTACCGGAAATTCTTTCCGAGGACTTCGAGATAAAACCCGGTTTAATTCAACTTGTTATGTCAAATCAATTTCATGGATTCGAAAGGGACGATCCCTACGCTCACATCCGATGGTTTAATAAGTTGACTTCGACTGTTAAATATAAGGATGTTCCTGATTGCGCGATTAAGTTGATTTTATTCCCGTTTTCTCTCGAAAGGGAAGCCCGGAGTTGGCTTGATAAAGAACCCCCTCGTTCGATTTCGACTTGGGAAGATCTCGTTTCTAAATTCGTTAATCATTTCTTTCCTTATTCTAAGATTGCGAATCTTAGGAACAATATTACAAATTTTCAACAACTTTTTGATGAAAATTTTGGTGAGGCTTGGGACCGATTCAAAGATCTTCTTTATAAGTGCCCACCTCATGGTTTTTCGGAATTGCAACAAATTGATATGTTTTATCACGCTTTGAAGCAAAACGATCAAGATTCGCTGAACACGACCGCCGGTGGCAATATCTATTATCGAACTCCGAAGGACGCATTGACAATTATCGAAAACAAATCGAAAGTTCGCACTACACAAAACAAACCGGTAGTAGGTTCCCAATTTCACAATGAAAAATCAATGGGAAAATTACTAGCCGAAGAACAAGCAGCTAAAGTGAGTGCCCAATTTTGCAAGACTTTCGTTTACATTGACGATGATGATGAGGATTCTATCCAAATGCATTCGTCATCTGCAATCGCACCCGTCTTACCATCTGAAGAACCCGTTGACTCTCTAAGTATGGGGGACAAACATCTTAGCACTATTCCGAAAATGGAGTCGTCTAGTGTTGAGAACCTCGTCCTAATCCCAAGTGAGTCCGAGGGTATTTCTGATAATATGTGTGATTTGCCTCCTCTTGACATTTCTGATGATCATGTTGAGATGTTTTCTGATTCTGACAATGATTGTACTTCGAGTGATAATGATTCTTTATCTTGTGGAGACATCGATTTTGAGCTCGTGATGGATTCTGACCCAAATGATGGAGAGATTGACACTGATATTCTCCAAATCAAGGACGATGCACTTCGTGATAAATTATTGAATATCAATCTTCTCATTTCGAAGATCGAGGCATTAAATGAAAATCCAACTTCATCTCCTATCCCCATTGAGGATAGTGACCTTTTCTCGGTTAAATCTTCGAGTGGCAATCCCACGTCTCATCCAGATCTTTCTCTCTCGACTTACGAGTCGTTTTGCTTTGATATTGATCGTTCGGAGGAGATGAGTAGTGGCAGTACCACTTCTCATGCTTATATCTCTCCTCCCGAATATGATTCATTTCTTTTTTATATGAATGATCTTTATTATGAGGAGTTCTTCGGTGAACTCTCTCACATCATATCTCCTCCAGAATATGATCATTTCTGTTTTGATCTTGAGGAAGATTCTAGTGTGGGGGGAGGTGTACTTATTGATGAGATCATCCCGACCCTCCCTCCCGAGACTTTTGTTGCAATTTCACCTAAGAGCTTTAATGACAAATCTGCTTTTGATAATGAAGAGCTTTTGATGATAATCATACAAATCTTTCTTCCCTTCATCACATATAATGTGATTTCTCCTCTTCTTCACTCGTTCGGAAGTGAGGACACCATCTTTGACCCCGGCATCTTTTATTCTTTTGAGCTGGATGTATCTCATCGGAGTGGAACTTTCATGTACTTCAGTGTTTATCCAAACATTTCGAATAAAAGTCCGATGGAGATTTTCTCTTCCACTTGCTTCCCCATGAACCAATGAATTCGGGGTCGAGTCAAGCTAAGTGACTCGGTGAACAAAAATATTAGCACACCATATGGGTTTTCACCCATATTTCTGTCTTCTTTCTCTTTTCTAACACCTAAGTGTGGGGGAATTGCCCATGCTGTTATATGTCTAAAACAATTAAAAAAAAAAAAAAAAAAAAAAAAAAAAAAAAAAAAAAAAAAAAAAAACATGTGTATATATAAAATAATGGCTATTAGTATTACCTTTTTACGTTCTAAGTGTCGGCATAATAGCCGGTACTTTGAATATTGAGGGCAATATTCAGTTCTAAGTGTGGGGGGGAATTCTGGCGAATTTTGTCAGATGTGTGCCCCAGTTCCCCCATTTTGGCCAAAATTTAAAAAAAAAAAAAAAAAAATCTCACTTAGAACGCAATAAATGGTTATCAGTCCGCCATGTCTAACCCACATAAGGATTGGCTAATCCAAAAGCAAATGGCTCTTGGTAAAGATATCTCAAATCCGTTTATGGCTGACAATTTGCCAAAAATTGTATGGTATTCAACTCCCCATATCTTTATAAGTGAAGAGTTGGCTAGCCCGCAAGGTTATGGCTTGTGGTAAAGGCATTAAAAAACCATAATTGGTAATCAGCTCACCAAGATAATAACTGTATTTTATCTAAGAGTTGGCTAGTCCAGAAGCAAACGGCTTTTGGTAAAGACAAACCAAATCCGTTGACAGCTGATGATTTGCTTAAAATCATTTGGTTATCATTGTACCAAAGTATCACATACTAAAACATTGGCTACTCCAGAAGTAATGGCTTTTGGTAAAGAGACATAAAATCCATTAAATTTTCATAAAAGATTGCTAGGGACTAGCAATAGTTTAGTGTGGGGGATTGATGAGTGTGTAAATACTCATCATTTTTGTCCCATCTGAACTGCAAAAATATTTAAAAACACTCAAAAATGCTTCAAAATACATAAAATATCCTTGGATTGTGTTTTTATCTGTTTCATGTGCAAAAGGTTTGAAAACGGAACGAAAATGAATATTTTTGGATCGACTCGACAACAACTGATCAAGTGAAGACGAAAGTCAAAGTCAAAGTCAAGTCAACCCCAAAATTACCAAAATGTCACAAGTGGTCCCTGGAATTAGTTTTGATTTTTGGCAGTTTTGGTCCTTGGATTTTTAGCATTGTACAATAATTGTCCCTAAGGTTTAACTAAAACCCACTTTCTATCCTAAATACCTAGCCCAACAAATAAAAGCCCAAACCCTTATCTATAAACCCTGATCCAACCCACCCTTATTTTAGTTAATCCCCAGTCAACCCATCCGGTCAACCTTTTCTTCCTTTTTACCACTATCCCGCCAAAACCCAGGATACCACAAACCACCCTCTGCAATACCACCACCCTCCCCATACCTTATCCCTGCTTTTCACCTATACACTCAACCCCCCTCCTCACTTATTCCCTGATACACACCAACCAATTCACGTGCTCTGATTTAGCTAAAAAAACCCACTTGGTACTTTTCCCGCCAAAAACCATTTGGACGGATGAGATGATCTGAAGTCAATCCAAGGGTGGGAAATGAAGCAGAGAACAAGACAGAAGATATCCCAGCTCTTAGTAGTATAAATAGCACACTCTTGTAGCCATTTTTAGTTAAGTAGTTAAGTAGTTAAGTAGTGTAGTAAAGTAGTTTTTAGTTAAAATCGTTTTCATAGTTTAACTTTCCTCAGTTGTAATTTAAAGTTTCCAGTGATCAATTTAAAGTCTCCTTTTAGTTAATTGTTCTATTTTGATTCAGTGTTGTGCTCAGTTCATAGTTTACTAAAAGTTCAAGTCTCAGTTAATTCGTATTCAAGTCCTCTAGTTGTTTAGAACCAATTCTCAGTCTTCATTACCCTTCATACAAACATATATAAGCTAAATATAGCTTTTTGTAAGCTTGTATCAGTTTCTACAGGTTTAATTTTAAAAGTCAAGAAAAAGTCAAAAATAGTCAACGAGTACTGTAGCTTAGCTTATTTGCATCTTATTTCAATTTTTCTGAGTCTATTACTTAGTTTAAGGTTAATTTAAGTTCCTTTATTAGTTAGTAGTGTTTGCATTTCATTTTCACTCATAAAACTTTAAAACAGTCAACAAGTCAGTTTAGAGGCATTAGCTTATTTAGAGCTTATTTCATTTTGAAAATTACTTTTCTCAGCTTAAATAAGTTAATTAGTCATTAAAGAGTCAAAAGTTCAAGTCAATTCAGTGATATCTAGTTTAATTCTCAAAACAGTCAAGACAAAGGGGTGTTTGGTTGAGACAGTCAAACGGGTCAAAACCTTTCTCCACTGTTCATTTGCATTTTAATCAGTTTTGGTTGAGCTTTTCATAGCTTGTATAAGCTGTGTCAACAAGAATTTGGTTGTTTTGAGTTTTTGTTGCAGGTTGGAGTTGATATTTGGAATTACAGGCAGTGAAACTGCCATTATAAGCTCCAATAAGCTCAAGCTTATTTGGAGTCTTTTTTACCATCCCTCAGGTTCTATCCTTCCCTTCCTTAGTTTTCAATAACATTCCATAGGCCTTACTCTAAGTAATCCCCATATCAGTCCCCATTTAGTATAACAGTTATCTTTTTCAGTTTTTATAGGTTTTTAGAGATTTTAGTAGATTTTTAACTCAGTCATTAGAAGTTAGTATAAGCTGAATTTCTGGATTATCATAGTTCCCCAGCTCATCTAGTTCTAGTATTTTTTGTAAGATTTTTAGAGCAGCTTATCACAGCTTTTCTAGCCTTGAAAGTACCTAGTTTTGCCTTGCCTCTAGTTATTTAGCAGACTGCATAAGCTGAACCACCCCCCTTCTCAGCCTTTTAACTTCTTATTAATTTGAGCTTATTATCTAGATCTTGGTATATCAATAGCTTATATCACATACTTGATCTGTTTTGGCGTTTTGGTAAATTTAGAGCTTATCTAAGTGCTTATTTCTGGTCTACAAAACACCTCAGCAGACCTTATTTTGGCTTATTTAGAAAAGCCCAGTGCTTGTAAGCTTATTTCTGGCTTATTTTTGAGTTGTAAAAATATTCTATTTTCAAAAGTTAATTAGTTTTTATAAGTTTTAAAAAAGAAAAATACCAAAAAAATAAAATAAAATAAAAAAATTTAATCAGTCTCTCATAAGCGGCTGCTTTAATCTACTTTTTTCTGTGCTTATTTCAAGTTTTCAAAAATATTGTCTTTTATAAAAAGTGCTTATAATTAAGTACTTTATCAATTTCGAAAAACAAAAATCCAAAATCTCTTCGTTTTTTTAATCATTTAATTAGAGTAATTTAGTTTTTAATTCATAATAAAAAATATAAAAGTCAGAAAAATATAAATCTTTTTTCTAAATTTTTCTTTTGTTAAATAGAACCTAGGAAAAATAGTTTGGCACCCGTAGAGTATATATTTCATTGTTTTGACGTTTTTAGGTTCGTGTATTTTCCCATTTTCTATAATTCGCGTTTTTAAATTCCTTTACGTTTTTTTTAAATTGTTTTTCTCGCCTTTTAAATCTTTTTTAATTTATGTTCATCAATCTTAGCTTAGAAACCCAAAATCCCTTTATTTTCCTTATTCAAACACGTTGCACAATTCGAGATCACGAATTCCATTCACGCCTTCGTTGGGGATAACGACCCGGGATTACAACTTCCATTGTATTCCTTGGAAATAATTTATGCATTGATTCTAACGGATCATTCATCGCCTCTCAAAATCGCTGTAAGGATTGAGTCCATATTCGAAATCTTTTCAAATCCATTTATGTTAGATTTTTCTTGATTATATTAGACCAAATAAAGGTAAATTTAGGCGTTGGTTATATTTAGGTTCGATTGTTAAAATTCCCAGTAGTGATAATTGTTTATAGAAGAAAATCTTGTTAAATGTTGTTGTTATTATATTCGTGTGGCGTAGGAATTTAGGAAGTCTAGAACTCGATTATTAGGTCGATAATCTCGTTGGTCGTTGTGGCTATATTGTGATTCGAATGACCCCTAGGAACCATTGATTCAAGTATTGAAATTGGGATTGGTGATCGTAGACAATAGGATTCGAGTAGAAGAACCATTTAGAATGATGCATTTCTCGTTAGATTAGTGTTAGTGATCCGAATAGACATCATGGCTATCTTTAGCCGAATGATAATCACCTCAAAACAAGGTATTTTGGTGGTAGCCTTAGGCTGGAAAAATCACCTTGCGTAGGGGAAATTCTGGCCAAACCTTCTTATCAATAAAACCCAAGACTTTGAGGGTTGTAACCTCGATTCGAGTTTTGGATGTGCCCACTCCAACCCAAGACCAAACCCCATTAGAGTAGTACCACGTTCGCTCCAAAACAAACCCGCTAGACTATTAGTAGTATTAAGATGTTTTTATGGTTAAGGACACCCTTAGGCACTAGAACTGAATCTCACTCGAGCTAGTTCTTGACCCTGTTAAGATGTGACAATGATGCCAAGACTAAACCAAGATCCCTAGAAATTTGAGTCGAGTAGTACCCAACCAAAACTCCTACCAAGACATGGGTACCCTAAGTCCTTGTGATGTCGAAATAGTGGTCAAAGAATTCCCAGAAACACCAAGTCTGTGAAGACTTAAAGAGTTAAAGGTGTTGTGTTGTGTTGTTTTTGTACCGGGCCGGACCCAAGAACAAAGCCCACTTAGGACTCAAAACACAAGCCCAACTATAAAGCCTTTTTCCTTCTAGTCCAATTATGTAGTCTGCCAAGAACACCTTCAGCCCACCAGGCCCATTGTGGCTACTAGTGAAATCGACCCAACCCAATACCGAAGCATCTTTCCCCTCCTCCTCTAATCCAGTTGGGCCAAAGCTCAACAAATGTTAAGTACACAAAAAAGATTTGTTAACACTAATAAGAATATTTGTCGCAAAATAAAAATTCATATAGCCGTCCGCGCAAATATTTTCATATTGAGCTAGCATATGTATACATAAGATTTGAATTGCCGTGATTTAAAAACTCGAAAACAATAATTGAACCATTCAGTCATACTTGTCATTATATATCGTCTCACAATTTCATAGTAAAACATAAAAATGGGTAAAAGAGGTACAAAGCTTCATGTATACACCCTTGTCGTTAAAGGTATAAAAATCGGGAAGTTAACGATAAAACACGTTCATGTTGAGAATGGACTAGAACACACACTATGGATATACAATTTAAAGTTTATTTTAATCAACCGATAATAACGTCGCTAACAGAAACTAGAAAATGAAATATTAAACTTGAACCTTACTTAAACAAAGTTAACGAGTCCAATTGTTTCTAAACTTATAATTTATAAAAATGGGTCATAACAAATTATTAATAACAATATATATCTAGTTCATTTTTAATCAATCAAGTTTTGTTAAATTAACTTTATATTACATTTTCTCAAAATATTTAACTAGTATATAATAAATGTCACTTGTGTTAAGTTTTACTTCAACAACCTATATAATTAGATATAACGACCCAACTACACGATTTTAATATATATAAATATCACATCCCGATTTTATTCACTCGTGCTTTAAATCGTTCATTTTCCTTCTTCCCAACCCCGTCAATCCATTTCCTATAGTATCCTCATTTCCGTACATATAGGTCATTCGTAGGGCTAAACCTTACTTTCTTTGAAAATTCCTCCGTAACCACACTTGCTGCCACACAAGTGACAATAACATAAATACTATAAAATATTGAAACGAAATTATGAATGGAATTGAATTTAATACTTGAACTAAGACATGGTTATTTAATCTAGGTTGCGTGTTGGTGCCATACATCCTTGCATTCACTGCATCTATTAATAAGGTGAGTTTACAGCCCCTTTTTACTTATACTTGTTTTATATGAATGGGGTGAGAAACATGCAAAACTAGTTTTATGGACCATTAATATTATTTATACCAAAGTTATTGCGCAGTTAGCCTAAGTCCTGTTATGTCCCCTACTGCCCAAATTTCATGAACCGTTAATTCCCGACAGGAAGCGTGATTGTTATAAATAGATCTATTGGGAGTAACGTCCCCGTTCTGTTTGACCGGATAGGCAAACGAGCGTATACCATATCAAAGTGCAAGTGTCTGGGATAAACAATTGCCAGGGCCTTTATGTTTAACATGCTTCTAGAGCATGCAGACCTTTTATAGCTTCGGTTGCATGAACTTGGTGCTAGTGTAATAAAATATAAATGTGACATTTCAATGCTCACAAACAAAACTATTGGTCCAAATATGTATAATTGTTTAAACATAAACCTATGAACTCACCAGCTTTTTGCTGACTTTTTAGCATGTTTGTCTCAGGTGTGCAATTGGATTTGTTGTGGCAAGGATTTGGCAAGGCAAGGGTCATGAACCTTCTCGAAAGAAGTGGCAATTTGATATTAAGACTTGTTTATATGTGGGACCACTGTATTCAATTGGCCTAAATTTTATCTAAACAATGAATTACCTTTTGTAAACTCTAAATGTTATTTTAATTAAAACGGAGTATGTATTCCGTTCTTTGTTGACCTTGTGTTGTGATTTCCAATCGTTGCACCCGTAGCACCCTCAAAGTTCTGTATGCTTCCGCAACTGTTAAATTTTGGGGGTGTTACAATTAAGTACAAACCCTAAAAACCGATCAATTTGAAAACTTTTCTTCAGCAGATTTCGACAATTTATATCTCTCAATCAAAAGCTCAGATTGCAGATCCCTCCGGTGAGAATTTTCCTTAATGTATGAAGAACCTTGAGTAAAACTTTCGTTAAGATCCAACGGTTAACGAATGAAATATCGCCTTTTAAAAAAAACACTGCAGAAAGTTACGAAAATTAAACAAAAGTCGATGTTGTTCTTCTTTCTTTGACTAAAAACCTTGTGAATCCTTAGATCGTTTTGAGCACTAGGAATAACAATAACAATGACGGAATATTCAAACAAACAATCAATTGTTATTAAACAAGGTTTTTCTTCAATATCTTTCACATACACACTCCAATTCTACTTGATCAACGTAGAACGTGTTACACACCTTGTAACAGGGATCAAGACTTGACCTTGGAGTGTAAAACAAACTCTAAAGCCTAGGCGTTTTACAAACCCTACGCCTATGAACACACACACCTTTAGTGCACTACATTGTATGTATATAAAAAACTAATGATCTAATGTTTCTTTATATAATAGAGATCATCTAGGTTTACAAGGAAAACATTCCTAATATAATAAGGAAGCTAAATATTCTTAGAATCTTCTAAAAGTTCCATCTTTTTGTAGTTTTCCTTCTTGTCACATTAAGTCCTTCATATTTTGTATCTTCAAATCTTTTTGACCCAACATAAAATATAACAAAACACAACAAAACAGAATCACATGTGATTTAGTTTATAACAACAAATAGTAAATCATACGTGATTTACATTTTTCCAAAACAAGATATAAAAAAACAAAATCACGGGTGATTTATTCCATCTAGATCAAAATATTTTCACGTGTGCTTCAGCTTATGACAACATCTTCTACACCTCCAAAATAATAAAATGTGTAATCCAATTCAAATTTTATTATAATCTAAGGCTATGCACAGTCGTGACCGGGTAATCAGTCTGCCACATCAGCTTTCTTTCTCCACTGACCAGACACGATCAAGTTGCCACAGTCGATGACCGAGGTTTTTTTTTTTTTTTTTTTTTTTTTTTTTTTTTTAAATAAAATATTTTAAATAACAAATTTAAAATTCATTAAAAATAAAAACATTACATAAATTAAACATTAAATTGAAAACATGAAACTACAAATTACAATGAAAAGTGTCTGAGTTCCAACCCTCTTCACTCGAAGATTCTTCATCCCTAAACTCGTCATTATAATACGCTGCTTCTATAATGTCAAACCAGTTGTTCCTGAGGTATTCTGCATTTCTTTGTTCCTGCTCCATACGAGCAGCTTCCTCTCGCATTTCTCTTTCTTCTGTTTCCCTCCTGACTTCCTCATCCTGCTCAAGAAGTCGGAGTTCATCCTCAGTGAGTCCAAACGGATTAGGTTGGTGTTCCACAACCGGTGGAGTGTTTACCGGTTTATTTTCCGGTTGTAATACCGGAAAGATATCTTCTGGTGGAGTGTGATAAACTTCATCTTCTGGTGGAAAGATATCTTCAGGCACTTGTTGTGGACTTGTGAATTGTTGGCAGAAGTCTTTGCGAGACATTATTGTGGACTGGGAAATTATTGGAAAAGATATCTGTGTGTGAGTTGTGTGTATGATAAACAAAAGAGTGTGGGTATATATAGGGAAATTTTTGAATTTGAATTTTAATTTTAATTTTGAATCCTCCCGCTCGTACTGTAGTCTTTAATTTGAATTTGAAGCAGAGTGTGTGTAATATTTTGTATTGTTTGTATTTTATTTTATGTAAGGAAAAAAAAAGTTGTAACAATCGGTCGAAATCTAGACCGATCTCTCCTTTTTCCACCCCGACGACCGATATTTTTTTCCCCCACAATGGCCATGACCGATATTCATATCGGTCGACCTATGATTTTGACCGACTTTTTCAAGTCCACTGCGAGTAGCCTGATCATCCTTTGAGAATTAACATGTACTGTATAGTTTAGAAGGTTTGTATAAGCAAAACGTAAGAGGATGCATCATTTCTCTTGTCTTTTTTTATGGCATATATTTGTATCCGAACTAGCAAACTGCTAGATGAATTACAAAGAGAGACCAGGAAATATCTTTTGTCGTAAGACTATACATAGTGGAGGAGGCCACTCATGCGTTTATTTCATGGAAACTGTTTCACGTGTGTTGGAGCCAAAAAAAGTGAGCAATTATTTGTGCATACTATCGGTGAGGGAGCGTTTTATAAGGAGGCGATATGTACACCCCTAAAAGTGATGTGTACACCATAATCATGCATGTTTGATGTTGTACTATGTGGGCCACTAATGTAATTTTGTAGTGTACGCATCACTTTTGATGGTGTGCATATCAATTCTTTTTAATTTGTGAGTGTGTTTTGTGTTTTTATGTGTGTTTTAAGGGTAGAGGGTGTGGTTTAGCGTTTTCCTTTGTCACATCAGCTTTTTTAATCCTTTAAATATTTTGTTTTAACTTTTTCTCAACAATTGTAGCACTTTCCTTCTCTTCTTTTAATATTTTTTTTTAAATACTCTCATATACACACAACCACACACAATAACTAATAAATTAATCTCCATCTTAGAAACCCACTTTTTCTCTCTTCATTCTTACGGGACTCTAGTCCAACATTGAAAAAAAAATGTCCTTTGCCGAATAGTGGGTATGGTACTTTTGCAGGAAAAGCATGAAATGAAGTGATTTTATTTTGTTTTTCCTCGTGACCCACGCCCTCTTACCTAAGGGTGAATGATTGTTACGATGGTAAAGACGAATAGAATGGGTAGATGTGACGTTGAGACGATAATGAAAAGGTGAATCGTTATGTCCAAGTCTAATAGAAAGTATAAAAAAAATGAGCTGGGTTTGAGCATGAATAACTATAAGTCTTTAATTCATGTAAATTAGACGACTTCTATGGAATTCAATTTCTAAACCATCACTCAGGTTCCAATCTTGTTTGCAAACAATGCGTAAGACATTGAGTGTCAAGAGTTACAATTATTGTAGGTGCTAAAAAGAATTATTGTTTTCAACTATCAACATTCAACACATGTCGTATATGTTTTAATTTGTGGGACCTGCGCCAGAAGTTTATGTTATATTGTGTTGCAGTAACTTTTTCAATGCGGTATTTACTACGCACGGACATAATTATACCTTAAATTAAATCATCTTTATGATTTTCCGTTTACAGTATCTTGCTTTTTGGTGAATTACATGAAGTTCTGTTATTACTCTATATATTTTTCTCAGTTTTCTCACTAGTAGTATATATTAATTGAATTATTAAGTTATTTGTGAAAGAAAGGAAAAGTATTTCCAATCAATGAAGAATACAACTACAATCCTTGACTAGCGAAACTTGGTTACTAACACTTAACTTGAACATATTACTCGTAAAATTTGAAGCTTGAACAACACTTGGACTTACTACACTTGAATTTGAAACACTGCTTGAAACTTGAACAACTCTTGAAACGGAATAACCATGGTCATGAACAAACAACAATTGATACTTGAGTAACACTTGAACCTTGACCATAAAACTTCATTCTTGAACACAAAAATGAAATCTTAATACATTGGACCTTGGAACTTCTCATCTACTAACTAACAAAACCTTGATTGGGAGCAGGGGTAGCGAGGGGCTTTGGAATCCTTGACTAACTTGCTTGAAAACCCAACTCCAAACTGAAATCACAAGCCTTTGAAAGAAACGCAGATGATCACAGCCAGTAAAGTATGTTTTACATTTTTAGATTGACGTTAATTAGTAGTCGTTCAACGAATGGTAACATTCTCAACACATAAAAATAAATTTTGATAATTTCATACTAAGTATTAATTTTGAATTGACTATATATTTTTAAAAGATAATCAATTGTAAATATATACAACAACAATACACAGCAAGAAAAACGACACAGTCACACGTAGAAAAAAGCGTCACTGGCAATCTAAAAAGGGTAGCAAAAGATAAAAAAATAGTAACTAAAACTAACATAATATTGACCTATTGACCTAACTAAAAGTAATGTCCAACACGAGTTAAAAAAAGTTAATATAACCCTAAACTATAGCAGTTTTTAGTTTACCCACACTTTATACAACTAACTAAATCTAAGTTTTTAGTGACACTTTTATCATGCTAATACAACTTTTATCAGTAATCACTTTTATTGTGAGTATCAAATTTTTTATTGTAAAACAAATCTTGTCAACTTAGTTTTTACTGAAGTGAGACCTAGGGACGAAATAACATGAGGGAGGATGTTTCAAAAGCTTGGTAGCTAGGGTTCTGTAGTATCAAATGGGCCCAAAAGAGAGTGTGTCGAACTGGCCCCCTTTTGACAGTCAAAAAGTGTTGACCTGCATGAGACAGTCAACTTTAGGGCCTTGTTGGTTGTTGGAGCATGTATAACATGTGGTCCAACCCAATACAACATGCGTCCCCACAAAGACAGATATGTACCAATATATTTTTTCACATACCTTTTTAGTTCATTTTATTCTTGTATATATGGTTTTCAACACTTTACAAAGGTCCACATTCACGCTTAGTTCTTGAGTTGAAATAGTAAATAGATAATTTTTCGTGTTCTTAACTTTTATTTAATGGAGGAAAGGGAAGCGGAAAGAAAATAGGGGGAAGTTTTGTTAAGTAAATATTCCTCCCACTTCTAGGAGGAAAGGGAAAGGAAAGAGAAACGTATGTTGTGTAAAGACTAATATATCATTTTTTAAAGGTTTGACATTAACAACTAAATGGCATATTATGTAATTTCACCAAGTTATTTTCCTTTTTCTTCCACTCAAGAACATGATTATGATTACTTTCTTTTTCGTTTCTTCTATTTCAAGAACATAACAACTAACAGTTACTTTCTTTTTCCCTTTGTTTTCCCTTTCCCATTCTTTTTCATTTCCCTTCACTTAAAACTCGAGAACTGAGTGTAATACTTTATTCTCTATTTAACTTGATAATGGACCATGAATATTTGTCGGAGTTATTGAGTCGAAGTCGAGGTTAGCTTGTGAGTTATGATTGTGAAGCTTAGTTTAAATAAAAGGTAAGATCAAAATCCACGCGAAGAGGCTTGAGATAAGTAGTGAAGCCAAATTGTATGTGAAATATTACGAGGTACAAAATGATTATAACAACTATTTCAGGGTGAAAACTTTATAACATGTGTTTATCGACGCGCTTGAGTTCATACTTAAAAGAATAACATTTTAGTGACACAGACACATTTGTCCATAAATCTTAGTTTCTAGTGATTCTCAATAAAAGAAAAAGCTGGGTAAAGCTATAATTTGAGTTAATTTCACATTTCTTATAAGGAAAATGAACCATAAAAAACCAAAATTAATACCTCACTCTTTCTTTGTCGCTATATATAAGTTTGTCTTTACTTCACTTGATTTACACATTTCTGTATGTGGGGAACATGTGAAAGCCTAGTGACAAAGAATTGAAGTTAGTGACACTTTCCGTGTTGGCACTTCTTTTTGCGTCTCGTTTGCGTTTTTAATGTAAAGGTCTTGTAAACAATAATTCAAAATCTAAAATTTAAGTTCAACTCATTGTCTTATCACTTAATTTTTATTTTATTTTTTATTTTTTTTGAGAATATATTATTCCATAATTCTATTTGACCATTTGAATAGTCTCCGCACAACATTGGGTCAATGGCGAGGACAATTTTGGTCTTCTAGCGAGGACAAGTCTTCGCCAAAACCTTTTGGCAAGGATTTGTCGCTGTAAAAAGGTCCTCGCCAAAAGGTCTTTGCTAAAAGTTTTGGCGACGACTATGCAGGCCTTTTAGTGACGACGGTGCGGAGCTCACACAAATTCGCAGTCAAAGAAACCAAACGGGTGCCACAAACTTTCAGTGATGACATGTCCTTGCAAACGATTTTATACATTAAAATATGATTATCACTTTTGGCGAGGACATGTCCTCGCCAAAAGACCTGCACATTTTTGTAGCATATGCTTGCTTTCGGCGATATTGTTGGAAAAATTGGTCATAATGGTGGGTTTGAATGACAATTGATGATCATCAAATGCACTAATGGGTATTAACACAAAAGTTAATGTGTGGTCATATGTAAAGACTGAATTAACTTTGCGTTCATGAGAGGAGAGCTCTCAACTATGTGTACATAATTAATATTTGTGTTATCGCAATCCCGGTGGAGGTACTCGCACTATGTGCACATAATATGAGCATTTCTTGTTACGTAGCTACAAAAAAAATGAGAAAATTAATCTATCGGTCGCGATACATTATGTTTCATTTAGGTGCGTGTGTAAGAAAAAAATATATACTTACATAAATTCTCTTAGGCTCAATGCAGTAAGGTCGATCGACCCTTACTCGATCGAATATGGGGATCGATCCCCTTACTGCACAACTCGATCACCTCACTCGATCGCATAGAACTTGATAACTGGGTCGATCGAATGTAAAAGAGAATTAATGCCCCTTTTTTATAACGGAAACATGCTACAATTCCAAAAAAAAAAAAAAAAAAATTCTTTCAAAAACACTATAAATACATACACATATTTAACACACTTTACTACACCAAACTCTCTCAATTCTCTTAATCAAAATCTCACACATCAATCATTAATTCAACATATCTAAGAAAACACCACAATCAAAAGGCCGAAAATCCCGATTGACTCAAAACATGCCGCAATTAACACCGGATCCGAATTTCCAGTTAACCGGTATGTCACCAAACATTAATCTCCGAGCTCCTAGTTTTGATTATCAATCGCAACTTCCTCAACAACAACAAACTGAAAATCCATTTTATGTAAATCGTCCTACAAATCGTCCATTTATTCCACCATATCAACAACCACCTCCACAACAACGACAACAACCACCTCCACAACAACGACAACAACAACAACAACCGTACGGCTCACCCGAATCCGTGTATCGTCCAACGATGGACTCGTCAATGTCTTCATATTCAGGTTATCAAGAATATTCTCCGGTTAACCGTATGAATTTTAATGCTTGTGATTTTGATGAACAATTATATAACAATCCTGACTTTTATATGGGAACCGGTTCGGGTTATCCGACTCAAGAGTATCACGGTTCCGGTCAAGGTTCGGTTCATGGTTCGGGTCATGGATCGGTTCCAAATGAATATGCTATTTGAGAAGAGACTTCGCCGGTGAAACCAAAAAAACGAGCAACGAAGGGTAAGAAGCCGGCTGTGGAGAAGGAAACAAAGAATGATTCTTCGCTTTGGTCACGCGAAGAAGAGGTCGCATTGTGTAGAGCTTGGTGCGATGTGTCCGAGAATAGCATTGTGGGAAACAGCCAAAATGCCAAAGGATTTTGGCGGAAAGTGATTAAGTACTTTGAAAATGAGGTTGGTGCAGAAAGATCTTACAACTCGATAGTTACCAAATGGAAAAATAGGATTCGTCCTAGAGTTGGTCAGTTTTGTGCCATTTACGATAATTCGTTTAAGAATTATGGAAGTGGTGAGAATGACCTCACTGTTTACAAACGAGCGTGTGAAGAATACCTATTAATGTATGAACATGCGTTCTTATTGGAGCATTGTTGGGAAATTCTGAAGGACCATGAGGTTTGGAAGGACAATGAGATGCCGGCTTTTTTAAGCCAAGATGTGGGTCGAAAGAAGGCAAGGACTTCCGAAACGGGTTCGGATGTGCCTTATGATGAAGAAGTAGTCGTTCGAAATGAGCGACCAATTGGCCGAGACGCCGCTAAGAAAAATAAGAAGAAGTCCTCGGAGAGTTCTTCCAAGTCTTCTTATATGGCAGATGTAGCCGACAAATGGCAATGCATGCAGAACGTTGCTTTGGGAAAGAAGCAGGAACTGGCAGACGGCTACTACGAGTTGAAGAAAAAAGCGTTGGAAATAGAGGCGACTAAAGTTCAAGTCGAAAGAGAAAGACTTGAATTTGACCGGCAAAAAAAACGGGATAAAGACATCTTATTCTATCTAACACCAATCGACCCGTCTTTTCCAGAAAATGTAAGACAAAGGATTCAAGAAATGAAGGACGAAATCAAGGAACGACACAACCTTAATTATTAGTTTTTAATAATAAGTATCGTAATGTTTTAGTGTGATTTGAATTTTATTGTAATGTTTTTATTTTATTTGAATTATTATGTAACGTTTTAATTATTAAATAAAAGTTGAGTTTGTGTTTAAAAATGTATATAAAACAAAAAAAAAATGAACTTGGTCGCCCTTACTGGGGCACCTAATCGCCTGTAGGTCACTCGAGAGAGAAAGCTGACGTGGCAGAGAAAAATGAGGGGATTTGGTCGCCTTACTGCATCCAACCTTAGCAGCAAGATGGTCAAAGACGCCATTATGTGCATGCTTGTCAAAGTATTTCTGAATCAAGTCCGGATACGCGTGATGTATGGAGAAATATATATATTAAATGAAACAAATTAATAACGACTCATCCAACGAGAGAAAAAAAAAAGAAGCTACAATACCCATTATGACAACAACAATAACAACAACAAAAACACATTAATGACGACTCATCCAAAAAAAACTCAAAAGGGAATTAGCTATGACTCTCTAAACCTAAAACATAGGGGTAAAAAAAGGTCTAAAAATTACAACGCAAGGCAGATATGTACCAAGTCTACTTAAAGAAACCTAAAAAACATAGACGGCAAACTACCTCAAGAAAACTAAAAAAATGATAAAGTGTCTTACATAATCATGACGGCCAACAGCGTAAGAACGAGATCCATGGAAGCTCGAAACTTGATTACACCTTTTGTTTCTAGCATTGACCTCCGTTATGAGCGCCCGTTTAGGATCGATCCAGAAGTCTACTTGCTTATTCCATACACTGGCCTCCATGTTAGGTGGAGGATGGCTTTTTGTTTCCTCCGCATGAGCCCTCCCACCTTTTCAACCCATTATTCTATCTTATGGTTGTGCTTGTTGCCACTGTATCCCCTACTCAAGAAATCCTTGATGCCCTAAATAACCTTCTCCCATGTTCTCTAGTCAAGTGGCTATCGATTTTGAAATGCGACTGCAAATAAATATACACATTTATAGCTAGAAATATACACATTTAAATAAATATACACAATAAAAATAAAATAACATAAAGAAGCTTGAGCTTTATCATCTCATAAACGTGAACCTAGCTTATTGGGGAATTTTTTTTCCATGATGTCTAACAGAAAGGAAATTTCTTCATGATTTCCCCCTGTAGGTTGCCAAACCATGCGCCATTTGGGCTTACACATCGGTATGTAAATTGGTCTGCAACATCGAACTCGATCTCCAACGACCCTTGTTCCGTTCAACAACCTTCTTGAGCTCGATGTTCGTGGTTTTACCACGAGTACTCTTACATGCGGACCCTATTTCGAGTGATGAAAACATAAAATAACAAGTAATAAAATTCAAATGATCAAGTGTAAGATTTTTAAAATAATCCAGAATTTCTTACTTTGACAACCACTAGCTATCCTTTGGGGACGCCAAGGTGGGTCACTGTTTGCATTGTGTGTTCATGACGAAACATACAAACTTATATCAGTTACGACTTGTGTGACCTAACGGTCACGCACGTATAATGCGAGACACCTGATATATATATATATATATATATATTATATATATATATATATATATATATATATATATATATATTATATATATATACACGTATATATATATACGTATATATATATATATACGTATATATATATACGTATATATATATACATATATATATATATATATATACGTATATATATATATATATATATATATTATATATATATATATATATATATATATATATATACGTATATATATATATATATATAGTATATAGATATATATATATATATATATATATATGAATATTATATATAAATATATATGTATATATATATATATATGTGTGTATATAT
The DNA here is from genome assembly GCA_021014915.2 of Artemisia tridentata subsp. tridentata. NCBI lineage: Eukaryota > Viridiplantae > Streptophyta > Magnoliopsida > Asterales > Asteraceae > Artemisia > Artemisia tridentata. Next base: position 312,521,831 of record CP139508.1, read on the forward strand.
ATATATATATATATATGTATATGTATATACATATATATGTATATGTATATACATACATTATATATATATATTTATATATATATACATTATATATATATGTATACATACATATATATATGTATACATACATATATATGTATACACATATATATATGTATATAATATATATATGTATATAGATATACATATATATATAGACATACATATATATATATATATATACTATATATATATATATATTATACATATTATATATATACATATATATATATATATACATTATATATATATATATACATATACTATATATAATATATATATATATATATATATATATATATATATACATATATATATACATATATATCATTATACATATATACACATATATACACATATATATACTATATATATATTATATACATATATGTACATATACGTATATATATATATATATACATATACGTATATATATATATATATATATATACGTATATATATATATATACGTATTATATATATATATTACGTATATATATATATACGTATATATATATATATAGTATATATATATATATATATATATATATATATATATATATATATATATATCTGTGCGTGTGTGTGTGTGTGTGTGTGAGATAAGGATCTAATTGGTACCTTTTAAGGGGTCATTTAAGCCTAAAATCGAGTAAACGTGATAAAATATTGTCTCAAATCGTTTCTTTTTGTATTTTAGGTACTTCGGACGAGAATTCTGGAAATCGGCACTTTTGAAGCATATTTTGACGAAAGATTGTTGTTCCTGTTACACAAGTAGAAATTGCTACTGATGATGTACCCTCCGAACGGGTCGAAGGACTCCCCTTCGAACATGTACGAAGCCTTTTCTTCGAAGGCCCAGGTCAATCTCCGAAAACGTTTCATTGGCATAAAACCATTCATCTATGAAGTGGTTACCAAGTGGGAATCCGTCAATCTAAGCCCTAAGCCCTTCGGGGTATCTCCTTCAAAGGAACTAGAACAGAGAACCATCTTGACCTGGTCACACCCAAGTTCCCTCTTCCCCTAGGCTTTCCCGCCAAGGATGAGATCGTGGGTCACAAAGCCTTAGCGGTTACCACAAATCATAGGACGCCCCCATGATCTCCGAATTATATGCAAGAGCTCTCTAAGGCCTATTTCCTCCCCTATAAATAGCTTAGACGGGCAAGAACAATGGTATGCTAACTCGACTCTCTTAATTTACTACCAACTTATCATAACACATACTTATTCGCACGCCGGAGGTGGTTCGCAGGGTCCAACCCCTGCGCAATCACTTAACGTAGTGTCTTAGTATTTCTTATTTCAGGTTAAGAACAAGCTTGGCGCAACCTCAACACCCCATATATCCCTTGATCGTCATCGAAGGCCTGGTCGTGCAATTTATTGTACAATCAGTGGTGCCATCCGTGGGACCGCTATAATTGGTCTCGTTATTTCCAAGCTTATAACCAACCAACTACTTTCACTATATATCCGGCATGGATCAAGGGAGAGAAGATACTCCCCCTCCGGGTTTCTCGATCTTGGCGCCAATACCAATTAACGACTCCAACAACCTTCCCCCAATAACCGCTTCCACGTTCACAACACGTTGTCACCCATAAATAAAACGCAACCATCATGCTTCGACATCAGCCAATCCAGGGCATGTTATTAGCCCAGCCTTTGTCGAAGCCAACCACGAAGCGTTGGAATCCCTCTTAAGGGCTCGCAGAAGGCAGGTTCGGAATACTGAGATGCGAAGGGAGTTGGAATACTTAAGTGATGACTATGAGGAAGAGATGGAAATGGAGCCTAGGCCTCCAACGCAAGGAGCAACACTCTCGACCCTAAGGATAGGGTCACCAGTTGGTCGAAGGCCAAGTAGAAGGTCCGTTGGGTTCGAAGGAGTCCCGGAGAGGGCTCCGACTAGGAGAGAATGAGCGGTTGCCGAAGGTTCCAACGGGAAGAGCCAATGAAGGGAAGAGACGGGGGTGAATTTACCTCCTTTGTTAGCAGCTCATCTTGGGAGAACTGAAACAGGGGTTCCATTGCAGCCTTCTCACGCATCAGGCGTAGAAGGCAATCCGCCTACAATTAATATGGGAGGAAATCTTCCACCCAATGGTATGTAACCCTCATTCCAAACTTAGTCTTACCCTCAAGGTTTATATCCTCCAGTAAATGGGCAGCCTAATAACCCAGGTCTCCCTCAACCTTATGGGAGCATACCCTTTGGGCATCCTACGGTATACCCTCCGTATGCCATGGGAAACGGTTATCCGTTCGGCATAAACACATCTTATCAGTCCTGCCCTAGCGAAACTCCTATGGGAGTACCCCCAAACCATAATCCATATAATGTTGTTCCTATGTATGCACCACCCTATAATTGCCTATATTCGGACCCCATGGGTTCGGCTACACCCTTCGTTAGGTGGATTAAAGACTACCCATTACCTGATGGGTTGAAAATGCCTTCGTATATTGGGACTTATGATGGGAAGGGTGATCCAGAAAATTTCTTGCATTTGTTCGAAGGGGCCATTAAGATGCAAAAGTGGGTCATGCCTGTAGCCTGTCATATGTTTACATACACCCTAAGGGATTCTGCCCGTATTTGGTGGAATGGGCAAAAGCCTGGCAGCATTGTCAACCTCGATGATCTTAAGGCTAAGTTTCGATCATACTTCAGTCAGCAAAAGAAGTTCACAAGGACCCATCTGACGGTACACAACATCAAACATAAAGAGAACGAAAGCACAAAGGCTTTCGTCACTAGGTACACTGAAGAAACTCTGCAGATTTTGGGTCTACATGAAGATCAGCGAATCTCTGGCTTCGTACATGGCTTGCGAAATCGAAGTTTGGTGGAATTCTTGTCCATTGACCTTCCGACAACTTACAAGGGGTTAATGGAAAAGACATATACATGGATTGAAGCAAAGGAAGTGTCTACTAATGGTGCTCCGATCGACAAAGAAAAGCTTTTGAAGCATGCTACGTGGGATGGATCAAAGAACAAGAACAAAAACAGAGACAGGTTTTCTCCATACAACAAAGGTCCCAACCACGGTTTGCTAGGAAGCCTAACTAAGTCTCCAAAGGAAATACTTGCAACGGTGAGGGCTGATAAAGCTTTTGAAGCACCCCCTCGCATGACAAGAAAGGGTAAAAACAGGGATACGAGCAAGTATTGTCATTTCCATGAAGATTATGGCCATGATACGAACAGTTGCAAGGAGCTAAAGAAGCAGATAGAAGAAGTTGTAAAGTCTGGGCAGTTAGCACATTTGGTGAAGGGTATAAAGAAGGGTAAGGAAAAAATGTCCGACACTCAATTGGCTTAAGACACTACTCCTCACGAAGCCCCAATACTCATGGTTCGTTGGGGCGAAGCAAGCTTAAAAAGAAAGGTGACGGAGCAGGAGATAAACAAAGTAGGGGAGGTAACATTTCCTCCTATTATAGGTTAAGTCCCTTCGAATGACCCAGTGGTCATCAAAGTCTTAATTTCCAACCGAGAAGTGAACAGAGCCTACATGGACTGCGGAAGCTCCTGCGAAATCATATACAAGCGTTGTTTCCTTAAGCTCAAGCCTTTGATCAGGTCGCAACGGGTTGATTCGAAGATACCTTTGGTAGGATTCTCCGGTGAGCATTCATGGCCTCTGGGAGAAGTACCATTGGAAATAACAATTGGAGAAGGCAGGCTCGCAAGGACAGAAACCCTCACATTCGCTATCGTAAGGTCCGGCACTCCCTAGAATTTGTTGATAGGAAGGACTGCCATGCAAAAGATGGGTATTGTAGTCTCCACCATACACGCGGCGGTAAAATTCCATACACCTTATGGGATAGGAATCGTATTTTCTAGTTATAACCAGGGAAAGGCAGGAGACGCAGGCTAAAAGATCAAAGAAAGTTCGGAGGAGCCTACGAAGGCCATTCTAAGTTGTACAGATGTCGAAGAATGCATTGTGGTAAATGAGCTCTATCCAGAGCAAACGATGGTAATCGAAAAGCAACTCCCTGCCAACTTTAAGGCAGATCTGGAGAAGCTACTCAAAGCCAACAAGGATGTCTTCGCATGGACGTACTCAGACATGATAGGGGTCTCCAGGACTCTTATGATTGATGGCAAGCCCTTCGGCACAGAACATAAGCTTAATGAGTTCAAGCACATTGAACCAATTAAGCAGAAGCGACGAAGCCTGGCTCCCGAAAGGAACGCAGCCGCCTGCAAATAGGTGGATGAACTTGTAAGAGCAGGAATACTTAGAGAAGTAAAATACCAAACCTAGGTAGCTAATCCAGTTATGGTAAGAAAGAGTGACGGATGGTGGCGAATGTGTGTTGACTTCACCGACATCAACAAAGCTTGCCCGAAAGACTGCTACCCCCTGCCAGAAATTGATTGGAAGGTCGAATCCCTCTAGGGGTTCCGTTTGAAATGCTTTTTGGATGCCTACAAAGGGTATCACCAAATACAAATGGCAGAGAAAGATGAGGAGAAGACAACCTTCTACACCGAAAAGGATGTCTATTGCTACAAGAAAATGCCCTTCGGTCTAAAGAACGCAGGGGCAACTTATCAACGGTTGGTAGACAAAGCCTTCCACAAGCAGATAGGGAGGAACTTGGAAGCCTACGTTGATGATATGGTAATAAAAAGTAGGACTGAGGAAGACCTACTTTCTGACATTCAAGAAACCTTTGATCAATTGAGGGCAATCAACATGAAGCTTAACCCTAAGAAGTGTTCCTTTGGCATGGAAGAAGGACAATTCTTAGGACATCTGATAACGAAGCAAGGGATTAAGGCTAACCCTTCGAAGGTCAAAGCCATCACTGATCTACAAGCTCCGAAGTCATTAAAAAAGGTACAAAGCCTAAATAGAAAACTCACAGCACTTATCAGGTTCCTGTCAAAAGGTGCGGATCGATCTTTGCCATTTTTCAAAACACTTAAGGGGAGTACGAATAAAAAGACTTTTCAATGGAGTTGTGAGGCAAAGGCCGCTTTTCAGAAGCTGAAAGAGTTTATGGAAATTTCACCAACACTTACAGCCCCAATCAAAGGCGAAGTGTTATTCATGTACATTGCGGCATCCTTCGAAAGCATCAGTGCCGTTCTCTTGGCAGAAAGGGATAAGAAGCAAATCCCGATCTACTTCGTTGGCAAGGTCCTACAAGGGGCTGAATTAAATTATCCAGAGTTGGAAAAGCTAATCCTAGCCTTGGTTTATGCTGCAAGGCGCCTTCGAAGGTACTTTCAAGCTCATCCCATTATGGTATTGACTAACAAGCCGATTAAGCAGATACAGTTGAAGCCTGAGAAATCAGGCAGGGTAACCAAATGGGCTATCGAACTGGGAGAACATGAGATAGAGTACAAGGGTCGAAACTCCATCAAAGGTCAGATACTTGTAGACTTTCTTGCTGAAATACCTTCCGGACCTAGTCAAGACAAGGAAATCCCAAAGGAAAAGCCCCCAAAGACGAAGGAGGGGTGGAAATTGTACACAGACGGAGCCTCAAGCTCCGATGGTTCGGGAGCAGGTCTAATGCTGGTCAGTCCGGAGGGAAAGGAGTACACTTATGCATTACGTTTTGAGTTCGAAGCTACAAACAATGAAGCTGAGTACGAAGCTTTGCTAACTAGCCTCCGACTTGCAAAGGACATGGAGGTTCGTGACCTCTCCATTTTGTGGACTCGCAGCTAGTCACCAACCAAATCAAGGGCTCTTACAAAGCAAGGCAGCCCACCATCAAACAATATTTAGATAAAGCTAAAGAACTTCTTCATGGGTTCGAGTCCTATGATATAGCACATGTTCACAGAAACCAAAACAAAAAAGCAGATGCCTTAAGCAAGCTGGCTTCGATGGCATTTGCTCACCTAACAAAGGAGGTTTTAGTGGAAGTATTGGCCGATAGGTCAATCGAACGAGGCGAAGTGTCTAACGTCATACTTGAAGAGGGTTCCAATTGGATGACTCCAATATGCGAGTATTTGTTTAGTGGTATCCTGCCTGAAGATCATAAGCTTGCAAGGAAAGTCAGAGTCAAAGCTCCCTAATATAGGCTTATTGGGGATAGTCTCTACAAGAGGTCCTTCTTGTCCCCATGGCTTCATTGTGTGGGGCCAAAGCAAGCCTCGAAGATCATCTACGAGGTACATGAAGGATCCTGTGAATTGCACGGGGGCCCTCGCTCCATTGTCTCAAAAATAATGGAATTGGGATATTATTGGCCATCAATGGACAAGGATGCAGCAGATACAATGCAAAACTGTATGGCATGTCAGATTCACTCCAAAGTTCCAAGACCACCATAGAAAGACATGGCCTCCGTAACGACTATATGGCCTTTCTACCAGTGGGAAATCAATATAGTCGGATCTTTACCAGTAGCACAAGGAGGGGTAAGATTCTTGGTGATAGCCATAGACTATTTCACCAAATGGGTCGAAGCCAAGCCTTTGGCATCAGTAGCAGGAAGGCATGTGGAAAAGTTTGTGTAGGAACATATAATCTGTCGATTTGGAGTCCCTCATATTATCATCTCCGACAACGGGAAAATTTTTACCGAAGGAGCATTCCCAGCTTTCTGCGAAGGATTAAACATCAAACAGTCATTCACTTCCATATACCACCCTCATGGTAACAAAAAGGTAAAGCAACTGACAAAGGCATTGTGAAAGGAATCGAGAAAAGGTTGGGGCAACACCATCATGGATGGGTAGACGAACTACCCCAGGTTCTGCGGGCACATAGGAATATATCCTTCGGCTAAACAATGTAAGCAAAGTGGAGAAGGAGGAAACGCTAGGGCCTACATAAGAAGGAACCTACGACATTCGGAAGCCTACAGCAACGAACCATACAAGTCACGAATAGGACTTGGGATGGTGCTAACTTTCGTATGTTTTACATATGAAACTTACCACTTTTAAAACACTTAGCTTGTTTTCAATTCATGTACTGCATTCTTCTCGTTTGGGATAGAAGCATTAATGGTAGGTGTCTTAGTGTTTTTTTTTTCTTAAAATGATGTAATCCTCCCTACCCAATTAATGATATAACAGATTTCCCTCAAAATCTCTTGTTTCGTTCTATACAACAAAGATTTGTTCAGTCAAGTACTTTACAAGTTTCAATGTTGAAGGATGAAACAGGACACATGTCTTGTATACACATAATATCCATTACAATTCACATTAACTTTACTAAAAGACTTAGGGTATTCTAATCCCTTTGCATCTTAAGGATAAAGACGGAGTGGGTCGCGACCCTCTGTCGCAGTCAAACTATACGATTGCTTAAAATCTTGGCCCAAAATACACACAATAAGGTCATAACCTTAGGTTGTATATTTACGTTTATGCATAACCGTAAGAGAAGAAAAACATGATATTAAAAGCGGGATATTGTTGGGTTTTATATATTTCATATATTTGATGATCAATAACAAGAAGAATGAAACATAAGGATTACTGAAAAGATAAGCAAAATACACCAAGTAGATTCTACTGCTAGGCATAAAAGATTCTACTGCTAGTGTATTGTTGAAGTCTGCTCAGGTTATAACGAGCAGTACTAACTTTCAAAGAAGGTAGCAGTTAGTACTGCTTGTGCAAAGAAGGCCGCAGTTAGTACTGCTAGTGCGAAGAAGCTACTGCTAAGAAGATAACTGAGTGACTCATACTACTGCTTAATGGATAAGAATGAAAAAGATATTCTGTGTATAAGAGTCAATTATATACGGTAGATAATATCTTTCATATGTGTTCAGTCAACAAGTTGTAAACACAGATACATGTCGTATCTTAATGACTGACACACACAAGCAAGTAGTAGACAAGACTTATCAAACTTTGTAATGATCTCTTTTGTTCTATAAAAGGGAGATCTTAGCTTAGAAGTTAAGTGTGCTTCACTAGAGTGTTTTTGTGAAGTCACCAGGGTGGTTAGAAGTTAATCACCAGAGTGTTTTATTGTGCTTAGAACTCGAAACACAAAGTGTGTTACAAATGTAAAACATCAAACAGTGAGTGTGTGTGGGAACATCAGACAAGGGGTCTGATGTTGTTAGGTTTGTTTAGCCTCAAGGATCTTTGATCCTTGATTAGAGTGTAATCGTGCTATATTTGATCTCATAGCATTAGGGCTGATTTTATAACAAAGAGAAAGTTTGACAAAACCTTGTTGTGATAGTATTGATTCTTTCATTTGAATATTCCGCCAATATTATCATTATGTTTATCATAGCTTATCCTAGATCAAGGTCTAAACAACCTAGAGTCCAAAAACAGTTCAGAAAACTTATATTAAGTGTGTGCTCAATATTTATTAAAGTTTTCACAGTTGGTATCAGAGCGGGGGGCTCTCGATCTAGGATTTTACAAAGTTTTTGTCGAAGAAAGAAGAAAAATTCGTTTTTGCTTAATTTTTCACAACTTTCTGCAAAGCAGTTTTGCAAAGGCTATAGCCTATTTGTTAATCGTTGGATTAGGCTAAAATTTTTGTTGAAGGTTTTCGGCATATCAAGGTAGATTCTCACTGGAGGGATCTTCAATCTAAGCTTTAGATGGCAAGATATGCATCGTTGAAAACTGCTGCAGAAACAGTTGACGTATGATTGAATTTTTGGTTTTCTTTCAAAAGGTTCTCGGTTTACACACACAAAGGGGAAGAATCACTCACAGAAGAGAGTTTTTATGTTCTTAAAAGATTAAAGGATTATTTCTTATTAGAGAAGAAGGTAACTTATTACTTATTTGAAGATGAAGTGGAATTTTTCAAGGTTGTGTTTTATCATACCTTTTGTGAGAAGGTAACTTGTTCGTTCGTGCAAGTGACTACGAATTGACAAACACTTAAAGGAGTTACATTGTAGTGCTCAGTGTCTCATTGGAGATGAGTTTATTTTCAAGATATTGCGGTCTCTCTATACCAAAAGATTGGGTATATGTTCGAAGTCAGTTTTAGTACAAGACATAAGACACAAGGTTGGTTTATTTTGTTTCACCATCAAGTTATTAATGATTGGTTTTCTTCAAAAATTTATACAGCCTACAGATTTGAAGAATCATGAAGATGGTTAACACATTGATTTCATGGGAAGTATATTATGATGTGTTTAATCATATTGTATTCGTGCATCACCAAAAGGGAAGTTTTTTACTTCTAACATTTCCTATTTGTTGATAACAAAAAGGGGAAGAGATATTGTGGTGGATGGCATGGATTAAGGGGAAGACAATATTGTTTCATTCATGGTGAGATTTAATTATCTCAATTTCTCTACTTCGTCTAGGGAAGTTCGTAAAAGAATGTGTTTGTTTTGTAATCATCAAATAGGGGAAGATTGTTGGGTTTTATATATTTCATAGATTTGATGATAAAAAAACAAGAAGAATGAAACATAAGGATTACTGAAAAGATAAGCAAAATACACCAAGTAGATTCTACTGCTAGGCATAAAAGATTTACTGCTAGTGTATTGTTGAAGTCTGCTCAGGTTATAACGAGCAGTACTAACTTAAGTTAGTACTGATGGTTCAAAGAAGGTAGCATTTAGTACTGCTTGTGCAAAGAAGGCAGCAGTTAGTACTGCTAGTGCGAAGAAGCTACTGCTGAGAAGATAATTGAGTGACTCATACTACTACTTAATGGATAAGATTGAAAAAGATATTTTGTGTATAAGAGTTAAATATATACGGTAGATAATATCTTTCATATGTGTTCAGTCAACAAGTTGTAAACACAGATACATGTAGTATCTTAATGACTGACACACACAAGCAAGTAGTAGACAAGACTTATCAAACTTTGTAATGATCTCCTTTGTTCTATAAAAGGGAGATCTTAGTTTAGAAGTTAAGTGTGCTTCACTAGAGTGTTTTTGTGAAGTCACCAGGGTTGTTAGAAGTTAATCAGCAGAGTGCTTTACTATGCTTAGAACTCAAAACACAAAGTGTGTTACAAATGTTACAAATGTAAAACATCAAACAGTGAGTGTGTGTGGGAACATCAGAGAAGGGGTATGATGTTGTTAGGTTTGTTTAGCCTCAAGGATCTTTGATCCCTGATTAGAGTGTAATCGTGCTATATTTGATCACATAGCATTGGGGCTAATTTTATAACGAAGAGAAAGTTTGACAAAACCTTGTTGTGATAGTATTGATTCTTTCATTTGAATATTCCGCCAATATTATCATTATGTTTATCATAGCTTATCCTAGATCAAGGTCTAAACAACCTAGAGTCCAAAAACGGTTCAAAAAACTTATATTAAATGTGTGCTCAATCTTTATTAAAGTTTTCACAGATATTATCCCCTAATTGGCATTCACAAGACTAAACTTGGTCAAAGCCAATAAAAATTCAAGCAATTGTCCGAAGTATGGGTCAAAGCCTAGAAAGAAACAGATAAATTGTTCAACATAGGCACAGGCCTGTCAAGCATACTGGGACATTGTTAAAAGGGTACATGCCACCCTTGAGTCCAAATTACAACTAACACGGCAGCCTTCATGCATTTTTCGAGGAATTGGGATCCTCTTGATGAGATGGAGACGGAGGTTTCACAGACGCAGTCTTCTTTGTTGGAGATGGAGGCTGAATTTTCCTCGGTTTCTTTGACAAGAGATCTTCTATTGAGGCTGAGGGGTCTTGTAAAACCCGGAATATTTGAACCATAATTTTGGCATCATTTTGAACTTTAACCTGATGATGGATTACCCTCCTAACGGGTCGAAGGACTCCCCTTCGAGCCTGTAGAAAGCCCTCCCTTCGGAGGCCCAGGTTCACCTTCTAATACGTTTCATTGGCGTAAAACCATTCGCCTGCGAACTGGTTCCATGTGGGAATCCGCCAATCGAAGCCCTAAGCCCTTCGGGGTATTCCTGACGAAGGGACTAACACGAAGGATCATCCAGACCTGGTCAAACCCACGTCTCCTCTATCCTTTGGCTTCCCACCAAAACAGAGATCAGTGGGCTACAAAGCCCTAGCGGTTACCACTTTCCATGGGACGCCCCCATGATCTCCGAACTATGTGCAACCGCCCACTATGTCCTATTTCTCACCTATAAATAGCATAGTCGGGCCAAGAACAAGGTAAGTAATTTTCAAGTTAACCTCACTCTCTAAATTTACGACCTACATTACCATTACACATACTTACTCGCACACGGAGGTGGTTCGCAGGGTCCAACCCCTGCGCAATCACTTAACGTAGTGTCTTTGTATTTCTTATTCTCAGGTTAAGAACAAGCTTGGCGCAATCTCAACACCCCATTATTCCTTTGATCACCATCGAAGGCTTGGTTGACGAATATTTGTTCAATCAGTGGCGCCATCCGTGGGACCGCTACAATTGGTCTCGTTAATTCCGAGCTTTTAACCTACCAACCAATTTCACTATTATTCCGGCATGGATCAAGGGAGAGAAGATACTCCCCCTCCGGGCTTCTCTACCTTAACACCAATACCAGTCGACGACCCTAACAACCTTCCCCCAATAACTGCCTCCACTTTCACAACACGTTCTCACCCAGAAATCACGACCAACAATCAGGCTTCGACATCAGCCAACCCAGAACCTGTCATTAGCCCAGCCTTTGTCGAAGCCAACCATGAAGTGTTAGAAACCCTTTTAAGGGCTCGCAACAGGCAAGTCAGGAATGCTGAGGTACGAAAGGAGTTGGAATACTCGAGTGAAGAGTATGATGAGGAAATGGAGATGGAACCTAGGCCTCCGACCCAAGGACCAACCCTATCTGCCTTAAGGATTGGTTCTCCAGTTGGCCGAAGGCTAAGCAAAAGGTCTGTTGGTTTCGAAGGAGTCCCCGAGAGGGCTCCGACAAGACGAGAAGGGGCGGTTGCTGAAGGCTCTAACGGTAGGAGTCAGCTTAGGGAAGAAAGGGGGATGACTTTACCTCCATTACTAGCCGCTCATCTGGGGAGAACTGAAGCCAAGGTTCCGGTGCAGCCTTCTCATGCGTCAGGCGTAGAAGACAATCCGTCTACAATCAATATGGGAGGAAATCTTCCTCCCAATGGTATGTACCCCCCGTTCCAAACTCAGTCTTATCCTCAAAATTTATATCCTCCCGTGAATGGACAACCTAATAACCCAAGCTTCCCTCAAAATTATGGGAGCATGCCCTTCGGCCACCCTATGGCGTACCCTCCATACGCCATGGGAAACAGTTACCCGTTTGCCATGAACACACCTTATCAGTCCTACCCTGGCCAAACTCCTATGGGAATGCCCCCAAACAGCAATCCATACAATACAGTCCCCATGTATGCACCACCTTATAATTGTCTATATTCAGACCCTATGGGTTCAGCTACACCCTTTGTTAGATGGATAGAAGATTACCCATTGCCTGATGGTCTGAAAATGCCTTCACATGTCGGGACTTATGATGGGAAAGGGGATCCGGACAATTTCTTACACTTGTTCGAAGGGGCTATCAAAATGCAAAAGTGGGTTATGCCGGTGGCCTGTCACATGTTCACATACACCCTTCGGGATTCTGCTCGTATTTGGTGGAATGGGCAAAAGCCCGGTAGCATCGTCAATCTTGATGATCTCAAAGCTAAGTTCCGGTCACACTTCAGTCAGCAAAAGAAATTCACAAGGACTCATTTAACGGTACACAACATCAAGCAAAAAGAAAATGAAAGTACCAGGGCCTTCGTTACTAGGTACACCGATGAGACTTTGCAAATTTTGGGTCTTCATGAAGATCAACGTATTTCTGGTTTCGTACATGGCCTTCGGAATAGGAGTTTGGTGGAATTCTTGTCCACCGACCTTCCGACAACTTACAAGGGCCTGACCGAGAAGACATACACTTGGATCGAAGCCAAAGAGGTATCCACTAATGGGGCTCCGATAGATAAAGATAGCAACAACAAGTTTTCGAAGCATTCCACGTGGGAAGGGTCCAAGAACAAGAACAAGAACAGAGATAGGTTCTCTCCGTACAACAAAGGCCCCAACCATGGTTTGTTGAGCAATCTAACGAAGTCTCCAAAAGAAATACTTGCTACAGAGAGGGCGGCCAAAGCTTTCGAAGCGCCTCCACGTATGACGAGTAAGGGTAAAAACAGGGATACCAGCAAGTTACTGCCACTTCCACGAAGACAATGGCCACGATACGAACAGTTGCAGGGAATTAAAGAAACAAATTGAAGAGGCCGTAAGATCTGGGCAGTTGGCACACCTGGTAAAAGGAATCAAGAAAGGCAAAGAAAAGATGACTGACACTCAAATGGCCAAGGATACTAACCCTACCGAAGCCCCCATACTAATGATACACAGAGACGAAACCACTTTGAAAAGGAAGGTACCGGAGTCGGAAGCAAACAAGATAAGGGATGTAACGTTTTCCCCTATCTCAGGCAGGATCCCTTCGAACGATCCAGTGGTTATCAAAGTCCTAATTTTTGGCCAAGAAATAAGGGGAGCCTACATGGACTGCGGAAGCCCTTGCGAAGTCATATATGAACATTGCTTTCGAAAGCTCTCGTCGGCGGTCAGGTCTCAAAGGGTCAATTCGAAGAGGCCTTTAGTAGGGTTTTCTGGTGAACGTTCGTGGCCCCTAGGGGAAGTTCCGCTGGAAATAACAATCGGAGAAGGCAGGATCGCAAGGACAGAAACCCTCATGTTCACTATCGTAAGGTCCGACTCTCCTTACAACTTGTTGATAGGGAGGACCGCTATGCAAAAGATGGGTATAGTAGTCTCCACTATACATGCACGGTAAAGTTTCACACACCCAACGGAATAGGGACGGTATTCTCTGAGCACAGTCCGAGGGATAGCAAGAAAAAGATGGAAGGCTCTAAAAAGCCTCCGAATGATGTTATTGGAAGTGCGGATGAGGAAGAAGATATCGTCACAAAAAAGCGTCGTGCAGAACGAAGAATGAAGCAATATCCAAATAGTTTCACAGCAGAATTGGAGAAGCCACACAAAGCCGAAGGGAAGATCTTCGAGGGGATACGTCCGAGGAGCACCAGAACTCCTCCGACACCGAGAACTGATGACAAGCTCTATGGCAAGGGTTATCGACTCAAGGGATTCAAATCCACTAAGTCGACAGAGCAAGAAGTCAAAATCAATCCTTCGAAATTCAAAGCAGCTATTGACCTGCCTGCTCCAGGATCATCGAAAAAACGTGATAACCCAAGCTCCACCAAGAGGCAAACTTTCGCAGAAGTCCTCAACGAAACACCTTCTGGACACAGCCCAAATGGAGAAACTCTCCCAGCAGCGGCGGAAGAATGGAAATTATTTACCGACGGAGCCTCAAGCTTCAATGGTTTCGGAACAGGGTTAATCCTAATAAATCCGGAGGGAAAGGAGTACAGTTATGCGCTACGTTTTGAATTCAAGGCCACGAAAGACGAAGCAGAGTACGAAGCCTTGCTGGCTGGCCTTCGACTCGCAAAGGGTCTCGAGGTTCATAACCTCTCCATTTTCGTAGGCTCGCTTTTAGTCGCTGGTCAAATCAAGGGTTCTCGCAGAGCAAGGCAGCCAATAATCAAGGAGTACTTGAACGAGGTTAAAAAAGTCCTTCAGGGTTTCGAAAGATACAAAGTGAAAAATGTCCACACAAGCCAAAATAAGAGGGCGGAGGCCCTAATCAAATTAGCATCGACTGCTTTTGCTCATCTACCCCGTGAGGTTTTAGTAGAAGAATTGGCCACCAGATCAATTGCAAGAAGTGAAACATTTGATGAAGGCTCCAGCTGGATAGAACCAATCAAAACCATACGCTTTGCACATCACAATATAAGTTGTCAACTTGGCTAAACCAAATGGATTAAACCTTGAAATGTGCACCTTGTAATATTGCAAAAACTCCAAAATAAGAGGGTGGATGGGAATCCTAAAGTTTGATTGCGTAAACGCATGCACATATAAGCCTACAAATCCTTTCGGAGCATCAAAAATACTTTGCTTTTTACTGGGAAGCATGATTTTATATTCCAAGGGTATGGGATAATCATTCAGAAAATCAGACAATGCTTGTTTCGACAAGGTACAAGTTTGTTCTTTAATTATTCGTTTTGCAGCCATACTCGTAAATAAAGTAAGGAGAGCAAAGAAAATGGCTGAATTTTACCTTTTAGATTCCAATGGAAGCACAATGACACAGAGTTGTGTATATTTTGGGCGGAGGTAAAAGTGTTCTAGGGTTTAACATGCCGAAGATTAAATACTCGTGAAATCTTTGATCATAACCGAACACGTGTACACTTTCTTTACTATCTAAGCGGATTTCAAATGGATGCCAAATTTGAAATGACGTTTTGCATTACCGAAGAAGTAGCAATTAAGAGTTTGCAAGTGGCCGGATAATGATGGTTCGCATTTAATGCGGAATTCAGTTAGACATATTCCTTTTTATTTTTTAAAAATCAGAAGGATAGAGTACTGCTTCTTGCATTTGAATTTATCTAAAGCACTTATCTTCATTTCGTCCGAATTTGTGATAAATGGGATAGAGTGTATAAGGTTTTTTGAGTCGAAAGCAATTTATACTCGTACGTATATATCGCCTTCGACTGGGGGGCTTGATGATGTACCCTCCTAACGGGTCGAAGGACTCCCCTTCGAGCCTGTAGAAAGCCCTCCCTTCGGAGGCCCAGGTTCACCTTCTAATACGTTTCATTGGCGTAAAACCATTCGCCTGCGAACTGGTTACCATGTGGGAATCCGCCAATCGAAGCCCTAAGCCCTTCGGGGTATTCCTGACGAAGGGACTAACACGAAGGATCATCCAGACCTAGTCAAACCCAGTCTCCTCTATCCTTTGGCTTCCCGCCAAAAAAGAGATCGTGGGCTACAAAGCCCTAGCGGTTACCACTTTCCATGGGACGCCCCCATGATCTCCGAACTATGTGCAACCGCCCACTATGTCACTATTTCTCACCTATAAATAGCATAGTCGGGCCAAGAACAAGGTAAGTAATTTTCAAGTTAACCTCACTCTCTAAATTTACGACCTACATTACCATTACACATACTTACTCGCACGCCGGAGGTGGTTCGCAGGGTCCAACCCCTGCGCAATCACTTAACGTAGTGTCTTTGTATTTCTTATTCTCAGGTTAAGAACAAGCTTGGCGCAATCTCAACACCCCATTATTCCTTTGATCACCATCGAAGGCTTGGTTGACGAATATTTGTTCATTTTGATCATTAACCTAAGTATGGATTACATTAATATATGACATTTACAACTATACTTTATAAATTAGAGTATATAATATGAATTATATCCTAAACTAAATAAATAAAAAACCTAAGTTACTTAAGATAATAATGATGTCCTAAACCCTGTTACAAGTAGGGGTGTTCGTTCGGTCGGTTTATGGTTTTATAGGTTTAATCGGTTTGGGTTATTCGGTTTTAAAAAATAATTTTTAACACCCAATACCCAAACCAAAATTTTCAAAACCAAACCAATCCAACCAAATAAGTTATCGGTTTATTTGGTTCGGTTCTCCATAAAGCCAAATAAGAATAAGATGTATAAAAGGTGAGTTATCATTCAAACTACTACTGTACGAAGCAATATAAAAATTCGAACTACGAAGCTGTAATAAATCAAATATAAATAGATAATCCAGAAACTGATTATTGATTAACATAAAGTCATCAATACATCATATCAGGTTGTTAAAACCAACAATCAAAATAAAATCCAAACAAAACATCAAACTGAGTTCGATACAAAAGAACAAACCAAAGCATGCAATTGTTCATACTCAAAATTACAAGAAAACATAACAAACTAAAAATAAAATAACCATTAATGGTCTTATTGCTCCAACTTGAACAAGTCTTATTGCTCCATCTCTCACAGGTCTTATTGCTCCATCTCAAACAACACCGCTGCCCTCTTTCACAAGATCTACATTTACATCAAAAAAAGACAATAGTTTATGTTATTTAAAAAAGACAATAGTTCAGAATAGACCATGTTTTGGTCGAGTTTATTATAAGGCACTAATAGCGAAAGTTAGGGCTTGTTTGTTAATTTTTTTTATTAAGTTGTGTTTAATTAAGAGATGACTTAATGCAGACAACCTCAGTTTTATTACTTAATATTTTCAGTCATCTTTCTCTATTAAGTCACAAACAAACAGTTTTCATATGGGAAGGAATTCATTGATAATTTAAGAGTGCGTGATTTGTGTGCGTGATTTTGGTTGTGACAGAACCACCTTCAAAGAATAGAGCTTTAATTTTTAGAAACCTAGCAAATTTCCCCAATTCCAAATATTTGATTGATGGTTTCTATGTTACAAAAGTATAGTTTATATAAATAGATTATACGTTTCTTTGTTAAAGTTCGGGTATTCGGGTGGAAACCGAATGAGGAATTTTGAACCCAAATCCGATCTAGAAAACCGTATATTATTTCGGGTGCACCCAAAAATCCGAACCAAACCCAAATAAGCCAAACCCATTTAACCCAATGTCATTTGGATCGGTCGGTTTTTCGGGTCAACCCATTTAATGAACACCCCTAGTTACAAGTCCGATTTCCTAGCCTCTCCTATCATTGGGTCGTTTCTTTTCATCAAAGGATAAGAGAAAATACATTCTCATTTTAGAAGATTTCATGTGTAACTGTTGCCCTATTTAAGCACACGGTTATCCCACAAATTTAGCACGACATTCCTTTATTTCTAAATTCACTTCACACGTTGACAAATCTCATTCCTCTATAATGAACCGTATAACCTCACTATAGCTCTTCCTATACTAAATGAAAACTAAAGAAAACCTTAAACTGTTCCAAGATCTACCTTTCTCAGCAAACATATAAGGTTGGAAAGCAAATAAAACCTTAGTTAGTTGGGGGTTGCGTTCATACTTATCCTTGTGTTCGAGTTTCATGTGGTCGAGGGCGAGATCGGTTTCGGTTGTGTGTCGCGGTGTAGTACTATTCTGTTCCGTGCAAGGTGAAGTTGGTCCTCGTTAACGGGATGTTGAGATGGGGGTATGTTATTCGTAGATGTTAAGCGTCGGAATTTTGTGGTGTCTATCCGAGCCTGGGTCTCCTTCTCATTTGGTTCCATCATTTTAAGTCGACATCCAGGTTTCTTCTTATCTTTTCGGTTCTACTTAAGTCGACATACATGTGAAATAAAGACCTAAAAACTATGCTATATAACCAAACAAATATTCTTGAATACATGCTTAAGTTGCCTCGTTATTCCTGCATGAAATCATAAAAGTATTACGCCTATGTGTTTGTGTTATGTCGCAAGTTTATGACTGTTTTGATGTCTTCTTTTTCAGTTCTTTTTCTCGACATGTATATAACCTTAAACCAGCCTATATTCAACCTTTAATGATCATTAATATAGCGCACAAATTAGAAACCCTAGGCTTTATGGTTAACGAGAGTTTTATGATTTTATGTGAATGTGTTTGTTGAGTTTTGGATAGAAAATCGTATAGTGTGTTGGCTGTGTTTATGTGTCGTAAGACCTGATCAAAACTTGTTGTTTTTAAACGTTAAAAGAGTGCTGGTTTGTGGTTGCTGCTGTCCGTTAAACCCCCTCTCGCACCTTATTATATTGCCTAGCCTTTTGCTTGTCTCGCAGGATCATTTGTGTCGATAACCAAACATGGGCTATTTGTGTGTGTCGACAAGTGTATAAACCTGAATATATCATGTCGTCCAATCATGTGGTGTGGTATTTAATTTGTGTTGTTTGCTGCTCGTTATTTCCCCCTCGCGTACACTTTAATTCATGTCGCTAAACATTGGTGTCGACTTGTGATATCAAGAAGGGTTTTGGTTTGGTGTTATGTATCGCAATGCATGGGTCTAATATGTGTCGATCATGTCATGTTGTGCGTGTGTGTTGGTGTTGATCTATTAAGGGTTCGTAACGCATAACGTATATGATCGCAAAAGAACTGGGAACAAATAAGTGTAAAGTACGAGCAAATTTTTGGTAACAAATTTGTAAGCAAATGCATTCTATACACTGATTATTATAAGTTTTACACAGGATGCAAATTTAATGTATTAATGCCGATTAAAGTGGGAATTATTAAAATGGAATGTTGCATGAAAAACTTTGATTATTGTTACATTTAACCCGAGACTTTACTAAATTGACATATAAAACCCTAAGCTATGATAATTGTCAAACTAAACCTTTAACTTAACTTGTTATCTTTTGTAAACCCTAAGTTTGGCTAAATAATGATTATTACTCTAAAGTTACTAAAGATGAAAAGTTACTAAATATGAAAAGTTACTAAATATGGAAACTTGCTAAGTATGGAAAGTTATTAAAAATGGAAAGTTACTAATTATGGAAAGTTACTTAATCTGGAAGGTTACCAAAAATAGAAAGTTTCTAAAAATAGAAAGAAACCTAAATTATGAAATCTGATTAAAACGAGCTTATAAGTAACGCGTGATCATTAAATTTTATAGGTTCGGTGAAAAAGGAGTGATTCCCTGTTCCGGTATTCTTTCTTATTTTGGTTACTTGCATAAGGTACAGATATTCTGACCTTTCTTATATGGTTTCTCATGATCCTTTCACATCCTTTGATTTGCTTAACCTCTAATTTTGATGCCTTTGCTATGAGCCTTTCTATTATGACACTTCTAATATAATACGATGACATAACCCTTTGAGATGAACCTTTGCTATGCACCATTTGATGTGAACCTATGATTATGATATTTCTGATGACCTTAGATTCTGTGTCATGACTATGACATTCTGTTTGACCCTTCAGTTTGATACCTGAGCTATCACTAGTCATGGGGGTTCCATGACCATGTCATTGATGCACCGATGGCATGACTCTAGGGTGGTCGAGTGTTGTTCCACCCCGTCCCTTTTGTTATGTAATATGTATGGCCATGGTGATTATGATTTTTGTAGGGGCGTATGGTTGCATCCTAGATCTGATCTATTATGATATATGATATATTTCTGGTGACTGGTGCTGTGTGCAATACACGCCTTTTACATTTCTGGGAGCTAGCTACTCCATTATGTTACTTATGTATTGATGAAGACTATGATTATGATGTTTATGTTATGATATGTTTCTGGGCTCGTGGTAGATTTCTGACAACCCTTACACCTTTGATACATTTTGATATACCTTCTGTTATTCCCCAATGCACTATATTCTATTTTCTCTATTTCAGTTGACTTATGATATTTGTTCAGATGATCTTGATCTCTCATTCTTTTGACAGATGATATTCGTTTCAGCAGGAGCTTGTGTTTTATTTTTCTTTACATATATATGTTTGATTATTCGTTGTTATATATATATCTGTTCACTGGGCTTTTTAAGCTCAACCGCATTTCTTTTCCGGCGGCAGGTTTTAGGTTGGAAGCTGGGTATGAGTGAAGAGTGCATAAGAGCCCTTAGAGGACTACACCTTTGATAGCTACCTTGGATTAGAGTTGACTTGGATATTTTCATTACAAGACATATTGTACCTTTGTTGAAATCCTTGTATTCCATTTACCTTAGATTTCATTTGTAACCTTTGAATTTAATCGTATTATTAAAGTCTTCCACTTGTGTATGTTCTGTTTGACACCATGAATGTGATATCTTAACCCTTGTCGGGTTGGGGTGTTACAATTATGGTATCAGAGCCCAGGCTGCGACTTGTAGTACATAAAACCTTGACCTGTGAAGTTTGGACCCTTTAGGCTTCCACTGTAAGAGATTATAAGACAACCTTGAAGTTTTACCTTAGGTTTTCCCTGTAGAAACTTTAGTTATGACCGGTGAGGATTGGGTAGATTATGCGATAAGACTTTGATTATTTATCTTTCTTTCGTGCCGCTCTGATTTATTCCTCTGCTTTCAGTTAGGCCCTTATAAGATCATTCGTTCCGGAGACTTAGGAAATTTAGCAAGATACGCAATATAAGTTTAGCGATCACATAAGTTTAGAATGCTTTGAGACTTTTGTAGTAATGCCTTACAGGTTTCACTCTTTGATGTGACCGCATTCTTTCGAATTTCGATCTCCGATTCATTTATGATTACTTTAGATACCTTTTCATTCGTTTAGAGAATTCGTATGTGTATGAATCCGATGTGTTCAACACATTCTGTAGTTTCCCTCGCTTTTGCTAAGCATATTAAGGTCCCCTCTGCACTATTAGAATCTGCTTTACTCATTTCTATTCCTATGAGAAAACTTGTGATTATCCTTCACAGGTATCGGAATTGTCAAGCACATTTTGAAGATATTTTAGAATAAGTTTCGTTCTTCTAATCTGTTTCCTTTAGGAATGTTTAATTCGATGTTATTTTGAATATGGATTTGTTGACTGAGCATCGAGATGCTAACAACAGTCATATTAGATTTTTAATCTTTGGCGATTTGAGAAACTCGAACTCTGTACCATGGTTCCCAACCTGGTAAATAATTCTGATCACCTCTGTTTTAAAATTTTGTACGTTAATATGTCGCTATAGTGAAGATGTTTCGTTTGATGAAACTCGCCTCGAGAGTTATTCGGTTGTTGAGATTTTCGTAATGTATTCCTAAATGAACTATCAAGACTTCCATCTGAGTGTGAATTTGTTTTGATCTGGGTATGAGAATTTGTTTAGTCACGACTCGAGGTAGACTATGATTGCAATAAAGGCATGTGTATATGATGCAAGTATTATGACTCCTGGCCAACGTGATAATAGTTACATCATATAACTTGAACTTATTGGGATCATAGGAAATCTTGAGCAGTGCCTGAGATCAGTAAGTGGTTGATTCAGAAACCCTATCCGTATAAGAGCAACGTTTTGCCTCATTCTGAAACTCCGCGTTTTATGTCATTAGTGAAAGGAATGAATTGAAGGACCAGCTTTTAGAAAGTGGTTTTATCCGTCTGAGTGTGTATCCGTGGTGTACTCAAGTTGTATTCATGAAGAAGTATGATGATAGCATGAAGTTGTGTAGTGATCTCAGGAAGCTGAATAGTATTGTGGTTAGAACCGTTATCCGTTACCTTAAATCGACGATTTGATTAATCAACTCCAGAGTGTGAAGTTTTTCCCAATGATGAATTTTAGATCTGATTAGTTTTCAGTTACGTTTAAAGGAGCGAGAGGTTCCTAGAATTGCTTTCTATATTCATTTTGATCTCTATGAGTATTGTGATGCCAATCGTATTGGCTACTGCTCCGACTGTTCCTATGAACTTGATGAATCGTGTCTTTCATGAATACTTGGACAATTTGTCATAGTATGACATATCAGTATATTCAGAGACGAAAGAGGAACACGGAAATCATCTTCGTATTTTGTGTTGAAGTCTCTACGTCAGGAGAAGCTATATGTTATATTCTCGAAGAGCAAATTTTACTTGGGATGAAGAATGAGAGGAGAATTTTGAGAAGCTGAAAAGAGATTTGTTTCTACTCAAGAAGGAGACATAGCTACGTCCTTATGCAACACGGGAAGATTGTTGGTTATGCATCAGTACAGCTAGAGCCGTAGGAAGTGAACTATCCGACGCATGACTTGGGAGAGATTGGTGAAGGGCATGAAGAAGCTCAGGAGCAAGACGGTGGAATCTAATCTATGATAGAAGACTTGAAGGAAGCGGTTTTGACTAAAGCACACAGATCTGTCTACTCTATTCATCTTAGTTGTACTAATATGTATAGAGTCTTGAAGCATAAAATTTTGATGGAATGGCATGAAGATGATCGCGAATACATTGGTGGTGAAGTGTTTAGCGTGACAATAGGTTATGATTCAGCATCAGCGTATAAGTGGTTTTCCTTAATTTGAATGTTCGTATGTGGATGTGGGATTAACTTTTAGGAAACTTTGTAACGGGATTTTCGCGAATATTTTGGAAAGACAACCTGAATTGAGTTGGAGTGGATCATTTGACTAGGTCGGCTCACTGGAATATTGGTAGAGATTTCTTTCGGCAGAAGATTATTCAAGCTACATGGCGCACCTGCAGTGATCGTCTCAGAGATTCACGTTTCTACTTCACATTCCTAGGAAGAGCTACTGAAGGCTTGAGGAACCAGACTCAAGTTTAGTGATGCTTTGCACCTCCAGACTGATGGATAAGTAGAACAACCATTCGAGCTTAGAAGATGTGTTGAGCAGGAAATTTGACAAGCGTTAGTTCTGGTTGTGTTTGCTCGCTAAGATAGATGGCATGCAAGTGACAAGATTTTTCCTTTTCGGTGTTTTGTATGAACAGAGAGGAAGAACCCCCCTTTTAGTTAAATTAGGTCGGGGAGCTGTTTATTGAAGATACAGAGTTGATTACAGTGACTAATGGGTTAGTTATCATTGTGGAAGGGAAATTTTGAACTTTAGATCGGGTATTTGTTTGTTCGTATGATGTTCCATACGGAAGAGTTAGATGTTTTGGCATATAAGGGAGTAAAGATTTAGATTCGCGATACGTTAGACCTTAGGTTCGTTCTTATCCGTACGATTATTCTACCTATTCCGTTATGCCTTCTGATACGTTTTGATATTTCGATATGTGCTTAGTTTATCGTCGATACAAATATGTTACCATCCTCTTTATGAAACTCTTGATACGTTTGATGATTCGGTATGTGCTTCTCTGATTATTAGCAAGTTCCTTAGTCCGTTCAGAATCTTGATAGAGTTGATGAGGTTTTATCGTTTAGCACTACCTCCGTATATTCCTCATGTGTACATGTGTTTAACGTATCTCTTAGTGAGATTACAAATATCATCTGTCATGTATATATTCCGCATTCGTTCGATCGAGATTTGTTATGATTTGTCTGTTATTGAAGAGCCTGAGGCTATCTTGGAGCGTCAGTATCGAGTCACGAGAAATTGAAGAATTATACGTATATGTCATCCACACATCTTCTGTGATTCGATACATTTCCATCTGATCTCTCTACTCCAATTTCGAGGACGAAATTTTCTTTTTAAGAGGGGAAGAGTTGTAAAACCCGAAATATTTGAACCATAATTTTGGCATCATTTTGAACTTTAACCTAAGTATGGATTACATTAATATATGGCATTTACAACTATACTTTATAAATTAAAGTATATAATATGAATTATATCCTAAACTAAATAAATAAAAAACCTAAGTTACTTAAGATAATAATTATGTCCTAAACCTGGTTACAAATCCCATTTCCTAGCCTCTCCTATCATTGGGTCGTTTCTTTTCATCAAAGGATAAGAGCAAATACATTCTCATTTTAGAAGATTGCATGTGTAACTGTTGCCTAATTTAAGCACACGGTTATCCCACAAATTTATCACGACATTCCTTTATTTCTAAATTTACTTCACACGTTGACAAATCTCATTCCTCTATAATGAATCGTATAACCTCATTATAGCTCTTCTTATACTGAATGAAAACTAAAGAAAACCTTAAACTGTTCCAAGATCTACCTTTCTCAGCAAACATATAAGGTTGGAAAGCAAATAAAACCTTAGTTAGTTGGGGGTTGCGTTCATACTTATCCTTGTGTTCGAGTTTCATGTGGTCGAGGGCGAGATCGGTTTCGGTTGTGTGTCGCGGTGTAGTACTATTCTTTTCCGTGCAACGTGGAGTTGGTCCTCGTTAACGGGATGTTGAGATGGGGGTATGTTATTCATAGGTGTTAAGCGTCGGAATTTTGTGGTGTCTATCCGAGCCTGGGTCTCCTTCTCATTTGGTTCCATCATTTTAAGTCGACATCCAGGTTTCTTCTTATCTTTTCGGTTCTACTTAAGTCGACATACATGTGAAATAAAGACCTAAAAACTATGCTATACAACAAAACAAATATTCTTGAATACATGCTTAAGTTGCCTCGTTATTCCTGCATGAAATCATAAAAGTATTACGCCTATGTGTTTGTGTTATGTCGCAAGTTTATGACTGTTTTGATGTCTTCTTTTTCAGTTCTTTTTCCCGACATGTATTTAACCTTAAACCAGCCTATATTCAACCTTTAATGATCATTAATATAGCGCACAAATTAGAAACCCTAGGCTTTATGGTTAATGAGAGTTTTATTGTTTTATGTAAATGTGTTTGTTGAGTTTTGGTTCGGAAATCGTATAGTGTGTTGGCTGTGTTTATATGTCATAAGACCTGATCAAAACTTGTTGTTTTAAAACGTTAAAAGAGTGCTGGTTTGTGGTTGCTGCTTTCCGTTAAACCCCCTCTCGCACCTTATTATATTGCCTCGCCTTTTGCTTGTCTCGCAGGATCATTTGTGTCGATAACGAAACATGGGCTATTTGTGTGTGTCGACAAGTGTATAAACCTGAATATATCATGTTGTCCGATCGTGTGGTGTGGTATTTAATTTGTGTTGTTTGCTGCTCGTATTTCCCCCTCACGTACACTTTAATTCGTGTCGCTAAACATTGGTGTCGACTTGTGATATCAAGAAGGGTTTTGGTTTGGTGTTATGTATCGCAATGCATGGGTCTAATATGTGTCGATCATGTTATGTTGTGCGTGTGTGTTGGTTTCGATCTATTAAGGGTTCGTAACGCATAACGTATATGATCGCAAAAGAACTGGGAACAAATAAGTGTAAAGTACGAGCAAATTTTAGGTAACAAATTTGTAAGCAAATGCATTCTATACACTGATTATTATAAGTTTTACACATGATGCAAATTTAATGTATTCATGCCGATTAAAGTGGGAATTATTAAAATGGAATGTTGCATGAAAAACTTTGATTATTGTTACATTTAACCCTAGACTTTACTAAATTGACATATAAAACCCTAAGCTATGATAATTGTCAAACTAAACCTTTAACTTAACTTGTTATCTTTTGTAAACCCTAAGTTTGGCTAAATAATGATTATTACCCTAAAGTTACTAAATATGGAAAGTTACTAAACATGGAAAGTTACTAAATATGGAAACTTGCTAAGTATGGAAAGTTACTAAAAATGGAAAGTTACTAATTATGGAAAGTTACTTAATCTGGAAGGTTACTAAAAATAGAAAGTTTCTAAAAATAGAAAGAAACCTAAATTATGAAATCTGATTAAAATGAGCTTATAAGTAACGCGTGATCATTAAAATGTATAGGTTCGGTGAAGAAGGTGTGATTCCCTGTTCCGATATTCTTTCTTATTTTGATTGCTTGCATAAGGTACATATATTCTGACCTTTCTTATAAGGTTTCTCATGATCCTTTCACATCCTCTGATTTGCTTAACCTCTGATTTTGATGCCTTTGCTATGAGCCTTTCTATTATGAAACTTCTGATATAATACGATGAGATAACCCTTTGAGATGAACCTTTGCTATGCACCCTTTGATGTGAACCTATGATTATGATATTTTTGATGACCTTAGATTCTGTGTCATGACTGTGACATTTTGTTTGACCCTTCAGTTTGATACCCAAGCTATCACTAGTCATAGGGGTTCCATGACCATGTCATTGATGCACCGATGGCATGACTCTAGGGTGGTCGCGTGATGTTCCACCCCGTCCCTTTTGTTATGTAATATGTTTGCCCATGATGATTATGATTTCTGCAGGGGCGTATGGATGCATCCTAGATCTGATCTGTTATGATATATGATATATTTTTGGTGACTGGTGCTGTGTGCAATACACGCCTTTCACATTTCTGGTAGCTAGCTACTCCATTATATTATTTATGTATTGATGAAGACCATGATTATGATGTTTATGTTATGATATGTTTCTGGGCTCGTGGTAGATTTCTGACAACCCTTACACCTTTGATACATTTTGATATACCTTCTGTTATTCCCCAATGCACCATATTCTGTTCTCCATTTCAGTTGACTTATGATATTTGTTTAGATGATCTTGATCTCTCATTCTTTTGACAGATGATATTCGTTTCAGCAGGAGCTTGTGTTTCCTTTTTCTTTACATATATATGTTTGATTATTCGTTGTTATATATATCTATTCACTGGGCTTTTTAAGCTCAGCCGCATTTCTTTTCCTGTGGCAGGTTTTAGGTTGGAAGCTGGGTATGAGTGAAGAGTGCATATGCGCCCTTAGAGGACTACACCTTTGATAGCTACCTTGGATTAGAGTTGACTTGGATATTTTCATTACCAGACATATTGTACCTTTGTTGAAATCCTTGTATTCCATTTACCTTAGATTTCATTTGTAACCTTTGAATTTAATTGTATTGTTAAAGTCTTCCGCTTGTGTATGTTCTGTTTGACACCCTGAATGTGATATCTTAACCCTTTTCGGGTTGGGGTGTTACAGGTCCTTGGTTGCTTCGGTGAGGAAAGGGTACTCTGCTGAAGTGTACGCGTTGCCAGCATCGTTATACTCCTGCTTGGACATTGGGCGGTAGTATGGTACCTCCGACAAGACCACCGGTTTCTTGGTCTCTGCGATTTCTTCCAACGTCGTGCATTTACCATAGAAAATGGCCGCGTTCACTAGCTTCCCAACTATCTCCCCCACCTCATCACGGTGGTACAATTCCATTGTAACATAAGGAACAACTTCGACACCACCTCAGCTTTTTCCTTCTTCAAGCTCTTGCATTGGAGTTTTAGTCCATCTACCTCCTCGCGTAGCTTGATCTCCTGCTCCACCAACCTAGCCCTTTTGGCTTGGAGACCTGCACATTTAGAGTCAAGTGTAGTCACTTATGTCTTGTAGCCAGAAACTTTAGCCTCCTCCATCCTCAGTCTACCACACTCCGCTTGAGCCTCCTTCAACTGTTCTTCAAGGTTGTCAATCTTGGCCCGAAGGGCTTCATACCGAGGTTTCTTTTCAAAATCCATTATAGCTGCATCACATCTGGCCTCTAGTTCCGCATACTGCTTTTCCCTGTTCTTCTCTCTAGCAACAATCACAGCTACCTCTTCCTTGTCATCCTTTACCATACGAATCAAATCCCTTGTTCGGATGTTGAAATGATTATTCAGCATGGCTTGTCTCGTATAACTTTTTTCGTGCAAGTCATAAAGCCTCTCAATGGACATATCACTCAGAGTTCTCCTCCATGTAGCAGGAGTAACATTGTCAACCAGTAGATGGGAGGTGAATGCGTTTGGTAGCTCTTTGGTGTTCAGCAATCCTGCATAAAACACATCCTTTAGATACGGAGCACGTTAAGGAAGGGGGAATTAAAGAGATTTTTACTTACCATGAACATCATCATCATCAGCGGCTTCTTTAGTCGATTACATGATTTCCCTCCCATGAGAAGTATTTTGCTTTGTGGTCCTTGATGTAGGAGTAGGGATATTTAGCTTCCTCTTGGGGGTGGCCTTCGAAGGCCTTGCACTTGTTCCTTTCCTGCTTCGCACCATGTCTGCGATGCCGGAAGACCCTACTATTTTTAGTTGGTCACCCTCGGAGGGAGGATCATCAGAATCAGCAATGTTTTCCACAAACTGAGGGGTTTCCTCAGTATTCACAAGTTTTGGAGGATGAACTACTGAAAGAGGCTCAACTGGTGAAGCATCAACATCATTGTTATTCACAGATACAAACGGAGACCCAACTCCATAGCTCACATCTTTTGGGTCCATGGGAATGAAGCTAACTTCCTTAGCACCTCCTGACACAACAAAGTTCCTGAATGCCATTCCTGCAACAACAAAAGAAAAGAGATGATTATCAGCAGATAAGTTGTTTATTTTATTTAAATGAGAATGTACGTACTTTTTCCTTCACAAACTATCTCAGGCTTTGACGGAGACCCTTCCCAGCGGTCAACAATGCCCGCCATAAACAAGATTGGCTCAGGGAATGTTTGCACATCAACTGGATGGGGTGCAAGACGCTGATACATGGGACTGCTTCTAATTTTGTATGGCAAGGGATCATTAAAGCATTTTTCATCAAACATAAATGTTTCATCAAACAGAGCAGGGTATTCCGGAGGTATGAATGTGTTTTGAACAAAGAAAAACTGACCTTTCCAATTTCTTATATTTGAAATAGTTTTGTTACCAAATAAGGGACATCATGCTCACCTCTCTTTGCTAAGGTTATCCAATCACCACTAGGATACAGGTTAACAAAGCCCCTAAGCACAGTTAATGTAGGCTTGTAACCATAAGCCTTGCACATCAAATGTAGGTAGTCAATTTGGCTAAGCCAAAAGGATTCAACCTAGAAATGTGCACTTGGTAGTATTGTAAAATTTCCAAAATTAACGGATGGATGGGTATCCTAAGGTTGGATTGGGTGAATGCATGAACATATAGACCCACGTACCCTGCGGGTGCATCAAATATGTTCTGGTTTTTGCTCGGAAGCATAACCTTGAACTCTTTGGGTACGGGATATTGATCAAGAAAGTCAGACAAAGCTTATTTTGTTAGAGTGCATTTTTGTTGTCTAATGATTCTTTTCGCTGCTATACTCATATTGAAATAATAAGAGCAAGAAATCAAAGATGGATGACGGAATTTTACCTTTCGAGTCAACGGAAGCACAAAAGCACAGTGATGTATATGTGTATTTTGGGCGAAAGGTAAAAATGAGCTAGCGTTTACCGTACCTAAGGGTTTATATACCCAATGTATCTTTAATCCTTGCCGCACACGTGTCCATCCAACTTTGACACATATGCAGACTTCAAAGAGATTTAAAAATTTTGAAAAGACGTTTGCATTTACCGAAATCCTAGCCATTATGGCTTAGGATTGCAAGTGGGCGGATCATCATTAGGCGTATTTAATGCGCAGTTAGTTAAGCACTTATCTCTTTTTCGTACGACTTTGTTTCGAAAGAGATAGAGTGTAGGCTAATTTTTTTGGTCGTAAGCAACATATACTCGTACGTATATATCACTTTCGACTTGGGGGCTTGATGATGTACCCTCTGAACGGGTCAAAGGACTCCCATTTGAACCTGTACGAAGCCTTCTCTTCGAAGGCCCAGTTCAATCTCCTAAAATGTTTCATTGGCGTAAAACCATTCATCTCTGATGTGGTTATCAAGTGGGAATCCGCCAATCGAAGCCCTAAGCCCTTCGGGGTATCTGCTTCGAAGGAACTAGAACGGAGATGCATCTTGACCTGGTCACACCTACGTTCCCTCTTCCCCTAGGCTTTCCCGCCAAGGATGAGATCGTGGTTCACAAAGCCCTAGCGGTTACCACAAATCATGGGACGCCCCCATGATCTCTGAATTATGTGCAAGAGCTCTCTAAGGCCTATTTCCTCCCCTATAAATAGCTTAGACAGGCAAGAATAATGGTATGCTAACTCGACTCTCTCAATTTACTATCAACTAATCATAACACATACTTATTCGCACGCCGGAGGTGGTTCGCAGGGTCCAACCCCTGCGCAATAACTTAACATAGTGTCTTAGTATTTCTTATTTCAGGTTAAGAACAAGCTTGGTGCAACCTCAACACCCCATATATCCTTTGATCATCATCGAAGGCCTGGTCGTGCAATTTATTGTACAATCAGCTACAAAGTTAATCTAATTGTGTTTCATGACTGATTTAATGTATTGATTAATTTAAGCAAATAAGTAAAACGTAAAAGATAAAACACAAGTTTTTCAACGTTTAAATTCTTATTAGAAATTAATCAAAAGAATCTATACCCAAGTGTTAGCGGAAATAACACTTGGGATTGAAATCACAATGTATGGTATGTTCTCCTCACTAAACGCAAGCTATGCTTGAGTGGCAATAATGAATGAACCACTGAGCTATCTCAGGGACGTGAAGGGTTTGATCATAATGCCAAATAACAAACATGTACGAACCTGTGTTGTATCATTCGAGAGGTGTTGAATGTATGTTGAGACAAGATATGATTACAAGTAACTTGTACATTTTACGTTATGTATCAAGTTACATGTTTGTCATCAATCAAAACAAACAAGACTGCTTGCACTAACAATCTCCCCAACGAGACTGTTTGCACTAACATATAGTTTCATATTCCGGAATGGAAAATTGTTCATGTTGTTTCACAAGAAGATCAATCTTGTTTTCTTTGACTTGATTATTACCTTGATGGGTGACTAACAAAGTTGGTTTCTCTTTGGGAGAGAAAAGTGGTTTTGTGAAAGTCTAAGCTTTTAATGCACAAAACTTGTCCACTTTTCTTCCTTATGATCCTATTTATACACACGTATAAAAGAGCACCCGTGACTAAAATTACAAAAAGAATGACCTAGCTAGTCTGGTCAAAATACAACAGTATTTTGATAGTTACATGAATCTATTTTGGGAATAGGTTAATACTACTTTCCGAATGTCAGTGATGACACTGCTCTTGTTCTCAAGCCTTTCAGGGAAAGTTTGACTTTGGCCTAATAAGGACTTCTCCTTATCTTTTCAAACTCTTCCCGCCTTTCTTTCAGACTTCAGATTCTCCAGGCTTGGTCTTTAGTCTTCAGTCGTCAGTCATTATAGTTGTTGAGGAGACTTGGGGTTCGGTGAGTTATTGTCATCACTCACTGAACCCATTATCTTCTTCTTTGGCTTAAGTCCTAATCAGGGAGTTTCGCCTTCCTGAATGGTGAATCTTTCTTCTTAGACTCGCCTTAAGCATCCTGAAGATAACTTATTGAGTTATTGTTCACTCAGTGACCAGAGAGTATTCATGGTTGATTAACACTTGGGCTAATTTTGTATTCAAATCCTTGTTGTCAGGCCACTTGGGTACCGAATGGACCCAACAATCTCCCCCTATTTGGATATAAATTATGCCTAAGTGTTTTATCATTTGTGAGTGAACAAATGGGCTTCTTCTCACACTGAATATAATAGAAAGCTAATAAAGGACACTGATATAACAAAACGTGGGCCATCATTTTATTCACATCATTACAAAGTCCTATAATCTAAACATAATGCTCAGGGATCTGTACTCAGGCTTCCATGATTCCCATGAGCTCCAACTTAGCCTTCTTAGACACTAACTTTTCTTTGTCAGGTCTTTCATTCATCATCTTGTCGATCAACTTTACGAACTCTTCATTTTCAGGGCTCTTCACGTGAAGTGCCATTAGCTTGTATGCAAGAAGAGTTGTAGTTTCCACCAAGTTTATGTCACTGACCCTCTGAAAGGCCTGTTGTCTAAACTAATCGACAAAGAAGATACCATACTCAGGAAGTTGAATTACTTTGTTGGGAACAAACTTGACCCCTTGAGGAGGAGTTCTGTTGCAATGAAGAGCTGCTATGAATTGTTCAGGTTCCTGTCCCACAGCTTTCCTCTTCTTCCCAGTCTTCTGGGTAGATTCAGAAATTGCAAGTCCATGGGAAGCTAGTGCCTTCTCATTATCTATTCCCAGGATCTTAGCTACCTTTTCTAGTTCCTCATATTTGCTGTTCAGGGTAGCCAGGAGATCAGGAACGATTCTGTTTTGCTTCTTCCTCAGGATGGGCCCCATTATGTCCCATTCCTTAAGCCCATAGTCTGAGAATTTGAAGGGTGTGTTTTTCTCAGACTTCCTTGGCCTTCTGTGAACCATTATGCTTATGGGCTTGGTCATGTGAATGGTCATATCAGTTATGAGTCCTTCACCCTTTGTCTTTGTCATGTAGCACATATACTTCTCATAAGTTTTACTCTTCCTTTCTTCTTTGAGCTTGACCTGCTAATTATGTTCCTTGATCCGGTCAGCCTAAAGTTTGAGGAATTCGTCCCCCTTGATAACCTGGTCAGTTTCCCTGATGATTTCCTTGGCCACTTCAGCAATTACTGGCCTGCTAAGTTTCTTAGCCCTGACTCTATCCTATTCATCCAGGACTGCGACCATTTCTTCCTTTGTTCCAAAGAATCTTCTCCCACCATCTAAGATGACTTCAAAAGGTGCATCAGGGTCAGGATGCCTTTCTGTTGATGCCTTTACCAATTATGGAGGAGAGACTTCAGTTACCATGATTCCCTTCCCTTTGTCAGTGGGAGGGGGTTGACTGGAGGAGGATTCAGGGACTTCAGTTGCTATTGCTTCAGGTTGGACAGGGATGGTAGCAACAACAAGGGCAGAGGAAGTTGCAGGTTCATGGATGGGGTCATCTGGTTTTTCCCCCTCAACAAATGCTGAAGCTTCAGTGTAAGCATATGTTGACTGAGGAGGTGGGGGAACTAGAGAAGGATGAAGAATAGTCAGTATAGTGGAGACCATGTTCTTTATATCACTGGTCTCATTCTTCAGGACAGAGATGTCTTCTGCCATGGTACTTTGAGTTTCTGTGAGTTAAGTGACCTTGGTGGTGTAGTGAGTGATCAGCTCATTATGTTTGATAGATAACTGATCAAAGGCTAATGATATTTTTGTCAGGCACTCCTGGGTATCAGATACTGCCTGTTGAATGGCATCTTGCTGAGACCTGAGTGGTTTAAGATCCACCTCTTGAAGAAGCTTTAGAAGCTCAGCAATGTTGGAGGAGATGGTCTGGTGAGTATCCATGAACTCAGTCAGCTTGGTAATCAAGGCAGGATCATCCTTGAACTCGTCTTGAATGGCACTAAGAGTTGTCAAGACATTGTAGAATTGCGTGTCTTGTGCAGAACCCAGATGATCAAGAGATGTCCTCAGGTCACTGATTTGTTTATCAGTGAAGGCAATGACTTGATGTAGTTTACCCTGAGAGGATTCAACAGCAGCCCTAAAATCAACATAGGAGACTGCTGCTTCAGTGTGCTCATCCCATTGTTCTTTAGTGATCTCGCGGAAGAGGGCAGTGTTGGCTTTTCTGAGGAACTTTACCAGCTGCCTTTCTGTGAGAGGAAGAACGTTGTCATACTTCTGCAAATATGGAGGAGTAGCAGGAGCAGAGTCTGTGGAGTCGCCTGATGATGATGATGATGATGATGATGATGATGATGATGATGATGATGATGTTGGGTTGTTGTAGGGTTGTTGATCCTCAAGAGGAGGAGATGATGGTGGTTGTTCAGTGTGCTGAGGAGAGTTGTATGTTTCAGTCTCCATGGCTTTCCCAGCACCAAAAATTACTTCATCTCCAAAATCAACCATCTCCTCTTCGGACTCTTCATCAATGAATGTCTGGATATCCGCAAGAGTTGGAACCTTGGATGAATTTGGCTCCCCCTTAAAAGAAGGCTTGCCTTCGTTGTGGCCAGGTCCTGACCCCTCCAGGTGAACAGAGTGGGTTTTCTCTGCCTGGTTCATGGTGTCAGTTTCCAAGAGACTGGATTCTTCGTGGGGAGTTTTAGGTTCCGTATCAGCGGCTGGTCGTATGCCCCCTGAGTCTTTGTCCCATTGAGTACCTTCAAGGACTGGTGGGTGTTCTCCAGTACTATCACTAGGCAATGATTTGTTGAGGTCCCCCTTCTCACCAGGGTTGTACTGCCCTGACGAGGATATAGGGACCATTTCTCCCTGGGACCCTGAGTGTGATTGCTCAGAGCCGTAAACGGGAAGTTGTATGTTGAGGCCCCCCTTTCCACCAAGGTTGTATTGCCCTGATGAAGATTTAGGGGCCAGTACTCCCTGAGACTCTAACTATGATCTGCTAAAGCCGTAAATGGGATGTGAGAGGGTATGAGTCCCCTTCTCAGCAGAGTGGTGCTACTCTACTGAGGGTATAGGACCCTGTACTCCCTCAAGCAAAGGTGGTGATTGATGAATGCCTTTATCGGGATGTGAGAGTTGGAAAGTTCCTGACCCCACTGTCTTGAATATGTCAATAGAGCCATGAGGAGCTGGTTTTCCCGAGGACCCTGAGGGTGATTTCTCAGAGCCCTCCATTGGCGTTTGTTGTTTGGCCAATGGGGTCTCAACTGTGGGTGTCTTAGTGGTCTTGGCCGTTGGTTGCCTTTTTTGAGGCTTTAAGGCAGAAGTCTCAGTGACGAGTGGTTTGGGTTGAACCACCTTCCTGGATCCTGCCTTCTTCTTCTTCTTCTTCTCCTTCTTTGAAGGAGAAGGCACAAGAGATATAGCTTATTGGCCCTGAATGACCATCAACATGTATGTGGTCAGGGCAACTGGTGTAACCTCAGTGAGGTCTCTTGAGTAGTTAGCCTTATGTAAGATGTCAGGGTTGGATCCCTGGACATTTGGTCTAACATACTCGAAGCCTAATAAGTCCTGAAGCACACAGGAAATGAACCTAGGGTAAGACATATGTCTTTGCCTAGACTTCCCTAACAGCTTGGCTATGAGGTCTCTGAAGATCATCTCTCCAATATCAATTTTTCTACCCTCCAGGAGGCTGAACACAATCATTTGTTGTGATGTGTTCAATTGCTCTGTGGAGGACTTGTTGCCACCAAGGACCTGAATGACAAAGGTCATTAGGATCCTCCAGATAGCAGGAAACCAGGCCTTTATTATTGTGGCTTTGGCTAATAAAGTTCATGGGGCCACTTTAGGATGCTTGTCATCATGTGGCCCTAGTAAAAGCAATTCAGCCTTTACTTCAGCTTCAGTGGGCTGAGGGTCAAAGTTCTCAGCGAAATCAAGACCTGTGGCCTTGATGAAGGTTTGGTAATTAAGGGAGAGAGTCTTTCTCCCATTCATCACTAAGAACGTGATTATGGGTTCCTTAATGTCATCAGGGCTGGTGGCCACTGCTGTACACCAGAACCCCCTTAGATAGTCATGGTATATGACTGGGGGTGTTTTAGTGAATGCTGTAGAAAGGAAGCAGTTTTGTAGGTATTTTACTACATCCTTATACACTGGAAATTTTTTCAGGTAGGCAAAATTCCCTACGACATTGTTTTTGGTCATATCCACGCCCTCCATTGTGAATTCCACATTAGGGGCGCAGGTTATAGCTTTAGAAGCAGCCATTAAAAAAAGTGGTCTTGGTTTTGCAAGAGAAAATGGTCTGGGTCTAAAGATGAAGAACACTCACTAGTTTTGAAGAAAATAAGGGCAAGAGTTTGATTTAAAATTTCTAAAAACATGTGTGTGTTATTAGTTTTGAGGGTATTTATAGGGAAGTGGAGAAGAGGGATTGTTTTGGCACTAAGCGAGCTTTTCTCAAAATTTTGAAAATTGTTTTGTATAAACGTTTGAGATCCGCATTAAATGCCACCACTCCACTTTCCCGGGTTTTGCGCAACAGTCGAGGTGATCAGTTGTGCCGTTTGCAAAAAGTGTAATTTGCAGAGTTACATCATCACATATATATTATGTGTGAGGAGAGGCATTAAATGCCAAGTGGGAAGTGGGGGCCCAAGATGTGTATGCCAGAAGGCAAAAGAACATATATTCTTATATTAAATAGGTATTCAGTTACCAACCTCAGACATTTACTAACTAGATACTTAGAGCATTAAGTTTAGCATTGAATGTCATCTTGAGGCCCCTGAATGACTTTTCATTCAGTGTGAGGGGTTTTGGGAAAGTTACTCAATGATCTGATTCACTGAGAGACACATTGAGTCAGGGACCTGAGGTTTTCAGAATATACACTTAGTTGGATGAATTCAATCAGTGAACTGATTCTCAATATCCAACATTCCCAATTCAGCTTTCAGTCTTGTGAAAGTTGGTTCATCCAATGGTTTGGTGAATATATCAGCTAGCTGATATTCAGTGGGAGTAAAGTGTTATTCAATGTCACCATTCATGACATGGTCCCTGATGAAGTGATATCTGATATCAATGTGTTTGGTTCTCTGATGAAGAACAAGGTTGTTTGAGATAGCAATTGCACTTGTGTTATCACAAAAGATGGGAACCATCTTATAATGGATGCCATAGTCACTGAGTTGACTTTTCATCCATAGTACATTTGCACAACAACTGGCTACTGCAACATATTCAGCTTATGCTGAGGACATGGCAACTGATTATTGCTTCTTAGCACTCCAACAGACTAGTTTTCTACCAAGGAATTGGCAGAAGCCTGAGGTGCTTTTTCTATTCATGTTGCAGCCTGCATAGTCAGAGTCT
Source organism: Artemisia tridentata subsp. tridentata (assembly GCA_021014915.2). Taxonomy (NCBI): domain Eukaryota; kingdom Viridiplantae; phylum Streptophyta; class Magnoliopsida; order Asterales; family Asteraceae; genus Artemisia; species Artemisia tridentata. The sequence goes on from CP139508.1 coordinate 312,558,776, forward strand.
GAGTATCCTTTGAGATCAAAGCCTGAACATTTAGGATAGTACAATCCAAGGCTGGGAGTACCTTTCAGGTACCTGAGGATCCTTTTCACAGCTATGAGATGTGATTCTCTTGGGTCAGACAAATATCTGGCACATAAACAGACTGAGAATTGGATATCAGGCCTTGATGCAAGTAAGTACATCAGTGACCCAATCATTCCTCTAAATAGAGTTTGATTGACTGGTTTACCAGCAAGGTCAGGACCAAGGTTGTTTGGAGGAACCATGGGAGTTTTCACTGAGGCACAATCACTGAGCTCATACTTTTTTAGTAGGCTTCTAGTGTACTTCTCTTGAATGATAGAAGTTCCCTTATCAATCTGCTTGATTTGCAGTCCAAGGAAGTAAGTCAGTTCTCCCATCATGCTCATTTCAAATTTCTTTGCCATTAGTTTTTCAAACTGTTTGCAAAGTTTATAACTTGTTGAGCCAAATATGATGTCATCTACATATACTTGAACAAGAATGACATCTCCATTTGTCCAATAGATAAACAATGTGTTGTCTATCTTGCCTCTAAAAAATTTGTTTTGGATGAGGAAAGCTGAAAGAGTTTCATACCATGCCCTAAGAGCTTGTTTCAGTCCATAAAGGGCTTTATCAAGCTTGCAGACATAGTTAGGAAACTCACTGCTTTCAAATCCAGGAGGTTGTTGAACATAAACTTCTTCTTTCAGTGACCCATTTAAGAATGCACTTTTTACATCCATTTGGTACACTTTGAAGTTCATGTAGGTTGCAAATGAAAGGAAGATCCTGATGGCTTCCATCCTTGCCACTTGTTTAAATGTCTTCTCATAGTCAATGCCTTCTTGTTGATTATAGCATTTGGCTACAAGTCTGGCCTTGTTTTTAATGACTATGCCATTTTCATCAGTTTTGCTTTTGAACACCCATTTCATGCCAATGACTGCAACATCCTGAGGACATTTGACCAAGGTCATTACCTTGTTTCTGTCAAATTGTTCCAGTTCATCATGCATGGCCTGAACCCAACTAGGATGTTTAAGTGCTTCTTTGAAAATTTTAGGTTCAATAGTGGAAATGAAATCCACAAATAGGCATTCATTGGCTGAGGCTGCCTTTAGTTTTGCAGCCATGCTTCTAGTAAGCATGCCTTCAATAGGCTCTCCAATTATATTGAAAAGTTCTATATCTTTAGACCTAGTCCAACTGTTCTGAGGTCTTGGATACTGATTGGAACTTGTGGAGGCCTGATTGGGTGGAGGTGTGAGTTCTGGTGCAGAAACTTGATGATCTTCAGGATCTTGAGTGTCTGATTGACTTGGCTGATCACTGAGGTTGACTGGTTCCTGAGCACTTTGTTCAGACTGATTGATTGCATCAGTACTTGTCGGTGCTTCAACAAACTCAGTGATGGTTGGGTAAGGAAGGTTGTGAGGAACAATGTAGTAAGAGATATCAGCATTTTCTTGATATTGAGTGGAAGGATTACTATCAGGATGATATTCATCAGGAGGATATCTTGATGAATCATCAATACCTATCTCTTCCACTGAGGTGTTTGAGAATCTGATTGCTTCAGTACTCTCATCAAAGGTAACATGGAATGTTTCCTCAGTTTGCTGTCTTCTTGTATTGAACACCCTGAAGGCTTTAGAGACAAGAGAGTATCCTATGAAAAGTATCCATCATCAGCCTTAGCATCAAATTTCCCTAAGTGATCCTTGTGATTATGAATAAACACAGGACACCCAAAGACATGAAAATAGCTGATGTCAGGGATTCTTCCCTTAAATAACTCATATGGGGTTTTGCTATGTCTCTTGACAATGATGGATCTATTTTGTGTATAACAGGCAGTTTTGACTGCTTCAGTACAAAAGTGTTCGGATAGGACTGATCCATTTAGCATTGTTCTAGCAGCTTCAATGAGAGTTCTATTTTTCCTTTCAGCAACAGCATTTTGTTCAGGTGTGTAAGGAGAGGAAAATTTTTGGGAAATTCCTTTCTCATCACAGAAACATTCAAGTTCATGGTTTCTAAACTCAGTCCCATTGATAGTCCTAATCTGTTTGACTTTAATGTCATTTTGATTTACAATATTCCTGACAAAGGACATAATTGTTTTAGCTGCCTGACTCGTTTTGTTCAGGAAGTAAACCCAAGTGTATCTTGAGTATTCATCCACAATGACCAGAGTATACTTTTCATGGTTAATGGACCTAGGACTGATGGGCCCAAAGAGATCCATATGGAGAAGATGTAGGCAACTTTTGACGAAAAAGTTTTTCTTGGTTTTAAAGGATGCTCTATGATGTTTACCTTTTTAACAGGCAGAGCATGGTTTATCCTTTGAAAACACAAGTGATGGTAAGCCAAGGACCTTGTTTTGTTTGGCAAGATAGTTTATGTTTTTGAAGTTCAGATGGGAGAGTCTCTTATGCCAAAGCCAGTTGAGAGTTTCAGTGGCTTTAGCAAAGAGACAAATTCCATTCTGAGTTAGAGTATTCATGTGTAACACATAAACATCTTGTCTTCTTGGTGCAATAAGGACAACTTCCTTATTTGCATTGAATATGGTACCTTGCTTATCATCAAACTGAACTATGTATTTTGCATCACATAGTTGACTGACACTGATTAAATTGTACTTAAGACCATTTACATAAGCTATCCTAGTAAAGACTATACCGCTACAGTTTACTGAACCATAACCTTCAGTGAGACATGATGAGTTATCTGCAAATACCACCTGAGGTCATGGTTCTTCTACATAGTTGTGCAGATACTCTTTTACACCAGTCATGCTCCTTGAACATCCACTATGTAGATGCCAAACTGGCTCCCTGGCATGTCTCTGCACAAATAGTAAACTGAATTAGTTATTTCTAGGAACCCTCTTCTTGGAGGGCTTGGCTTTAATGGCCTTTTTAAAAGTAACAATTGATGCATGGTCAGTGGTTGAATGGACTAAGCTTCCATAAATTTTGCATTTGATTGGAGATACGCAGTAGACTGAGAGGATGGCTTGGTCATACCTCTTCTGCTCTGAATGACCTTCTTATGTCCAGAGGTTTCATGAGTGGAATCTCCAGATATGTCACAACTAGTGTCCATTAGGCAATCCTCAGGAAGGTGGTCATTGAAGCCACACTGTAGGCAAGGTGAAAAAGGATTGGCCTTTTGTTTCTACTTCTGCTTAGAATCAGAAGGATACTTAAAAGCTTGTGCTTTAAAGTTTGCAGCTTTGGATGTGGTTGTGTATGACAAGTGATCAGATGTTCTGTGATCTTCCTTTTTGAATACCATGCAAAAGAGGATTCTATAGCAATCATCAGTAGAATGATTGGTATAGTTACACAGCTCACATATCTGCTGAGATTTTGAGGGTTTTGGTTTGATGGTGCTTGAGGAAGCTGATTTGGGTTCCTTTATCTTAGATTGAGGAGGTTTCCCAGAAGGTTCAATCTTCTCACTTAGCTTCCTGACAAGCTCAGCCAACTGATCAAGTTTTGAATCAGGGCTTTCTGTTTTTACTTCAGAAGGGACTGAAGTTGTTGAGTCATCAGTAGGGACTGAGACTTCAGGTGTTTGCCTTTTCAGGATGGTTTTTCCCATTCCTGACTTCTCCTTTGGAGGATGTTGAGAGTAGACTAATGGTGTGAGATCTGAGCTTGGTGCAACTCCCTGAAGGAATTTCAGAGGTGGGAGTGGTGCTTGTGATTCTTATTCAGACTCATTGGCTGACTCAGTACTACTGGGTTTGTCAGTGAGTCCAAGCATATCTTTCAAAGCCTGACTTTCAGGTTGCAAGATTTTTCCAGTCTCAAAGTTAGGTAACTTGCTGACTGGATTGTTTCTTATGACCCAGTTACTAGGCTTGGGTTTCATCTCTTGCTCAAAAGATATGCCAGCTGGAATAAAGGCCTTTTCACTGTGACTCTCACTGGGGGATTCAGTGATTTAGTCTTCTCCTAGGACTTTCTTGTTTTCACTAGGAATAAGACTCATAGTTTCATAGACTTTAGGATTCTTTTTAGTCCAGCTTTCTATGACAGTTTTTTCTTTGTTAAGCTCGGCTTGGAGAGCTTGATTTTGTTTCAAAATTTCAGTGTTTTGAATTTGAAGTGTAACAGCTTCTAGTTTGGCTTGTTTTAAAACAAGTAATTCATCTCTACACTTATTTAATTCTAACACAAGATTATTATATTTTGACAACAAATTGAGTCTCTTCTCTTCAACAAACTTAAGATCAACATTAATGTAATTCATATAAGACTGCCAATCAGAATCATCATCCATAGAAAGTAAAATGTAACAACCCGTATATTTCCACGTCAACATTTATTTTCAAACTCTAATTTACTACTTTGAAATTTTACTATTCATTCCCGAAAAGGTTACTTTTCACTATCGTAGTTTTTACTATTCATTATTTTCTGAAAATTTGATTTTTCGAGTATTAATTTCAAGAAACTTTCAAAATCTAATCGCATAACCTAGAAACATCAGTTGGTACACAAAATATAGACTAGAGTTAGTCTACATATTGTCAGTGCCATCATATATTCATTGTAGGTCTTGCATGTGTTTGCATTGTTTTTCATTCACATTTATTTATGTAAATAAACGCTTTTACACGATTTTCATGCATGAACAATATCCCCGGTACTCCCAACAATGGTTATAATATACTTTTATACTCATTACAATATTACAAAAAGTCTACAACTATTTTACCCGGTGTTTTAAATTAATTTAATATATATATATTCTTAAATATATATTTACGATAACTTAAGTTTTTGCGAAAAGATAATTATTTAAACACCCGATCCTTATACAAAATACATTTTTATAATTTTTATAACTTCATTACTTTCTATTTTGTTCCGCTAAAATTTATTTCTAGTTAACTTAATACCTAAATAATAAATATCTAACTCTTAATTACCCTAAATTAAATATTTTAAAGACAAAGAGACAAGAAGGGGCTGTCGTCTTAGTTAGATGGTTAGAGAAGCTGGAGTCAGTCTTCCGCATGTGTAAGTGTACAGAGAATTGTAAGGTCAAGTATGCGAAAGGAACATTGTTGGATGGTGCCTTGACTTGGTGGAATGCTTATGCTCAGTCAATGGGACTGGATGCTGCTTTCGAAATACCTTAGGCTGATTTCAAAGACATGGTGATAGCCGAATACTGTCCGAGAAATGAGATTCAGAAGATGGAAATTGAATTTTGGAACTTAGCTGTGAAAGGAATTGACATTGCATCTTATACTAAGCGATACCATGAACTATCAACTCTTTGCCCGGAAATGGTTTCTACTACCTGTAAAAGGATTGAAAGGTACATCTGGGGACTTCCACCCAATATCCAGGGAAATGTTACCTCATCAAAACCCAACACTCTCGAAGAGACAATTCGAATGTCTCACAGTCTGATGGACCAATTTGTTCGAGCAAGGAATGCTCGAGAAGATAACAACAACAACCACAGCAACAACGACAACAAGAGGAAAAAGGATGACAACCATGGAAATGATAAAGTTCGGCCGCCACACAAACAATAGGAAGTGGTTAGGGCCTATGTTGATGGACCAAGTGAAAAGAAAGGATATGCAAGGACTTTACCCAAGTGAAATAAGTGACGGTTTCACCACAATGGACCTTGCCCCGCTAAATGTGGGAACTGCCAAAAGGTCGGACACAAAGCCAGGGATTGCAAGGTTCCCACCCTCGTAATGGATCAGAAAGTCACGATAGCATGCCATGAGTGTGGAGTAATTGGAAACTTCAGGATTGAATGCCCAGAGCTGATAAACCAGAATGGAGGAAGAGCTCGTTGAAGTGCGTATGCGATAGGAGAAGGAGAAGCTCATCAGGACATCAATAACATGTAACAACCCGAGATTTCAGGTCACTTTCCTAACCACGACAATTCACTATTCATCAGTTACTATTCATCATTTACTATTCACCAATCACTATTCATCATTTCACTATTCATCGTTTTTGGAGTCAGTTTGAGACTTCGAGAAGCGTTCAGGAATTTTACTATTCATGTGACACTATTCATCCCCGGGAGGGAATCACTATTCATGTTCATTATTCATTTCAGCGTAAACGTAGTTTACGGGTATTCATATTCGCGTAACCGGTTTGGTTTGACTGCGAAATTCATGCATCATCAGTAGGAACACTGCATACGGACTAGGAATAGTCTGCATATCATCAGATTTCCATTTTCATACTATACCACTCGTAGGTTTATCAAATTAATATTTTTGTTACATTCGACGTATTACGTATAATTACTTTTAATTAAAACGTCAACGCGCGATCAATAAATGTGACTAACACGTCCGACAATCCCCACGATGGTCCCGATATATTTTATACTCATTTTAACATCAAGAAAATTATAAAATTCATTTACCCGGTATTTTGCGAATTTATTTAATTTATATCGTACATTTAATATAATTACGACGGTTTTTGTAAAAACTAAACAATAATTACCCGAACACCCAATATTTGTACCCAACATATTTTTGTAATTTTTATGACTTCGTCAAGTCCCGATTAACACCGTTAAATTTTATTTCTAGCAAACACGGTACCCGGTTACACTTAAACTACTTACAAACTACACTAAATAAACATACTTATCTTATGTAATCATCACATGGAACTAACCAAGGAGGCCCCCCCCCCTTGCTCCTTGTTGCGCCGGCCTCACCCCCCCCCCCCCCAACACCCTCAAAAATAGCAACTTATCACTTCTCATTTAATGCCTACTAAATCTTGTCCACTATATAATAGTTAACCTCATTTTTCACTTCATTTTCACACATAATCTTCAAGTAAACTAGCAAGTTTCTCTCTTCTCCCTCCCCCTCTTGGTGCTCGGCCTACACAAGAAGAACAAGGAAACATCATCAATTTTGCAAGATCAATACATAAACAAGCTCTATTAGTCTTCCTATAAGGGTTTTGAAATACAAACTCAAGGGTTTCTTAGGTTTTCTTCCTCATTTGCTCACTAATCTTTCAAGTAAGTTGTCAAAACTCATTTTCATAATTTTACCAAGTTAATATAATGTTCATATCATTTTTATGCAAGATCTATATGTATATGTTAGTTATACCACTCCTTTTAAATCTTTTTGCAACTTATGAGCCCTAGAAGTGTTATATACTTAGATCCTTGGTAGATTTACATGGATGATGAAGTTTAGGACCCATGACACCCTAAGAAGGTGTATGGTAGGATTGAGAATTGTTTGGTTGAAGATTGGATGGTTTTGGACTAGATATAAACTAGAAAAACTCATTTTTTTTGAACATATATAATACCTACTGTCTCTAAAATGAAAACGTGGGAAACTCAGTAAGTTTTGGATTATTTTTAGCCAAATATTTAGAAAATACCTTCCGAGACGAAGCCGTGGCCGAAAACGGGGATAAAAACGAGTTAATATCGAAAGAGATATGATTTTTACAAGTTTAACGACGAAAACTAATTTTCCGGAAAATAGCAAGCTGTTACACGACTTTCGACGGACCCGCTGAGGCGTTTAACGCGACCTAGATGACCCGAGCTACTGAAAATATATTAGTACATGTTTATACGAAACCACGGATATAAAGAACGTTAAAAACAAGCTAATAACGAACGAGATACACGCGTTTAAACATCGACTATATACATTTTATTTTGACAGCTTTTTAAGTAGAAAATGTTTACGTACTAGAAACTATATTTTTCACGAAACGACTATGGTGAACCGTAATTCTTATCCATTGGAACACGTACAATCAAAGGTTTATTAACGCGACTACCATATCACATTTCAATGTTTTCAAAACGCCAAGACCAACACTAACGTTTTATACACATTATGACACGACTAGTTTTACGTTAACAAGTTAACATATTTATACCAAGTTTTGGAAAAACTTTACATATCAACGATAACTAGTATTTTCAAATGACGAGTGGTATAGGTTACATATACATGTACATGCACTACATTGCCTCATAATCTAAGTAGATTATGCATATATTCATTTTAGGTAGCGGCTAGTGTTCGCGCCTTGTTATTGCCAAGTATTCCAAGTGTTCCAGTATTTCAATTATTCCAAGTATTCCGATTTCATAGCATTGTTGTATCATCACTTCAGGTGAGTTTTCATAGCCCCGTATACATTTTATTATTGTTTTCAAATCCCACGGGGGAGAATACATTGCAACTGTTTTCCATACGAGCCAAAGTATCAGACTTCCTGTACATAGATTAAGTTACCTTGTTGCCAATTGAAAGTCCCCATATAATCATGAACCGTTAATTATGTTTAAGCGAGAGTGAGTGGATAGATCTATCGAGGGTGACGCCTCCATCCGTGTTGGCTTTGACCAACAACCGATAGCGGATGCATTTCATGTCTTTTCATTTGAGTGTCTGGCAAAACACTCCCAGGGGCTCCAAAGAATTCAGTCACAGCGTCGGGGTCATGAGCTTAAGGCTATTGTACAATCATTTTTATGTGACTTATGTCATACACTTTATACTTGTGGCTATCGTATAACTTCATTTTATTAAACCTATGAACTCTCACCAACTTTATGTTGACCGTTTTTAGCAATGTATTTTCAGGTTATTAGCTATCATGTGGGCATGCATTGGATTGTTTTGGAGTCGCGGGGTCGACTTGCATCACTTCATTTTATGCACTTATGTAACCGTTTGATCGATTATGGTTTTGTTTTATAAACTTGCAACATCATTTGGGACCTATGTTTTGTAAACTCTGATTTTATTTATGATCAAACATGTATTTTCAAAACGACACTTTAGGTCGTTCAATATATCTATTGTATGAGACGCCATGAAAGTCACACCAAGGTATTCAATTCCGCTGCCATTAACAGGTAAATTCAGGGTATGACAGATTGGTACCAGAGCAATGGTTATAGCGAACTAGGTTGTCCTCATACCCTAGACTATAACTACCCCAACGGTAGCGTCTCATCATTACATCATAAGTGAACATTATTATTTGCGAGGATTCATTACATGGGTTATTCATTTCATTTTGTATTGTTGCCACAGAGATATGTCTTCCAATTCCCGCACTATTGTTATATTTTCTGATGTTTACATCGAGGACGCTATGTCTTCTACTACTCCCATTGTTGCACCTACTCCTCAGATTTCACTTATTGCACCACCTTTGGTTACTCGTGCACCTACAGATTCATCATCCCATACTATTCCGGTTTCCGCAGAATCCAACTCTTATGTTCCGACGTCGCAAGACGATCGGGATGTCCCTATTACTTCAGCCCATACAGAGTATACCATTTGATAAGACGTACATGCTTAGTCCTTATGGACCTATTAGAATGTTTATTGCAAGAAAGATAGTATATCTTCATTCCCTCACTATTAGAACACTCACTACTCATGTATTACCACCAGTATCAGCTACTCATACCACTATTGGTCGTCCCATAATGCATACTCCAGTTTTACCGCTTAGACATCGCAAGATAGCGTAAAAGAAGGTAGTGATTCCTTCAGTATTATCACCATCGACTTCATCATCATCATATGGAACCCCATTTATACCATCACATCTCAGGGACTCTACTCACATACTTAACTTACCGCTTGAGAAGCGTACATGGTTTGATACACCATTACCATCTACCACTAAGGACACTACACCACCTTAAAGATTAAGGTTGATGAGAGTTCGAGAGCCCTTACTGTTAGACAACCTACTACTCTTCATCGTTAGATGATGATCTCTAATTAATTGAGACTACACATGAAGGTTTGGATGCCCCACAGACCAAACAAGAGCAACAACAAATCGCCAAAGAGTGGCATTCCTCTCAAAGACTCTATACTATCTCAGGTTAAATCGACTCATACTTCCATGACATAATGAACCAACAAGATGCTTTGAGCAATATTACACCACCACAAGAGAACTCTTCACAACTCCCTCTTCATTACCAAGTTTGATTACATCACATTCTAAACCGATGAGTTGGATTTCATCATTGGTCATCGTAACAACACCCCACCAATCAGATATGACACCGAGACCTTCGAGATTCGGGAGTCTAACCTTGCCTTTCAGTACGACCATTGTCATTTCTTTCTTTCCCATTCTCACTTGACATGAATTAGATAACATCTTGTGGATGACACCAAGATCACGGACTCGACAGGAACATTAATAGATTCCTCAGGAATGGATTGGAATCTACATTATCTCAGACATGAATCGATGCACAACCCCGGACCTCACTTCAGGACATCATCCTATCTTTTACCTTTACTCGCTTTTACTATCATCCCAGCCACGGGAAGGGTGGCGTAGTTCGAAGAAGCTTGTGGTATGTTGATTGTTGTACAACGAGATCCCCAAGTATTGACTTTACTATATGGGTATGGTTGTGCTATCTATGACACCGGTCAATGTAGACCAAAATTTTTAAGTGTTGTATTCATGTGTTATGAGGATATACGCATGGTTGTGGTGGTATACCTAGTGAACAATGATCGTTGCTATTACGAGTACTCATGGTTGTATTTATACACGCTGAGGTTGTACATGTTGTGGTTGTACATATCGTGGTTGTATTTACACTTGTGGTGGATATATATATACATGTTGTGGTTGTATATATTTTGTACGATAATCATTTCTAGTATGATTGTTGTTGATGTATTCTGTTGTGATGTACCAGAATTATGGCACCTAGGAAAGCAAAAGCCAAGGCTGCTGCAACGACTACCCCAGAAATGACTCAGGCTGCTATCCGGAAGCTCGTTAGGGATAGTGTAGCCGAAGCTCTAGAGATTGAAAGAGCCGCTGTTGCCGCAAGAGCTGCCGAAGATGCTTCTCGGATAGGGACATCGGGAGAAGCTAGCAACGGAACCAATGGGAAGAAATGTACTTACAAGGATTTCAAGAGTGGAGATCCTACTTTGTATAAGGGTACTGAAGGGGCTACTGCCATGGTTCGATGGTTCGAACATACTGAATCCGTGTTTATCTTATGCAACTGTCCGGATGATTCCAAGGTTAAGTTTGCCGTGAGTACGCTTCGTGATCAAGCCTTATCGTGGTGGAACTCCTATGCAAAGCCCATAGGGATGGAGAATGCTTACAAGGTCACATGGGACGAGTTCAAAAAGTTGGTAACTAAGAAGTTTTGCCCACGAACCGAAGTGAAGAAGTTAGAGGTGGAGTTCTATGATCTGGTAACTGTGGGTAATGATATTGAGACTTACATTCGGAGGTACCAAGAGTTAGCTGCTCTATGCCCATCTATGGTGCCTGATGATGAAAAATTGGTAGAGAATTTCATTGGTGGATTGCCCGAAAGCATCCGTGGTGATGTGATTTCTTTTGATCCGCAAACTCTTGATGAGGCAATCAGGATGTCTCAAAAGCTCATAGCTCAAGTTCTGAAGAAAGTGACACCCGCCAACAACAACAACAATAACTTCAACCGAAACCGTAACTACAACAATAACACCAACAATTACCAGAACAACAACAACAAAAGGAAATGGGATGACAACCAAGGTAACAACGCCAACCAACCACCACCCAAAAGACAAGAAACTGCACGGGCCTATGTTGCGGGTCCGACTGAAAAGAAAGGTTACGCCGGTACTCTACCAAAGTGTAACAAATGCCAAACACATCATAACCCGGGGGATTGCCCTAAACCTTGTTTCAATTGTGGGAAGATCGGTCATCTGGCTAAGGGATGCAGGGCTGCTCCTGGGGGAAATAATCAGAATCCACCGCCAACATGTTATGGTTGTGGAGAAGTTGGACACTTTAGGAACAATTGCCCGAAAGGAAATCAGGACATGGGGACCAAGAGGAATTAACTCGAGGAATAGCGTGCGTGTTTGGGAGAGAGACCGTCAGGACATTAGCAACATCAAAGACAACAACAATGCTTAACCAGAAGGAGTTCATGTTTTAATAAACCGTAGTTGAGCCCTCTAGGGTTGTATCTTTCTTTTGTACTTTCCATAGGTATGTTGGTGTAACCTAGTTGTATTAAGCACTTTCCTATCCAATGTAATACCTATCTTTTGTTATCTTCGCGATAATCATAACCATCGTTTATTCCATTCCTATTCCAATTGCTCAATTCTCTATAGTTTCGCAAAAATATACCTTTATCTTACTAGGGATTAGGCCGATTTCATTCTTGACGGATTAGTAGACTAATACCATTTCATAAGATTCATCCATGTATCCAATGAAACCTTCAACAAATTTAATGCAAGTTATTTTACTACCCTACGGGAGAACTATTTTTCAGAACTTTCAAAATAAACCATTTGGTACCACCCTATAAATGGATTTCCTGTCATTTTATCAAGTATTTACTACCGCTACGCGAGACAATTTTCATGTTACTTTCAAAGGAAATATCTAGAAAACCATTTATCAAAACAACACGCTGAACACCATCTAAAACTTTTGGGAAAAAGTAATACCGTTTCGATTTAACCAAGCATCGCATCGTTGGTCCTCAATTATACATAGCCTGATCACCTATGTATAATTCAGGAGGAATTATGCCGTGAAGAAAATAGTCACATTTTCAGAAATTATTAATAACAATCTTCATTCAAAAGCTTTGTAAACAAATGGAATTTTTCATGAACACCCCTTTTAACAAACTCCCACCGGATACTTACATCACTCATCACTCACTCAGCCATTAAGTTGAATTTGCACCATTGACTTCTCTAGGAGAGACTCTACATTATGAAGGATATTTTTTTGACATAGAAACGGCGAAAGGATAGACGATACCCCTCAGATTTCTAGCAATCCCTTAAGATATTCCTTTTCTAATCGGATATACACGCTCTACCATAGTTAGCCCGACGAATCCTTAAGAGAACTACCTGAACACTATAGGATTTATTCAACACCACATAACCAACTTTGAATGGATTAGGATAATCTTTCGAGTATTGACGAATTTCATCATCAGCAAAAATAACCATCACGGGAATATATAAAGGCACCATTTAAGACACCCTATGACCGAAGTGACCATATACATATTTATATATCGAATTTGGAAAGTTAAATTCACGGACCTAGAACTAAACCGGGAGACAACAAAGGAAACTTCACAAGTCAAGAATCAGTTACAAGAAATGAGAAAACAACGGAAGTTAGGTCGATGTATGATGCACATCATACGGAATTGATATCCTTGAACAACGAACCTCCTAGATTCAAGTAAAAGCACGAACTATGATTGAAAGCCTTGCCTTGGAAAGGCATGATACAATTTTTGGTAACCCGATAGACTGAGCTCTCGGTATTGGACCATTTCAGATTCTAGTTAGAACCGGTCAGTTGGCATACACACCTAAGTTTCCGTCAGAACTCAGCAACGTTCATAACACATTTCATGTTTCAAACCTCAAGAAGTGTCTCTCCGACGAGTCGTCCGTTATTCCACTAGAAGAAATTCAACTAGATGACAAGCTTAATTTTGTGGAAGAACCCGTTGAAATCATGGACCGTGAGGTCAAACAATTGAAGCAGAGTCGAATTCCTATCGTGAAAGTTCGCTGGAATTCTCGAAGAGGACCCGAGTTTACTTGGGAACGAGAAGACCAAATGCGACGCAAGTATCCACATCTTTTTCCTGAGCCTGCTTCCGAAACCAACAACATTTGAATTCAGGGACTGAATTCCCTTTTGGAGGGGCGACTGTAACAACCCGAGATTTCAGGTCACTTTCCTAACCACGACAATTCACTATTCATCAGTTACTATTCATCATTTACTATTCACCAATCACTATTCATCATTTCACTATTCATCGTTTTTGGAGTCAGTTTGAGACTTCGAGAAGCGTTCAGGAATTTTACTATTCATGTGACACTATTCATCCCCGGGAGGGAATCACTATTCATGTTCATTATTCATTTCAGCGTAAACGTAGTTTACGGGTATTCATATTCGCGTAACCGGTTTGGTTTGACTGCGAAATTCATGCATCATCAGTAGGAACACTGCATACGGACTAGGAATAGTCTGCATATCATCAGATTTCCATTTTCATACTATACCACTCGTAGGTTTATCAAATTAATATTTTTGTTACATTCGACGTATTACGTATAATTACTTTTAATTAAAACGTCAACGCGCGATCAATAAATGTGACTAACACGTCCGACAATCCCCACGATGGTCCCGATATATTTTATACTCATTTTAACATCAAGAAAATTATAAAATTCATTTACCCGGTATTTTGCGAATTTATTTAATTTATATCGTACATTTAATATAATTACGACGGTTTTTGTAAAAACTAAACAATAATTACCCGAACACCCAATATTTGTACCCAACATATTTTTGTAATTTTTATGACTTCGTCAAGTCCCGATTAACACCGTTAAATTTTATTTCTAGCAAACACGGTACCCGGTTACACTTAAACTACTTACAAACTACACTAAATAAACATACTTATCTTATGTAATCATCACATGGAACTAACCAAGGAGGCCCCCCCCCCCTTGCTCCTTGTTGCGCCGGCCTCACCCCCCCCCCCCCCCAACACCCTCAAAAATAGCAACTTATCACTTCTCATTTAATGCCTACTAAATCTTGTCCACTATATAATAGTTAACCTCATTTTTCACTTCATTTTCACACATAATCTTCAAGTAAACTAGCAAGTTTCTCTCTTCTCCCTCCCCCTCTTGGTGCTCGGCCTACACAAGAAGAACAAGGAAACATCATCAATTTTGCAAGATCAATACATAAACAAGCTCTATTAGTCTTCCTATAAGGGTTTTGAAATACAAACTCAAGGGTTTCTTAGGTTTTCTTCCTCATTTGCTCACTAATCTTTCAAGTAAGTTGTCAAAACTCATTTTCATAATTTTACCAAGTTAATATAATGTTCATATCATTTTTATGCAAGATCTATATGTATATGTTAGTTATACCACTCCTTTTAAATCTTTTTGCAACTTATGAGCCCTAGAAGTGTTATATACTTAGATCCTTGGTAGATTTACATGGATGATGAAGTTTAGGACCCATGACACCCTAAGAAGGTGTATGGTAGGATTGAGAATTGTTTGGTTGAAGATTGGATGGTT
Organism: Artemisia tridentata subsp. tridentata; assembly: GCA_021014915.2. Lineage (NCBI taxonomy): Eukaryota > Viridiplantae > Streptophyta > Magnoliopsida > Asterales > Asteraceae > Artemisia > Artemisia tridentata. The sequence continues at coordinate 312,573,978 of CP139508.1, forward strand.
TTGGACTAGATATAAACTAGAAAAACTCATTTTTTTTGAACATATATAATACCTACTGTCTCTAAAATGAAAACGTGGGAAACTCAGTAAGTTTTGGATTATTTTTAGCCAAATATTTAGAAAATACCTTCCGAGACGAAGCCGTGGCCGAAAACGGGGATAAAAACGAGTTAATATCGAAAGAGATATGATTTTTACAAGTTTAACGACGAAAACTAATTTTCCGGAAAATAGCAAGCTGTTACACGACTTTCGACGGACCCGCTGAGGCGTTTAACGCGACCTAGATGACCCGAGCTACTGAAAATATATTAGTACATGTTTATACGAAACCACGGATATAAAGAACGTTAAAAACAAGCTAATAACGAACGAGATACACGCGTTTAAACATCGACTATATACATTTTATTTTGACAGCTTTTTAAGTAGAAAATGTTTACGTACTAGAAACTATATTTTTCACGAAACGACTATGGTGAACCGTAATTCTTATCCATTGGAACACGTACAATCAAAGGTTTATTAACGCGACTACCATATCACATTTCAATGTTTTCAAAACGCCAAGACCAACACTAACGTTTTATACACATTATGACACGACTAGTTTTACGTTAACAAGTTAACATATTTATACCAAGTTTTGGAAAAACTTTACATATCAACGATAACTAGTATTTTCAAATGACGAGTGGTATAGGTTACATATACATGTACATGCACTACATTGCCTCATAATCTAAGTAGATTATGCATATTCATTTTAGGTAGCGGCTAGTGTTCGCGCCTTGTTATTGCCAAGTATTCCAAGTGTTCCAGTATTTCAATTATTCCAAGTATTCCGATTTCATAGCATTGTTGTATCATCACTTCAGGTGAATTTTCATAGCCCCGTATACATTTTATTATTGTTTTCAAATCCCACGGGGGAGAATACATTGCAACTGTTTTCCATACGAGCCAAAGTATCAGACTTCTGTACATAGATTAAGTTACCTTGTTGCCAATTGAAAGTCCCCATATAATCATGAACCGTTAATTATGTTTAAGCGAGAGTGAGTGGATAGATCTATCGAGGGTGACGCCTCCATCCGTGTTGGCTTTGACCAACAACCGATAGCGGATGCATTTCATGTCTTTTCATTTGAGTGTCTGGCAAAACACTCCCAGGGGCTCCAAAGAATTCAGTCACAGCGTCGGGGTCATGAGCTTAAGGCTATTGTACAATCATTTTTATGTGACTTATGTCATACACTTTATACTTGTGGCTATCGTATAACTTCATTTTATTAAACCTATGAACTCTCACCAACTTTATGTTGACCGTTTTTAGCAATGTATTTTCAGGTTATTAGCTATCATGTGGGCATGCATTGGATTGTTTTGGAGTCGCGGGGTCGACTTGCATCACTTCATTTTATGCACTTATGTAACCGTTTGATCGATTATGGTTTTGTTTTATAAACTTGCAACATCATTTGGGACCTATGTTTTGTAAACTCTGATTTTATTTATGATCAAACGTGTATTTTCAAAACGACACTTTAGGTCGTTCAATATATCTATTGTATGAGACGCCATGAAAGTCACACCAAGGTATTCAATTCCGCTGCCATTAACAGGTAAATTCAGGGTGTGACATAACATCACAGACAATGACAATGTTTAAGAAGAGAACTCCTGCCTTAATAATAAACCGAAGCCTAAACTTTCTAGGGTTGTATTTCTTTTGCGTTTCACATTAAGTACAATCGTATAAGTTTCGTGTACTATTACGAATTTCTATCTAATGAATGTTTTTTCTTTTATTTCTGCAATACGACAAGCCTAGTCCATTATACTCTCTATTTCACTACCTTTAACTCAACCTTGTCTTGAAAAGCTAGCCCCACTTCATACCACGTTGCAAGCCAACAAAGTTGAATTCCAATCGTTAAGGTTCGCTAGAATTCTGAAGGAAAACCTGAGATCACATGGAAACGAAAAATCCAAATCCATCGCAAATATCCATACCTCTTCTCTGACACCACTCCAACGATCCACACTGACTGAATCTCGCGGACGAGATTCCTTTAATGGGTGGTAGACTGTAACAACCCGTAATTTTTCCACGTCAACATTTATTTTTAAACTCTAATTTACTACTTTGAAATTTTACTATTCATTCCCGAAAAAGTTACTATTCACTATCGTAGTTTTTACTATTCATTATTTTCCGAAAATTTGATTTTTCGAGTATTAATTTCAAGAAACTTTCAAAATCTAATCGCATAACCTAGAAACATCATTTGGTACACAAAATATAGACTAGAGTTAGTCTATATATTTCCAGTGTCATCATATATTCATTTTAGGTCTTGCATGTGTTTGCATTGTTTTTCATTCACATTTATTTATGTAAATAAACGCTTTTACACGATTTTCGTGAATGACCAATATCCCCGGTACTCCCAACGATGGTTATAATATACTTTTATACTCATTACATTGTTACAAAAATTCTAGAACTACTTTACCCGGTGTTTTAAATTCATTTATTATATATATTCTTAAATATATATATTTACGATAACTTAAGTTTTTGCGAAACGATAATTATTTAAACACCCGATACTTATACAAAATACATTTTTATAATTTTTATAACTTCATTAATTTCTATTTTGTTCCGCTAAAATTTATTTCTAGTTAAGTTAATACCTAAATAATAAATATCTAACTTTTAATTACCCTAAATTAAATATTTTAAAGACAAAGAGGCAAGAGCAATTATGGGCCGCCAAGCCCCCAAAAATCCGGTTAATGCCCCCCTTTCCCCTAAAATCCGGTCAATGCCCCCTCTTTTTGTTGACCATTGACCAAGTATTGAAATTACCAAAATACCCTTTCAATTAAATTACCAAATTGCCCTTTTTTGCACTATAAATAGAATAGTGACTTAGCTCATTTTTACTAGCAAATGTTTCACCTAGAAACTCTCTCTTGTACTCCTTGTGGATCGGCGATAAAGAAAAAGAAAGAATAAAGTTTTGTTTGATCGGTTTCAAGTGTTATTTGATCACATACGGGTTTTATATTAACTATAAATCAATTTGGAGGAATCATTGGGGTTTAATCGTTCTAGATCTAGTAAAAAACTCTTCATTTTCAAATAAGCTTAAAATAACTTTTATACTTTTCCTTATGCATTTTATATATTTATTTTGCATATCTATGCATTATATAGTTTAAATCTTTATTTAAACTCATAAATTACAATATATCACCTATGTTCATGTTTGTGAATTTTCATGATGAAATCAAGTTAATATGAGTCTTACTAAACTATTGGATAAGAAAAATGAGTATAAACAAGCTTTGGTGTATCTTTACTTTGAATATTGAGATCTATGCTTAAATACTTTTTAACACAAAGTTATGGTTATTTTACTAAATTTTTAGTCATAAATTCTAGATCCACATTTTATTATGTCATTATGGTCACTTTTGAACTATATATTTTTGAAGAAATTGGTGGAAGAGTAGGATAGATTTGAAGTTGATTTCAAGAGATTTAGTGTAGGAAAAATGGATAAAAGAAAATGGGCGCGGAAGAGTTGCCCAAATTTCTAATTTTCGGAAAACAAAGTATTTTTACAAGTTTTAGTCAAAGAAATAGAAAATACATTTTTAAACGAAAACGTGGGCGTTTGAATGGACAAAAACGAAGTTATAACGAATGAGATACGAGTTTTTCTAAAAGTTATTTTCATTGACTACTTTCAGAAAAATAATTGTTCCTGTCCAGATTTTTAAGTAGGTAAAACCGAGCCTCAAAATATAAACCGAGACTTTAAAATGTGTTAGTATACTTAAATACCTTCGTGGGGATATGTAAAACTTTACAAACCGAGCCATAACGAAGGAGTTATGACTTACCGAAGTTACCGACGAAATATATTTGTTGACAATTTTTCTAATAGGAGAACATTAACTAGATTTTATTTTTAGAATTGGAATTTGGATATTTCAAGTGCCGTTTTGGACAAAATAACTTAAACGGAAGTTGTAGAGTTTTGGTTACTTGTTTTAGACGAGTTGTGACATTTTCAAAATATACATTATAGAAGCATATATATCGTAATAACGATACATACCTGCTAAAGTCCAAAAATATTATATATTTAACTAATGACCGGAAATAACAAAGTAACTTTATTTTGTAATTAAACTCACAAACAAACATTTACGGGTGATATAGTTTTCACAAATTGCATAACACGACATCCTTCCATGACCTAAATCAAATCATATCATTATATTAGGTTGCGGTTAGAGTCCGAGCCTCATTTCAGTGTACCCACTTTTGTTATCATATCAGTTTTCAGGTGAGTTCATGGCCCCTATTTTACTTGTTTTGAAATACTTTTGGGGGAGAATACATGCTCATTTTTATCTAAATGCAATACTTGTTTTACTTGAATATGCTACTTGTTTACTCAAACCATTACTTGCTTTACTTATGAATTTGTTGTTTAATCGAATGCCTTATATATTTACATGTTACATACTTAATTCTTTTTACTCATGGACACAAGCAAATTGAACGATTATTCATACATGACCGAATGGACTGGTCACATAACCGAATAATCTAGTAACATGACCGAATGGACTGGTCACATGACCGAATGAACTGGTCACATGACCGAATGAACTGGTCACATAACCGAATGAACTGGTTAAACTAACTTTAAATCTTGTGGTCCACATATTACTTTTTGTTTATTTAAACCTATGAACTCACCAACCACGTGTTGACACATTTTAGCATGTATTTTCAGGTTCTTAAAGTGTTAGCTTACATTTGGCGGCAGTTGGCATGGCATGGCATGGTTATAGGATCAAGATACTCTGATATTCACCTAGGGACCACTTTAATTCTTTTATGGGCCTGTATTTCCGCATTTCATTGAACGATGTATATTAAAATACTTTTGATTATGAAAATTTCTTTAAAACGGATACGGTAAATCCATTCTCTTTACTCTGTGTTAGGGTACCAATTTAGTAGCACCCCAGCGGCATAGTCTTTCGCTTCGACCCATTTTGGGGGTGTTACATAAAATATTTACCTTTGTCATGGTGATGTTGACCCATTCTCCATTTTTTGCATGGCTTTTTCCAACAGCCAGCTGATTACCATCTGAAAGTACCATCAGTGCACTGACTCGAACTTCTTCATCATCTGAGGAGACCTCTTCTTCATCCCAGTCATAGGCTTCAGGTCTTTGCTTGAACAGGTTTGGAAGGATGAGCAGCTTGAGACATTGAATGATTGGCCTCAAGGAGAGCAAGTTTAGCCTTGGATTTTCTATATTTTGCTTCAAAATCTTTTTGACCCTTTTGAACATTATTGTTTTGAAAATGTTGGGAAGACTGAAGCATATTAGCTTAAAACTTGCCACTTCCTGAAGTAGATCTGTTTCCAGAAAATTTGTAAGAGGGTTCTGAGATGGTTTTTGAAAAACAGACTTTAGCAAAATGACCCTTTTTACCACATTTGAAACATTCTGTGGTTTCATTTGCTTTAGCTTTTGAAAAGTTTAACTGATTTCTTTTGATAAATCATTTTGAATTAGCAAGGAGTGCCCTTTCTTGAAATTCTAAATGTAAATCATTTAGGTACTCCTCACTAGTTCTTTCATCAACCTCATCATCAGAATCCTCTTGAAAATCCTGCACAACACCATTAGAATAAAAGACAGTTGATATGGGTAAGGTAGTCAGGGCCTTTTTGGTCTCAAGATCTTTCTTTGAGTCAGGGTATCTCCTAGAGATTAAGTTGTCCTCAGAGACAAACTTCCAATAGATCTCAGGGAGCTCAAGGGTCTAGATGCGATTAGCATTCCTGAGGCCCTGAGAGAAGTTTAACCACTTCTCAGGGAGACTGTTGGCAAAGCCAACATTGATCTCATGCTTAGACAAAACTACACCATCATTTGATAATTCATTTATCAGGGTCTTGTATCTGGTATAGGTCTGAGAGAAACTTTCAGAGTCCTTGGCTCTAAAAGTGTTATACTCAAGTTTCAGGTCCATGATCCTGTTTTCCTAGGTATCTGAGGGACCTTCAAAGCTGTGAACCAAGTCAAGCCAAGTTTTTTTGGCTGTTGTACAGTTAATGACCGATTCCATTGTATCATCAGAAAGAAAAGATACAATGATGATTTTCAGGCGCTGGTCTTGATTGACCACCCTTCTCTCATCAATGGTCCACTGAGCTTCAGGTTTAGGTAATCGTTCAGCAGTCTTAGGAACATAAGGACCTTCATTGATACAAGTGATGTAGTATGGTTCCATACCAGTCAAGTAGCAAAGCATACGCTTTTTCCACTTGCTAAATTTTCCGACTTCAAGTCTGGGAGCAACAGCTGAATAGCTACCTCCCTTTTTGTCGACGAGATGGGAGACATTAATATCAGCCATAGTAGGATCTTGGTTTTAAAAACCTTTGAGCACTCTTTAGTTTTTGGAAGATTTTACAAACCTGAGGCTCTGATACCACTTGTTGTTCCTGTTACACAAGTAGAAATTGCTACAAAGTTAATCTAATTGTGTTCCATGACTGATTTAATGTATTGATTAATTTAAGAAAATAAGTAAAATGTAAAAGATAAAACACAAGTATTTCAACATTTAAATTCTTATTAGAAATTAATCAAAAGAATCTATACCCAAGTGTTAGCGGAAATAACACTTGGGATTGAAATGACAAGGTATGGTATGTTCTCCTCACTAAACTCAAGCTATGCTTGAAAGGCAACAATGAATGAACCACTAAGGTATCTCAGGGACTAGGTTGCACTTTGGGGGAGAAAAGTGGTTTTGTGAAAGTCTAAGCTTTCCATGCACAAAACTTGTCCACTTTTCTCCCTTATGATCTTATTTATACACATGTATAAAAGAGCACCCGTGACTAAAAATACAAAATGAATGACCTAGCTAGTCTGGTCAAAATACAATAGTATTTTGACAGTTACATGAATCTATTTTGGGAATTGGTTAATACTGCTTTTTGAATGTCAGTGATGACACTGCTCTTATTCTCAAGTCTTTCAAGGGAAAGTTTGACTTTGGCCTGATAAGGACTTTTCCTTATCTTTTCAAACTCTTCTGGCCTTGTCCCGCCTTTCTTTCAGACTTCAGCTTCTTCAGGCTTGGTCTTCAGTCTTCAGTCTTCAGTCATTATAGTTATTGAGGAGACTGGGGTTCAGTGAGTTATTGTCATCACTCGCTGAACGCATTATTTTCTTCTTTGGCTTAAGTCCTACTCAGGGAGTTCCGCCTTCCTGAATGGTGAATCTTTCTTCTTAGACTCGCCTTAAGCATCCTGAAGATAACTCACTGAGTGACTGTTCACTCAGTGACCTGAGAGTGTTCACGGTTGATTAACACTTGGGCTAATTTGTATTCAAATCCTTGTTGTCAGGCCGCTTGGGTACTGAATGGACCCAACAAAGAGTGAAGAAAATGAAGAAGTCGTGAAAAGCCTGTTAGACAACAGTGTCTGACGGGGTCATTTGCTAAAACGTGACGCCATCCCTTACAAATTTGAGATGGATTTCTAGTGTTAGGCTAACAAGTGATGCCTCAAAGAATTTTCAATACTTTATAACCTGACGCCGTCAGGTGTTAAATGGAGGAGGGCGTTACATTTTAAGGTTACAAGAGACGGCCCAGAAGAATTTTACAAGTGACGGCCTCAAATCCCTTGCTGACGCCGTCAGAGCGGCGATTTACACAGACAAAACCCTAATTCAAGGCGAGTTGACGGCGTCAGAAGCTATAAGCTGACGCCGTCAGAGTTGTATTCCTATATATATTTTTGAATGTTTTCATTGTTAAGTGGTGACATCTTTGGAGAATAAACCCTAGTCAAATTTCAGCAGCTTTGTAGGGGTTTTTTAACCCTTGAACCTTATGCTTTATTGAAGATAAGTTATTCATTTAATCATTCAATATGTCTATGTATTATTTGATTAATTGTTTATCTTTTCTTATATCTATCATGCTAGCTTAAGTTTGTTTGTGTTTGTTTAGATCTAATGAAACCTAGTTATTGAATATTGAGTTGTTGTCTCTTGTTTAGTTGATTGTTATCGCGTTAGGTTAGGAAAACTGGCTGACCTCTTATATGTAACTAGCTTGAATGTCTTAAAAACGCAACCGTAGAGTGCACTATTGGTTTCATTCGTTGTATTTATTGCGTGAATTGCGGCTCTTAGATCCTAGAAGACTTAATGGATGTTAAGGGATTTAGGGGAGACTGATATTCATAGAGTTGGGGACTTCGGCACCTCCCAACGACCAATAATAAGGAATACGACGCATCAACTAAAACAAGGACATGACAATTCAATGAATCAATAGGAGATAACTAGAGAGTAATTAAATCTATGTAAACACGCTTTTCCTATCATAAGAAGTTCACCAATTTATTTTTTCTTGTTTTTAGTTTAATTTTAGTTTTATAATTAGTTTTTGTGTTAGTTGATTAACAACTAATTCCTCCCACTCCTTCAAAATCGAGATTTTAATTGCTTTAAAAAAATATAAAAATACAAAAAGAATCATCCCTCACCTCTAGAGCTATCTCGTCATACATCTTTACCTAACGACACTATTCCCCTTGAGAACGATCAGTCCCCCGGACCTACCTATACGACACTACAATGATCAGGTACACTGCCTGGAGGATTGCATGCTTCTCAAGATCCCTTGAGAAGTAAAACCTTTTGCGTGGATGCAATCCTCGCATCAAGTTTTTGGCGCTGCTGCCGGGGAATAGTTATTGTTTAGGTTCAATTTTTATCTCGTTTAGGTCTACTCACTAGATTCCTATCAAGTGAGATTTTTATTTTCTTTTTATTAGCTTTCTTGAGTCAATCTTTTCTTTGTTCCCTTTGTTCGTATCCCTTCATTCACCGGCATGGTGGGTGAAGCCATCTTTGAACCTAACAACCAACAACACCAAGCTCCACCAAACCAAGACACACCTCGAGCCCGTACTCTAGGTAAGTACTCCCAACCTAGCCACCAAGGCTATCGAAACACCATTAAGCTCCCCCAAAGAGCCAATGTGTCTCCCTTGCGATCCGAGACCATCCGGTTGGTGCAAAGTGGATGTGCATTCCATGGACTTCGTTTCGAAGATCCAAATTAACATCTCAAGGATTTCCTCAAAATTGTAGATTCCATAGACCTTGATATTGTAACTCAAGAGACGAAACTGTAGCATCTCTTCCAATTCTCTCTACGTGACCAAGCTAGTCAATGGCTTGAACGTTTACCCGCGGGATCCAACACATCTTGGGATGAATTCACCTCTCATTTCCTTGCTCAATTCTTCCCACCGACGAGAACTACCAAATTAAGGAACGACATCTTGATGTTCCAAAATCATCAAGGTGAAACTCTTTATGAGGCTTGGACTCGTTTCAAGGACTTACTCCAAAAGTCCCTCATCACAGCATTGATCTTTGGCTTCAAGTCCAAATTTTTTACGATCATGTCAATCAATCCACAAGGCAAACCATTGACCAAGCGGGCGGTGGTAAGCTATGTGACAAGAATGCGGAGGAATCGTGGGGAATCATAGAAGATCTTGCTCTCTATGACAACGAATGTTGGAATGACCCCTGTGAGTTGAGCAAAACGGTCAAGGCAATATCCTTGCCTTCGAATAACTCAAGCATTCCCACCCGTAGGATCATGGAACTAGAAGACCAAGTCAAGTTTCTCATGAAATCCTACGAAGCTCCTAAACCATCAAGTCATGTGAACAAAATCACTTCTTCATGTGAGTTACGTAGTGGTCCTCATGACACTCGTGATTGCATGGAACTCCTCGAACAAGCTTTTGAGGATTATGCATCCTCACTTACCGACGAAGCGGGAGACAAGTGGTTCACTTTCAAACCCAAGCAAAACACTTATGGTGATTCATACAACCCATCGTGGAAGAATCATCCAAACTTTAGGTGGAAACAAAACCAAAATTCTTCTCAAAACAATTTTTGAAATCCACCTAATTTTTTCCAATCAAACGGTTCGTCTTCGAACCGTACCTTCAACAATAATCCTTCCAACAATTCCAATAATTTTGAAGGATTAATGTCCAATTTTATGGCATCTCAAGAAGCTCGTTTGTTTAAATTTGAAGCCGATTTCAAACAATAACAAAGCGAGATTACCAATAAAATTGACAATATGTTAAAGGTTCTCAATGATCGAGTATTGGGAGCACTCCCAAGTGACACCGTCAAGAACCCAAAACTAAACGTTAACTCCATCTCATCGGTTTCGTCTCCTAGTTCTTGTCCTCAATATTACTCGGTCAATTCTATAAACACGTGTTTCAAACAAACTCCAATTTTTCAAAAAGACCAAGATGATAAAACACTGACTAACGTGTCGGTCAACCAAGTGATTGAAACACCAACCAAACAAGATCTCGATGAAGAATTCAAGGAACTTCACCTTGAACGTCCAGTTATCGATGTTTTGACACGTGCTCCTTACTACAATGCCCTTTTAATAAAATATAAGGAGAAGCTTGAGTTGGGTAAAAATGGGACCGCTTTCGTTCAAAATACGTTGCCTAAGAAGTTAGAAGATCCGGGTATATTTGTTCTACTATGTAGGATAGGGAATTCCGAAGCTTTTGATACATTAGCCGATTTAGGATCAAGCCTTAACTTAATTCCGTTATCCCTTTACCAAACTCTCAAGTTAGGTAAGTTAGAAGAAACGGAAGTGGTGATTGGTTTAGCGAATGGAAGTGTTGCTTATCCGGTAGGAATAGTGAAGGACATGTTAGTACATATAGGAAAATTAACTATCTTGGCGGATTTTCATGTCCTTGATATGGTTAGTGACACTACATACCCATTGTTAGTAGGAAGAGGATTCTTGACTACCGCTAGTGCTATAATTGATTGTAAAAAGTCTAAAATAGCAGTAGGAGAAGGTGATACTAGGTCAATCTATGCTGTTAAGAAACATGCTTATGATAATGATGAGGAGCAAACACCTCATTGGGTAGAAGTAGATAGGAAACCATCAAGATATGGCCCTTGGATTAATGGAGACTTCATTGGACCTCAACGCCCAATCTATCAAGAGCAAGAATTCGTGAACAAAACACACTCTATAGAACAGCTATTGGCAAGGGATACCGAGGTAGACCCATTTGAGGATCATTTAGATTTTAGGAAGATGATTGAATTCCTAGGAGTCTTGCCAATTAACTTAGGAATGAGTAAGTGGAAGAGTGAGAGTTCAAAGCATAAGTGGAATTGGAATAAACCACCAAAAGAAGGCGATGGATCATGGCACATAAAGATGACCATTTATGATCCCGATGGAGAAAAGTTTGAAAGGTCATACCGAACAAAACGTACCAATAGGAAGCTAAAAGGGATATTTGATCCAAAGGATGTCCTCAATGAGGAGCTCACCCACATAGTAACGTAGTAGGGCAAGACTTTGAGTCTAGCTTTTTAATTGTTTGTGTGTTTGTTTTTATTTTGTTTGATTTCATATATATGCTCTATCTTTATTTGTTTATATTTCATGTTTTGAAAATAATTTGTGAAAATGCTTTATTTTGTTTTTAACCACATCTTAACTACATATAAAGGTATTTTACAAAAAGATAAGTGTATGGAAGATCATATTTGTTTAAAAGAACGAATTCGAACATGAAAGATAACAAGTAATGATTAGCATATATTTATGTGATTGTTTAGAGTCAAATGCTTGTATCGAGTCACAATGAATGTTCTGCAGTTTTTCCAGGTTTTAATACTCAGATTTTTCCAAAAATTTTCTAGAAACAAAACGTAAAAATACTGTCAGGTCATACCTGACGGCGTCAGGCTTAACACCCGACGTCGTCAGGCAATCTAGCAGCACAGTTTTCCAGTTTTTGTTTTTCTGCTGGAATTTAAATTTTTGAAAAATTTTAAGAATTTTAAATTTTCAGGAATTTGTAGACATTTATTTTGCAAGCATTATATCTTACTTTGCTTTCTAGTTTAGTTTTAGTATATATAGTGCTTACCGCCAATTTTATGCGAGGTTTTGTGTTTCGTTTTCTTAGTGAATTACAGGTTATATTGGACAAGAAGACGAAAGTATACATTGGAAGTGAAGCTTAACATGTTTATTTTCTTGGAGGAAGATCTAACCATGTTTTCACATCGTGCATGCTGAGCAAATCAGGGGAGTATTAGTTTCTTTCTCTATTTTATTTTCCCGTTCTCATAACTTTGATACTTTTCAAGAATATTGGGGACAATGTTCAATTTAAGTGTAAGGAGGGTAAAATGGGATAACTTAGAAACTATAACTTCGCTTGATATTTGTTTTGTCTTAGAGTAATTGTGTAATAAAACTAAGAAAGATACTTGTGAGGGCAATTTTAGCACCAAATTTAAAATTTTTTACAACATATAGGAGTGAAACTTTAGTTTTAATAAGCGTCTCATGGATAGGAATTATATAGATATCACAAAAATCCTTCCACTCAAAAATTTCCACCCCAAAAATGTAAGGTTCGCCTTTAGATATATAGGAAAAATCATTCACCTTTAATGCTTATGAGTGTACCGGTAGTATATAGATTCTAGAACTTGCGTTTGTGATACATCCCGAGACCGCTAGTGAGACTACATTCGTGTAGTTAGGATTTACTAAATGATGAGAGGCATTAGGATAACCCTTGTTTTAAACCTATATTATAATTACGTTGGCTTCATTGGTCAAGTAATTTTCCCACACCTTTGCGATGTACTCATCTATAGTACACGATACCCCTAGTACACCCCTCAGAGCCTATCTTTTTCGTGGTTCTTGCAATATTTCGGTGGATTCCAAAATATTAATGAAGAACATTGTTTACAATCCACCCCCAAATGTACACCCAAATCGCCTTAGCTTACCTTGTATGTACTCATCTTTAGTGCATTATTGTTACAACATATATGTTTAAACCCCTTTGTTAATTGTCTAATCGGTTACATGGTTGCTAAGTCGAGTCATATCTTGTAAATACAGTTTTTGGATGATTGGGACTCATGGGTAAAAGTACTTGTTGTTATGGAGTAATGGAGAATAATGTCAATGATTATTACCCCCATATGTACGTTAATGTTTAAAGTACTCCATGTGTTTTGATTTTCTTAATTCGGGTCATTAGTTAGTTATGTGTAAAGTATGTAAAAGTTCAAGTATAGGGAGGTTGCAAGATCCCTTTGTAATGATGTATTATTTTGGATGGTAGGGAAAAAATGTATGAAAAAAAAAATCGAAAAAAAAGAAGAGAAAAAGAAAAAAAAAAGTGTGAAAAAAAATATAAAAGAAAAAAAAAGGACAAGAGAAAAAAAACATACGGACTACCATCCCGTTTCTTTTATTTATGTTTAAGTCAAAATAGTGTCAAAAAATACAAAAAGAGTTAGTAGTTAGCAAGTCGAGTCGAGACTTGGCTTAGAAACGCCTCATTGTACATGTAATTGACCAAGCTAATTGACTTGCCACCAGTAAAATTCCCTTTATCCAACAAACCGTGTTTATCATACCATTACACCTAACGTTACAACCCTTTAAAAGACCTATTTGATAGTTTATCCAAGGTGCTTACGTCAAAGTGGTGGAGGTTTTTGATCCGTTCCCAAGCCTATGGTAATCTATTTGCTATGACAGTTAGAGAGTGTTTCAGTTTCAACTTTTCCGTATGTGATATTACTTTATACACCCGAGAGATGTGAGAATCCAAACACTTTATGTGAGGTGCTAGTATATAATTTCTCTGCTTATTTTGACTAATGTGGAACGGTTGTATGTTGTAATTACTTTTCTATTAATGATAAATCACCCCTAACTTGTAAATTGATTAGAATAAAAGCTCATTTGCTTGGGAACAAGCGAATCCCAAGTGTAGGGATATTTGATAAGGATTTATTTGGTATCTTTTTAAGGGTCATTTAAGCCTAAAATCGAATAAATGTGATCAAATAATGCCTCAAATCATTTCTTTTTGTATTTAGGTACATGGGATGAGAATTCTGGAAATTGGCACTTTTGGAGCATATTTGGAGAAAAAAGTGACGAAAACGATAAAGTCGTGAAAAACCTGTCAGACAAAAGTGTCTGACGGCGTCACATGCTACAACGTGACGCCGTCCCTTACAAATTCGAGATGGATTTCTAGTGTTAAGCTAACAAGTGACGCCTCAGAGAATTTTGAAGACTTTATAACCTGACACCGTCAGGTGTTAAATGGAGGAGGGCGTCATGTTTTAAGGTTACAAGAGACGGCCCAGAAGAATTTTACAAGTGACGGCCTCAAATCCCTTACTGACGCCGTCAGAGCGGCGATTTACACAGACGAAACCCTAATTCAAGGTGAGTTGACGGCGTCAGAAGCTATAAGCTGATGCCGTCAGAGTTGTATTCCTAAATATATTTTCGAATGTTTTCAGTGTTAAGTGGTGACATCTTTTGAGAATAAACCCTAGTTGAATTTCAACAGCTTTGTAAGGGTTTTTCAACCCTCAAACCTTATTCTTTATTGAAGATAAGTTATTGGTTTAATCATTCAATATGTCTATGTGTTGTTTGATAAATTGTTTATCTTTTCTTCTATTTATCATGCTAGCTTAAGTTTGTTTGTGTTTGTTTAGATCTAATGAAACCTAGTTATTGAATATTGAGTTGTTGTCTCTTGTTTAGTTGATTGTTATCGCGTTAGGTTAAGATAACTGGCTGACCTCTTATATGTAACTAGCTTGAACGTCTTAAAAACGAAACCGTAGAGTGCACTATTGGTTTTGTTCGTTGTATTTATTGCGTGAATTGCGGCTTGAAGATCCTAGAAAACTTAATGGGTATTAAGGGATATAGGGGAGACTAATATTTATAGAGTTGGGGACTTCGACACCTCCCCACAACCAATAATAAAGAATACGACGCTTCAACTAAAACAATGACGTGACAATTCAACAAATCAATAGGAGATAACTAGGGAGTAATTAAATCTAAGTAAACTCGTTTTTCCTATCATAAGAAGTTCACCAATTTACTTTTTCTTGTTTTTAGTTTAATTTTAGTTTTATAATTAGTTTTTGGGTTAGTTGATTAACAACTAATTATGCCCACTCCTTAAAAATCGAGATTTTAATTGCTTTAAAAAAATATAAAAATACAAAAAGAATCAACCCTCACCTCTATACCTATCTCGTCATACATCTTGATCTAATAAAAATATTCCCCTAGAGAACGATCAATCCCCCGGACCTACCTATACTACACTACAACGATCAGGTACACTGCCTGGAGGATTGCAAGATTCTCAAGATCACTTGAGAAGAAAAACCTTTTGCGTATATATATATTATATATATATATATATATTATATATATATATATATATATATATATATAATATATATCACACACACACACACACACATACATGGGAATATATTAGTTACAATTGCATTGTAGCTAACTCCTTACAATTTGTGCTTTAAATTGTGGGTTCCTGAGTCCTTTTGTGGGTCTCAGATTTATTTTTTTAGTGTATTTGATGAAGGATTGTAGCCAATTGACTACAAAAATTGTAGCCAAACTATTCCATATATATATATATATATTGAATGTTAGGTTAAGTATGTTAAATTGAATAGTTTAATTATTGGGCTTGATTAAGTATTGAATTTAACTAAGATTATTATTAAATAACCAGTTAAATAAAATAGGTTGGACAAAATAGTCTAGTGGGCCTTGTTGGGCGGCCGAAACCCACAAGGGGTTTTTGGTTTTTTTTTGTTTAACTTTTTGACCAAGTAATTATCTAATAGTTAGGATAATTATTTAAGGTTTAAATATAAGATTTATATTTGGTTTATAATTGTGTTTCCTTATTTGATAAGGACTACACATAGTATAAACGAGGGTATAAGCCCGCGCGTTGCCGCAGGTTGTTTGTATGTGTAAGTTAGCCGGGGGAAAAAAAGAAGCCCGAAGCTATAGATGATATTCATGGAACGCATTGTTGAGCAAAGAAGACACCGTTGAAACTGAATAAAAATTTTCTATAAGAAGTATAGTTGAATTTGTTTTTTTAGGCCGACGAATCGGGATCCTATAGTATCCGCCACCTCTGTCTTATCCTCATATAATCCACACCCAGGAAAAAATGTTCGATAAACCGATCTGAAATTATCTAAAGTGTTTTTTATGATGTTGCCAGATGTTCCTAGCTACAGTTGAGCCTTTTTTCATAGCCACATGTTTCCCCCCTGTTTTTCTTCTTGTTTTATATTCTCTTAAGTTAGGTAAATCGTTTGTTTTTTTACCAAATGAAGCATATGAGCTTTGTTGTGTGAAGTAGTTGTTTTTAAGGTAATCAATGGCTGTATTAAAAGACACCTGTAACTCGATCTAATTACATCATACATTCATTTCATCATTTTTCATCACCACCTAGCCTGCGTATCTCATGAAACCTACACAGTCACGTTAGAAAATGAAACATCCTTTCGTCATAATTTCTTGATGTTAATCCTGGAAGTAGAAAATGGGAGAATGCATTGCTAGCGTAATTCGAGTTGTATAACGAAAAAACACCACAAACATCGTAAAACTATGATCCAAACAGTTTAAGATACTTCACCAAATAGCAGAAACTCGAGCACTAATTACTGCATTAAGTGGTTACAAAAAGTTGCATAAAACAATTCAATATAGGTGATCCAAACATGGCAGAACTGAGCATAAAGTGAACTAAATCGATATAAAAACACTAATAATCAGATAAGCAGTTTGAAAAAAGGAATCTTAAACACAGCTTAAAAACCACATACCTGCAAGTGTAGCGTAAGGAAAACAGTTAAGACGCCGCTACAAAGCTGAACACGTTCTGTGAACACAGCAA
This sequence comes from Artemisia tridentata subsp. tridentata, assembly GCA_021014915.2. NCBI lineage: Eukaryota > Viridiplantae > Streptophyta > Magnoliopsida > Asterales > Asteraceae > Artemisia > Artemisia tridentata. Next base: position 312,590,965 of record CP139508.1, read on the forward strand.
CTGAACTAACACATTTAACACAATAACTGAAGTAACTCTCAAATGACACCCCACATCCACTGATTAGACACCATGAACACAACAACTGTAACACACAGAGTAAAAATTTCGTAGGTATGCACGAATGAACATGTAAAAGAAACAAATTGGTAAGTTAAAGGTACCAGTACAAATCAAAACAGTCCAGGAAGATCTTCATTTTTTTTATTGAACACCTTAGGCTTCTTGTTATTTCCTCTACCAACTTTTAATGCATAAAATATAGCATGCAACGGGATTAAACTTGATTCTTTAGTAGTGATTTACTGATTACGGCACTAAGAATAGATTAAAAAAAGTTCATTTGCTCACCCCACAGACTATATGCAATTACAATTGGTACAACAAAACAGAAATTGAAAGCTTCTGGAATTATTACAATATCTTTTGAAAACAAACCAATTAGAGTAGCCCCATTTTCAGTTCTATACATTTCCAAAACCAAAATCAAAAACCGATTTGGAAAGTGTACATAAGTTATTCCAAACACCTCAATCAAACATGTATGTTAACATTTTGCACAAAACCATATGTAAGTGTAGGTGGGGCTGCATCTTTTGAGTACTTTATCTATTTGACGTGAACTTTGACAAATTTAAATTCGACTATTGCTAGTATATATACAGGTAAATACATTGTGTTACGAAAAACTTCTTATGCAATTTTTGTAACCACTTAAAATGGAAACATACTGCTATAATAACAAAGTTTGAAAGTTACCAATATATAGTGTTGCGCATGATACTATCCTTGATATCTCACTGTGGTTGTAGTCCTGAGTAGTTGCACCAGGTGTGAAATTTACTAGACAATAAGCTAGTTGATTGCTCAATATTTTAAGCAACCACCGGTACAGATATTACCTTTCATCACACCCAAAATGCATGACTATATGCATATAGTCACACACCTTTTTTTGGGTGTGTGTGACAAAAAGTCGCGCCACCGTAGGTATCATATGGTCACATTGTTTAGTTTGTGGCCGTTTTCATTGAAAAAGAGTGACCAAAACCCGAATATGTGTGACTAATTAGGCACAAGTTTTGTTGGATTCATCAGTATGTGTGACTATTTCCCATCCTATGGCCACATGAAAATATAATAAATGTGACGTTTGTGATGATTTAGTCACACAGCGTGTGTTGTTTTTTTCTCGTTAGTCACATACAATTTAAAAAACAGTGGCCAAAAGTGTTAATAAGTGTGACCATATGTTGTTTAAAGTGAAGAAATGTGTATTTTGTGTGACTATTGATCATCCAATGGTCACATGAATTCTTAGTTTGTGTGGCCTTTTGTAATATTTAGTCACACAAAGCATGTTTGTTTTGGGTATTTAGTCACATACAATTAAGCATAAAGTGGCCAAAAGTGTTAATAAGTGTGACCATATGCTGTTTTAAGTGAATAAATGTTAGATCTCGATTTTGAAAACCTTTCGTGTGACATTTGGGATAAAAACAGAACACACAAGGGATATTGGACTATTCGAGACATGCTACCCGTACACTAACATATTTGGATTTATTGGACTATTCGTTTGGTTATTATTTGAGTTACGGATTGGTTTAGTGTTTAGGGTTTAGAGTTTAGGGTTTAGGGTTTAGGGTTTATATAAATACTCGTTATATTATAAATTACTCGGGAAATTGATTTTCAATAAAGTCTTTTGAATTGGAAACGTTCGATAAATGAAAGGATCTTGGCGAAATTTTGTTATTTCCAAAGATTAATTTTGTCGTAAGTCCAAACTTGTTTTAAATCATAAAACGAGTATACCTTGTACTAATAAACGGGATTATGGGAAAATACAGACGATTACCAATCGACTCATCTTATTTGATATGTTTGTTGTTAGTTATCTCTTTGACTTGTTTTTGTCATCTCGTCTCGACTCGAGTTATTGTCAATACTTTTCTCGACTATTAATTCGGTTATTCATTTTTTTGGAGTGAGTACTCGTGAGTCCGTGTTCTCTACCGTTACACGAATGAGGATACCAAACCCTTTTAAAAGGCTAAAACGAGATTATTTTTTGAAATGAGAATGATTAACTTTTGAAACCTCTTGCGCATTTGATTTTTTTGGTGAATATCGTGCCGAGTACGTTGCGTTAAATCGTTTGATACGATATTCATTTTCTTTAACTTTTAATTACGGATAACCTCGATACCCGCGGGGAAACCCGAAAAACCGATGGATAATATTAATCGGGTATCCGGTGGGATATGGGGCGGGTACGGGTATATTATAAACGGGTTCGGGTACGGGTACACTAAAACCCGCCACGAACCCGAACCGTTGCCATCCCTAGTTACCGGCTATAGTTGGTTTTCACCGCCATGTCAACACCATTTGATTTTATTTATTTTATTTTTTTTTATTTTTTTTTAACTATTATTCTTTTTTTTTCTACACATCTTGCCACTCTTAATTAAACCAAACCACCACTTGATCAATAGTTGGAAATATTGAGTTTGGAAATTTATTATTCACAAAGCATGATATACAACTAGTTGTTGCATCAACTCATTGTACATGGAAAGTCAATACTTGGTAAAAGGAAATCGTAAAACTTCAATTGACACTTTACTTTTGGCGCGCGTCGTAGATCCCTTTTCCCGCCTAAAGTTTTGGGAACCATTCATCTACCTCTCCAGCCTATTTATACCTATCGATTGTATACCAAAGAACACACACAAACACATATATCCCTTTCAATTCAAAGAAAACTTCAACAATGGCAGCAAATAATGTTAACTTTCAAAATGATGTTGAAGAGTACGAGTGGGTGTTAAACAACAATTTGCTGTTTGACGCAGTGTTTAATGCTTTCGGGTATGAACCCACTGCAGAATATGGGTCGTATAGGAAGGTAGATACGTGGATGAGGGGTCAAATTTTGAACTGGCTGCATGCGCAAGACTTTTACTGGGATGAGGTTTGGGGATTACGTGACTACGGGGAGGAGGAGGAAGAAGATGAAGAGGAAGAGGAGGAGGAAGGTGAAGAGGAGGAGGTGGTGCAGCAAAATGAAGAGGATCAGCAGCAAATTGTGGTGGAGCAGCAAAATGGGTTTGTGCTGCAAAACCAGGGGGAGCAACAAGATGGGTTTCAGGACCCTTATAATCTAGAAAAGAGGGTTAGCGATCTTGAAATTGTGTTTAAACGACTCAAGGAAAGGCAGAAATTGATGGGAAGCAGGGAAACGAGCTCTGGTTCTAACAAGTTGGGGTGAAATGGAGTGAAGCAGTTTAGGATGATGTTTTTTATTTTTTTTTAGTATGTTTAGTATTTAGGTTGGATAATTAGATGTATATACTATATATGGTTGTAGCCTTAAAAAAATATCAATGAAATATTTGATGTTTAATTAATTGTCTGAGAATGGAGTGGATGCACAAAGTTATTACTGCTAGGCAAACTTTTGTTCTGCTAGCGTAAAACGTTGTACTGCTGGGTAGCCGTTTCTGGGTTTTAACCGTGGTTTATTTCTAACTGTTGGGGTAACTATTGTCAATTTCTTCTCTTTATTTACACTATGTTCTCAAGTTTTTTTTTAGATGAAAGGGAATGAAATGGAGTGAAACTAAAATTATGTGTGTTCTTGAGTTTTTTTTTAAGGAAGGAAAGAAAGTGGAGAGAGATGAAAGTAAATGGTTTTCTTTGTCCCAACTTTCATCCCATATATGGGATGAAAGTGAAGTATAGTGAATAAAGACAAAAATCAAATGAGTTAATGTCAAAAAGAACCTTTATCTTTAGTGTGTATTTATTATAGAGAAAGGTTATAATAGTAATTCCACAAATATAAAAAGTATAAAGTGGGACCACCTACTTTCATTTACTTTACTTTACTAGTATAAACTAAAGAACATGCAAAAATCTATAAACTTTACTTTCACTCTTCCCTATTTCTTTACATTACATTACTTTACTTTACTTACCTCTTAAAAAAAACTCTAGAACAGAGTGTAGGGTTTCATAAATTGGATAACTCTCTTTCTTTATACAATTTATACCATTTCTTCAAACTTGAGAAACAATTAATTGAAGTCGGTCCAATCATAACCCAGCACTCTAATCAAGCATTTACTCAATTTTCATGGCAAATTTAGAGTTTTGTGATACGCATAACCAGGTTGCATTCTTGGAGAAACCAGAAGGGAGTCAACGCTTCCACCAGATAATAGATTTTCTAAACACTACCCACATCAGGTATGCTCTTACAGTCGATCCTACTATCTATGTCTCTCAAATCAAACAGTTTTGGCGGTCTGTTACTACCAATACATTTGAGAATGGAGACAAAGAGTTAATTGCAACAGTTGATGGCAGAATAATAACTATTACTGAGGCATCTGTTAGGAGGCATCTCCATTTAGCAGATGAAAATGGTATTAGTTCTTTGCCTAATACTGAAATTTTTCATCACCTTTCCAGAATGGGGTATGACACATCTTCTCAAATTCTGACTTTTCAAAAAGGATGTTTTGCCCCACAATGGAGATTCTTCATACATACCATCCTTCATTGTTTAAGTCCAAAGAAAACTGCATGGGAGCAATTCAGTAGCAATATTGCAACTGCTCTCATTTGTTTAGCAACAAGCAGGACTTTTAACTTTTCAAAATTAATTTTTGATGGTATGGTGAAAAATGTGGATAACAAATACAAGTTTTTAATGTATCCAAGGTTTATACAAACGGTTTTGAATATACGGAAAAGTTTGCTTCTATCTCATAAAATTGTTTATCCAACTCCTTGCCTTACTCAAAAACTGTTCAGTAACATGAGCATGGCTTCTAGGGGGTTTAATGGGATAGTAGTTCCACTTTTTGAAACAATGTTGGTTCAAAATCAAAACATTCAGGGTGAAGGATCAACAAGCCCAGTTGAGTCCCATCACACACCCACAGGTTCACCTGGTTCTCAATCAGCCTCACAACTAAATATGGGGGAAATGCCCCATGATTCACCTCGATCGGGAGGTAACACACCTAGAAGTGATGAGGGCAGAGTGTCACTAATGGAATTGATGGATATTTGTACCAAATTGACTCAAAGGGTGACTGGGTTGGAGAAAGAACTCAAGGAGACAAAGCAAGAACTCAAGGAGACAAAGCAAGCACTCAAGGAGACAAAGCAGTTGTATAGTACTGCTTACAAGAAGGTCATTGAAAAAGTGAAGAAATTGCAGTCTAAAGTCAAGTCACTTAAAGCAAAGAGAAAGACAAATATTGTGGAGTCTACAAGCTCAGATGATGATGACATGGATGTTTCTTCCAAACAGGGGAGGAAGACAGTTGATATTGATCAAGACCCCAATATTTCTTTGGTTGAACAGAATGTTGAGTTTCAGGGGAGGCAAGATATGGGTGAAGAAGATTTGGATGCTGAAAATATTGGTACTTCTCATCAACAAGATATGGATGTGTATGATAGAAGGCAAAGGGCAGATAAAGCAAAGGGCATTATGATTGAAGAAGAGCCACCAAAGAAGGACAAGAAGAGTGTTCTTGCTCAGATTAGTTTTGATGCAGAGGTAGCTAATAAAGCACAGGAAGATGAAACATCAGAAATTGTTGATATTGCATATTTCCTTGATCAAACAAGACTTGCAAATCAAGCAACTGAAGCAATGTTTGATCACGCTCAAGAAGTTCAGTATATGATTGATGCTGATGAAGTTTTAAAGGAAAAGTTAGGTAAAGTCAGAGGAGATGAAGTGTTGTCCATTGATGAGAAGTCAAGACAACTTGTTGAACTAATAAATTCCAGAAGAAAGTCTGCTGCAGAACAAAAAGCCAAAGAAAAGAGGAGTAAACCACCTAGTAAAGCTCAGCAAAGACACACCATGTGTGTTTACATGATGAACATGGCTGGATACAAAAGGAAGCAGTTCCAAGGTAGAAGTTTTGAGGAGATCAAGAGTGAGTTTGAAAGGGTTTATGCAAGAGTGAACACATTTACTCCCATGGGAACAGAAAAACCATGTAGAACTACAAGAAGATATGGTATAATATTGGAGTCTGAATCTTCAAAGAAACAGAAGATTGGTGAAGAAGAAGTACCTACAGCAGATGAAGAAGAAACAGCAGAGGAATTAACTGACAAAAGAATCAAGCAGCATATGATTGTTATAATCCCAGAAGCATTGGATGTTCATCATCCTATTCAAGCTAAACGTCCAATTATTGATTTGGAGATACACAAAGATACATTTGGGAAAGCTTGGAAGATAATCAGGCTAGGAGGACACTCAGAAAGTTATAAGTATTTTGAAGATATGCTGAAGATTTTTTATAGAGAAGACTTGGACAATCTATGGAGTCTGGTTAAAGAAATGTTCAGATCTACATATCGTATACAAGACAAAGAGAAGGAGCTATGGGTGGAATTGAAGAGGTTGTATGAACCTAATCCAAAAGATATCTTATGGAATTTTCGAGCTCATGAGTTGAGTACAAAATGGAGACTGTATGATACATGTGGTGTTCACCATGTATCAACAAAGAATGGAGTGGATGTCTACATGCTGATAGAAAAAGATTATCCATTAAGGGCAGCTAGCTTATTTGTTATGTTAGATGCTAAGCTGACAGTTACTGATGAAGACTCAGTAATGGCAAGAGAGTTACTGAGAAAGATCTTCAGACAAGCAAAAAGGAAATAATGTTATTACTGCTTGTGTCTCTATTAGTGTTGCTAGGTTTAACGTTGTACTAACAGGTTTAACTTTGTATAGAAGATATTTGGATTTTGTAACAATTTTCTTTAATAAAACAGATAGTCTATAAGAGGAATACAAAAGAAGGTATAATCGAAAAAGACCCAAGGGCGGAGATGGTTGAGTTGTTGGTGTTGTGAAGGGGAGGTCACAGGTTCGATACCTGTGGCTTCCTTTTTGGTATTTCCCTCCCCAAAATTTTTAAAAAGCCCCCATTTTTTTCAGCAAATTTCAAAATTAAAGCCCCCCATATTTTTTTCAGCAAATTTCAAATTTCACACATTTCTCACCAATCACAGCCACCAGTCACCATCCACCGTTCACCAGTAACCAATCACAGCCACCACTCACCATCCACCACTCGCCGGTCCGGCCATCAACAACGGAGGGAGGTTCATTTAGATCTAAATTAGGTAATTTTTTTAATTAGGAAATCATTTTTTTTATGCAATGGTGAAATTATATTATTCTCGAAATTGTATTTTACAATTATAAAGATAGCAAATTCTGCCCACTACAATACCCACTATCCATTGTAATTATACACAAATGATGTGATTCTTATATTGGTTTAATTTGTGACTATTAGGATATATAGTTTTTTAAAGTTGTATTTTGGGTTTAACATGAATGAAAAATAGCATCTTCAACTTGAAAAACCAACTGTTATTACATAACAAAATTCTGCATACATAGATGCATTGTTGATTGCATAGTTGATTACATACAAGGAGAAAACATAGTACTTATTACAGTAGCATCATAACATCAAGACTAGTAAAGCTCTGCTAATTGTCCTTTTCCCTTTACCCTTTGTGAGTTCAGTTAGGCCTTTTCCCTTTCTCTTCTTTGCTTGGATTTCTTCCCAAGTTGCCTGATTTGGTAGGCCTAGAACTTGTTCCCTTTTTCCTGGGATTGACAGAGTGTGAACTGGAGGAGGGTTTTTGGAAATTGTGGCTTTTTTTGAGACAACTTCATCTTCAGATGTTGAATGATAGCTAGAAACCAAGCTATCATTAAAAAAGCTACTGTTAAAGGAGCTAAAATCGTCAGAGCTTGAGTCAACAACCTTTCCCTTAGGTGGTATTCTCTTATGAAAGCTACCTGTAGGAGGGTAGGGGAAATTCCAATCAGGTTTAGGAGACATTAGTCCTGATGAATCAGAGGATATTTCAATAACATTTGCCTTGGAAGTCATTGTGGATGAGGTTTAGTGTTTGACTGGTTTTTGATGGTGTGTTTATGTAATGGCCATTTAAAGTAAAGAGGATCACATAGTTCAATGTATAAGTAAATGCCATTAAAGGCTTGGTTGGTATATGCAGGTAAGTTCCTGCATTTAGGTGTAATAAACAAAGTTTGACTTTCTTAAGTATCTGCATTTTTGGAACTAGGCAGTACTAAACACGTGACATTGTAACTTTACAAATCAAAAGGCTGTTAGAAAATAATATTGACATTAACATAGCTGCATTAATATTTAACATCATATCATACATCTATCATTACCATTCGATGACACCACAAAACACAACAACATCAGAAAAACTACCAACAACATCAACCATGACACCACAAAACACAAAAGACATAAACATAGTCAACTAACATATCAACCACATCAGTAGTTCATTGATCCAAGCTTCGTGTTAAAGTTGCACAAATCACCTAGATGCTTATTTACCGGATCTACACACACTCCTTGTGTTAGATGTGATACGTAGAATTATACTTAGTCTAGCACGCGGAATTTACTAGCTAGCACTTAGAAGACCTTATGTGTTTTGTATGATTAGAATGAAACAAAGAAACACAGAATAATAACTTCCAACGATTCAATATTATTAGCAAATAATACGAGTGATCTTCTTATCACTAGGGTTTACAACCTTTAATCTTTCTAATACGTATAAACTCTATCGTGTTGTGTGTTCGTGTATTGTGTATGTAAACCTTAACCTAGGCAATCCTTTTATAGACTAAGGATTCCTGTACAAGATAACAATCAATCTATTCTTATACGATATACACAATATATTTTCCATATTTATCTACTTTACATAAATCATAAACCGTCTTAACTTCTTCTCTCAACAGTCTTAACTTCTCATGTCTTCAACACTCTTCAGCAGTCTTAACTTCAATCTTCAACAGTCCTAACTGTTACCTCCAACAGTCTTAACTGCTTAAGCTTAATTCCTAACAATCCTCCCCTAAACTTATGATTTCTTCCCAATCATTAAGTTTCTTCAAATTAAGCTTCTTCTTCTTAATGCTGAAAATTCTTTCAAATACCCATCAAGCAAATCTCTTAGATCTAGCTTTCACTTCTTGTGCAAGGTTGAATATCTTCGTTACCAGCATATTAGCCATCTCAGATTCTTCATTAGCTTCTAGTTTAGTAAATACCAGCATTGTCAAAACACCTGGTCTGAGTGGATAATTCTTTTCAACCAGCATATATATCTCTACTCCATCCTTTGTAGATACTCTGTGTACTCCACATGTACCAAATAACTTCCAAGAAATATCCTTGACTTGAGCTTGAAATCTCCAAATCGATTCTCCACCATCTGGTTCATACAATCTCTTCAATTGAACCCATAGTTCTTTGTCTTTATCTTCAACTGGATCAATATCTCTGAACTTCTCTTTTACTAAGCTCCAAAGTTGATTTAGATCTTCTCTGTCAAAGCCTTTAAGTAAATCTTCAAACAACTTATATCTTTCAGAAATATCTCCAAGTCTAATAATTTTCCATCCCTTCATTCTACCATCAGTAAACACTTCCCAGTCAATAATTGGATGATTGACCTGCAAAGGTTTAATGTGAGAATACTCTGGAATAATCACCATCATGCTTTTGATCATCTCATCAGTTAATCCTTCTTCATCAGACTTTGGTTTCTTAGCAACTTCTGATTCCATAGATTCTGCTTCCCTTTTCTTACCTGTTTTGAAACTTCTTCTTGGAGAATTCAAAATAGCATAAGTTTCACATAATTCTTTTTCAATTATAGCATAAGACTTTCCCTTGAAATCTTTCATAGAGTAATTTGCTGAGTTCTTCAAATAATGCTTCATATCCTCAACAAGTTCTTTCTTTGTAGGTAACTTTGTCCTGTACCCTGACTTCTGGCTTTCTCTTATTCTATGAATCAAATCTTCCCACTTTGTAACTCCATTCTTCTTGAGTATAAATTCCTTAAGCTCCTCTGTCTTCTCATCTTCATTTAACTCTTGATCTCTAAAAACCATAGAAGCTTGTTCTCTTACCATCACATCATAATCCAGAAAATATTGCAACTGTTCATTGAATTCTTCTTGATCTACTTCATTTGATCTTTTTCTTTCCATGAATTCAGCTATATTCCTTATATCATCAGCAACCAATTTCCTTGCAAATTCTTCATCATGATCCATCTGGGCTTGTTTAGCTTCCTTTTCAGCTTCCTTATCAGCCAAATCTTCTTCTAACATTTGCCTTGCAACCTCTGCATCATGATCTATCTGTTCTTTAGTTTTTGGTTTCAACCTTTTAAGCCGTTCAAGTTCTTGAACAACAACCACTTCTTCAGATGTCATAGGATTCTTTCCTTTATCTGCTCTTCTCTTGAAATCTTTTTCATCAAAAGTTTCTTTAGTTTGAACTGCTTGTTGTTCTTTCTCAGCAGTTTGAATTGTTACTTGCTCTGTCTCTTGCTCTGTCTCAGTAGTTTGAACTGCTTCTTTATTAGGAACTGCTTGATGTGTCACAGTTGTTTCTTCATGAACATTACCAGAACCTGAACCAATATCAAAACCTTGATCTTGTTCAGAACTTTCTTCATACCTCCCCTGAGATGCTGATCTATCCTTATCTTCAAATTTCCTCTCTTTACCAGATTTCCTCCCCTGTTTGGATGAATTTTCATCATCCCCTTCAGAGCCATCTGAATCATCATCATCAGAATCTTCATCCATTATCACTCTTGCCCTTTTCTTCTTCAACTGTTCTTCAAGTTTCTTTACCCTTTTTGTTAGCTTTGTATAAACTTTGGCAAAAGTATCCTTGTGAGCTTTGAAATCCTCCTTGGTTTGCTTTAGCTCCTTCTCCAAAGTGTCAACCTTGTTTACTAACTTGGTACATAAAGTTGTCAATTCTGTTTGTGAAGAACTACCCTCATCACTTCTAGCTGTATTACCTGCTATGAGCGGTGAATCTTTGGGCAAGGATTCAGTCACAACCCTAGTTAGACTAGGTTTAGACCTTCTCCTATAAGTGATAGGTGGTTGTAGGGTTGTTTCAAATACATGAGTGGATGTGTGATGGGGATCAGTTGGAACTGCTGAACCTTCACCCAACTCAGTTTGAATCATTTGAGGAAATAATGGAACTGGTTCCCCTTGAAAAAGTTTACTAGCCATAGTCATATTTTGAAAAACCTTTGATTGTAGACTAGGCGTATCAAAAATTTCAGTTGGTTCTGTAAGCAGGTTTTTCTTTTTATTTAAAATTGTTTGAACAAACCTGGGATACATTAAAAACTTTGTTTTACTATCAACATTTGATGCCATACCCTCAAAAATATATTTTGAAAAGTTAAAAACTCTGTTTGTAGACAAACAAATAAGAGCAATAGCAATATTGCTACTGAATTGTTCCAAAGCAGTCTTTTTATAACTCAAACAACACAGAAGAGTATGTATCAAAAATCTCCATTGGGGTGAAAAACATGCCTTTTGAAAAGTCAATTTATGTTCAGATGTATTATACCACATTTTTTCAAGTTCTTCCCAAATTTCAGTATTTAGCATAGTGTGGATACCATCTGAATCATTTAATTTAAGATGTCTCCTAAGTATAGACTTGGTAACAACAAATTTAATGCCATCTACTTCAGTATGAATTTCTAAGTTTCCATCATCACTTGTCAAGATAGATGAATTCTGCCAGAACTGTGTGATGTGCGAAACATAAAGAGTAGGAGAAACAGTTAGAGCATACCTTATGTGAGAGTGATTGAGAAAATCCATAATCTCATAAAATTTTGGCCCATCTCCTTGCTCTGTTTTCTCTAAAAATGCAACCTGGTTGTGACGCTTAACAAAATCCAATCTTGCCATTCTTAGCAGTAAATATTAGTTAGCAGCCGTGAATAGTAATAATGGTGAGTGAAAAGATAGAAGATGAAAGTAATATTGAGAGTTTATGGAGAGAGTTAGGGTTTCAAGTTGACCGACTTAAAGAATATGGTAACTAGTTATTTTAGTATAAGGATATAATAAAATAAAAGTTAAAATATCTATAAGAGGATCCCTCGAAATCCGTAATTCATCCAGTAAAAATCGCAACAAACCACCAACGGCTAGTTTTTACTCCAAAATTAATTACCGACACGTCAGTCATAACGGCTAGTTGAACCGTACCAATATTTTGTACTAACCGTCTCAACTGTTGAAAAAATTTTATTGAGCAGTCCCAATGTTTTGAAATAAGAATTTTAAAATAACATGGCTCATACATAGTTTTTAGTAAACTATCAGCTATCAACGGATTTGATATGTCTTTACCAATAGCCGTTTGCTTTGGACTAGCCAACTCTTCACATTAAGATATGGTGAGCTGATAACCATACAATTTTTGATAAATTGTCAACCATAAACGGATTTGATTAGTCTTTACCATAAACCGTTTGCTCTGGACTAGTTGGTTCTTATGTGGATAAGACATGGTGAACCAATTACCATTTGTTGTATGCAAGAATCACATACTAATCTCCAGAACACCATTTAGTCCAAAACATCAAGCATTCATAATCCCTTAGTGTTTACTCTCCAATCCTGCAATTGTTAGTCCAAAAACAAAGAAACCAAATACAAGCATATGACTAACAATGCATATAACAAGAAAAATTAATTTCCTTGTCGAATCCAAAGCCAAAACAGACTTAGGCTTTCCTCTAGCATCAACATAATTCAATTTTTTAAAAACAGTCTTAGCACCATTGGGTTGAATTGGTCTCCATACCCAACATGCTGAAGCATTTACCCCATTACCCATGTTTCCTTTAGCAGTGTTTTTATTCACACCAGTACCAATTACCTTGCTAGCAGTTGAAACTGTTGGCTTGGCAGTTGTTACCTTAGGTTTCCAAACTTGGTTTTTCACCACTGCTTTCTCATAAAAGGTTCTTTTACCAGTTTTGTATGATGATTTAAAAACATTTATTTGATTTTGAACTGGTGGCCTTGGGTGAATCTGTCTCATAGGTCTAACAGTTGGAACTGCTGGTCTAGTAGTTGGAACTGCTCTATGTCCAGACCTCAAAAGAACTGATCTGGGTATCATCTTATCATTCCTAGGAGGAGTTTTAGGTCTTTCTAGACACATGCTCTTGTTTGAATACCCTCTAACATAGTTATCACAAAAAGCTGCAAGATGATCAAAACTACCACAAGAGTAACAAGCTTTCCTATAGCAAACAAAATCCTTTCCTAATTGGTAGGATTTGAGGTCATTCCAATTCCTCTGGTTACCTCTTGGCTTGATTGTGGTTCTATACATCTCTGCATACCTAACTGTTGGTCTAAAAGGTTTGGCATTTGATCTAGGCCTAACAGTCTCAGGTTTAACCATCTTTGGAACTTTTGGTTCCTCCACTTTATCACTAACATGCTTAACCACAGCTTGATCATCCTCATCATCAGATGTCCATTCCTTAATTGTTGGAGCATCTGAGTCCATAGGTGAGGACCTATCAGAAGACACCTTGTCCTCAGATAGTGATTTATCACTTGCACTAACAAACACAGGTTTATCAACTACATCCTTCTTAGGTTGAGGACGATAGTTAAGTTCAGGTAATTTAAATTCAGGGAGTCCTGTATGTTCTAAGTCTATACCTTTGGGTGATGGAATTCCTCTATAAGGAGGTGGAACTGACTTATATCCTAGGCCTGATTTAGCTTTATTTTGAATCTGACTCTCAATTATCTTTTTAACACCTTGTGATGTGTATTCAAGTGTATCTACACTTATCTGAATGTTCTCCTTAGCCTTCTTAACCTGTTCTAGCTCATGTTTTAACACAGTGATTTCATTCTCTCTAAACATTAAGTCTCTATTAACAATAATCATATCATCAGAAAACTTAGACTTATTGTTTTGATAATGAATAATTTTCTCTTCTAACACAGCTAAAGCTCTCTTATAATTTGCTAAGCTAAAAGCATTTTCTTTCAATTCTTTCCACTGACTCTCATATCTTGTTTTAAGTGTTTCTAGTTCTTTTAAAGACTCACAAGATTTAGAACATTTTGAAACTTGTACCTCAGAATCAGAAAATGCCATGAGAGCAACCTCTGTAGATGCTTCTGCTTCCTCCTCTGCAATATAGCTCCAGTCAAATCCTAAGCCATCAATAGCAACCATGGCTTTCGAGCTTGAATCAGTAACCTCCACAACTCTTGACTTGTTTCCATATGCTCTACTCTTTCCATCATGTTGACTTGGCAATCTGCACTCTCTTGAGTAATGACCTTTCTTGTGGCAATTGTAGCACTCAATCTTGGATTTGTCATACCCTGCAACATCATTACTGTTTATGACAATCTTCTTGCCAGTATTCTTCAAGAATCTTCTAGCTCTCAAACTGAGAAGAGAGAGCTGCCACTTAATATCCATCTCTTCAATGTCATCTTCATCAATCTCTTGAAGATCTGAATGAGTTTACATACTTCCATTGTGCTGAGTAGTCAGGAAAGCACAATAAGTATCATCATTCAAAAGTCCACTAGTACTGCTTGAGGAGCTAGCAGTACCAAGGTTTGCATTAGCAGTTCCAACTGCTCCAGCAACTTGCACTTCTTCATCTGAACTTGAGGAACTGGGAGTTGATAGAAAGGCCAAATTCCCTGAGCTTGAGCTTGAACTTGATCCAGCAGACTTCTTAATCTCATGTTCAACTATCTTGAAGTTGCTATATAGATCCATTAGGCTCATGGAATCTATATCAGGCTTGTTCTTCCATACTACAACATGCATAGCCCATTCAGCTGGTAGACTTCTCAGAAATTTAGAGTTGAGATCTTCCTGAGTTATCTCAATCCCTAAAACAGCCAATTAACTCACCAGTTTTTGAAGCCTATTGAACATATGATCCAACGACTCATTGCTTGTTGTAGTAAAGTTCTCTAACTGATGCTTGAGAAGGGTCTTCTGAGTTTTCTTGGTGGCTTCATTCCCACCATATCTTGCAACAATAGCTTCGAAAAGAGATTTAGCACACTTGAACTTACTAAAATTCAGCAACTGATCATTGGGAATGGTCATCAGAAGCAAACTTCTAGCCTTAAGATCATTCTTGTATCTTTCCTTCTCTTCATTAGTTGTTGGCTTTGTCTGCACAGTAGTCTCAGATTTACCTTCAACAACAGTTGTTGTTTCAATAGGGGTAAAAGAGTTTCCATCTTCAATGATCTCCCATAGTGCATAGTCTTGTACTTGGAAAAACTGCTCAATACGAAGTCTCCACATGTCGAACTCATTAGGTTTAAGCATAGGAAGCTTAGCAGCAATGTTGGTTGTGGATGGTGTTGTTTCCATGTCCATCTTCGTTCTTCTCGGATCTTCTAAATCTAAGTATCAGCAACCTGGCTCAGATACCACTTGACAGGATCTACACACACTCCTTGTATTAGATGTGATACGTAGAATTATACTTAGTCTAGCATGCGGAATTTACTAGCTAGCACTTAGAAGACCTCATGTGTTTTGTATGATTAGAATGAAACAAAGAAACACAGAATAATAACTTCCAACGATTCAATATTATTAGCAAATAATACGAGTGATCTTCTTATCACTAGGGTTTACAACCTTGAATCTTTCTAATACATATAAACTCTATCGTGTTGTGTGTTCGTGTATTGTGTATGTAAACCTTAACCTAGGCAATCCTTTTATAGACTAAGGATTCCTGTACAAGATAACTATCAATCTATTCTTATACGATATACACAATATATTTTCCATATTTATCTACTTTACATAAATCATAAACCGTCTTAACTTCTTCTCTCAGCAGTCTTAACTTCTCATGTGTTCAACACTCTTCAGCAGTCTTAACTTCAATCTTCAACAGTCCTAACTGTTACCTCCAACAGTCTTAACTGCTTAAGCTTAATTCCTAACACTTATGCTTTTGGGCAATATCAACAAGCAACCTATCAGATGCCATCATGTCCTCCTCTTGCATCCTCCTTAAATCAGCAATGCTTTCAAGAGCAGAATCAAAGCCATACAAAAGCTCTAACTCCTTGATCATCTTATCCCTATTGTTTATCAGCATTCTTTTCTCAGAAACCTTGTGCCTCAAATCATGAACTTCCTTGGAAGTAGCTTCAACCTGTCGCTCATAGTAAACTAGCATCATGTCTTTCACAAGCTTTGAGTTTGCAACTGTTGCCAATTCAGAACAAATCACTAGTTTAGTTTCCATATATGATTTTGATAACAAAAAAATTTGAGATTTTTTGTAATTTTTAAATTTTATTTTGGTTTGTTAAGAAGAGATGAAAATTATGAGAGGTATGTTGCTTTATATACAACAACAATCAAGAAACACCTAGAGGAAGGAAGATGTATCGAGACTAGCAATGTGAATAGTGTGTAATGATGAAATAGTCTTCCCCATAATTACTTGCAAGTTGCAAGTTGCAACAAAAACCATTAATACTATACTAACAGAGTATTATTTTAATTTTCACTTTGCAACAAAAACCATTAATACTAGATTTTACTAATGTATGGTTGTAATATTTTCAAAATAAACATTTTATCCCACATTAGAGTTAGGCCCAAACGTATCAAACATTTACAATTTTATATTGGTTTAATTTGTGACTGGTACTAGCAGTACTAACTTTGTACTAGCAGTACTAAATTTCACTAGCAGCAGTAACTTTTGTACTAGTAGTGGTAAATACTTGGTTTACTTATGCACAAAATGATTTGATGCTTATATTGGTTTAATTTGTGACTTGTAGGATACATACGTTACCATTTGACCTCAACAATAGCATGGACAAGTCTTGGATGAAAACTAGTAGGACCAAGAAACAGTATATTGCTGGAGTACACGCGTTTATTAAGTATGCAGAACACAACTTGCAGAAGATGATGAACATCGACCCACGAGGTAATAAACAACAGCTTAAGATGCCATGCCCATGTATCTCATGTTTAAACCGCATAGAGCATAAAGTGGAGGATGTGCAGTTCCATTTATTCTGCCACGGGATTAATCAAAGCTACACAAAATGGGATAAACATGGAGAAAATGATGAGCAAGCAACAACTGCCCAAATACATGTTAATGCTACAACAGAGGAGTTTGTTGACGACACGGATTTTGACATGGATTTTGTTCCAGAAATTCCAACAGATGGCCCAGCAACAGTGAACATGGTTAATGCTGCAAAAGAATGTTTTGATGAGGATAACCTTGCCAAGTTTCAACAACTATTATTAGACGCGGAGAAGCCACTTTACGAAGGATGTCCTGACTTCACAAAGTTGTCCGCAATAGTTAAACTACTCAACTTGAAGGGTAAGTATGGAGCTTCTGATAAGTTCTTTACTGAATTACTAGGATTGTTGAAAAAGATGCTACCTGCTGGTAACGAAATGGTTGAAAAAACTTATGAGGCAAAAAAACTAGTGAGAATGATGGGATCAGGATACAAAAAAATACATGTATGTAGCAACAACTGCATTCTTTACTGGAAGGTTAACAAGGAGTTGACTGTTTATCCAACTTGTGGGACATCAAGATGGAAGGTGGATAGTAAGACACATAAAGTGTACGAAAACATTCCGGCAAAGGTAATGTGGTACTTTCCAATTATACCAAGACTGCAACGCCTCTTTAAGTTAGAAAGTATTTCAGAAGATCTAACATGGCATACAACAAGGAGGATAACAGATGGTGTTTTACGTCACCCCGAAGATTCACAGGCATGGTGTACCATAGATGAAAAATTCCCCGAAATTGCTGAAGATCCGAGAAATCTACGGCTAGGAATATCGGTTGATGGGGTTGATGTCAACTCAGGAAATAGGCATCACAGTGTATGGCCAGTTTTATCTGTCATATACAACCTTCCTCCATGGTTGTGTATGAAAAGAAAGTTTATCATGCTTTCGGTATTGATATCGGGATACCCGGGAAATGATATCGATGTATTTTTAGAACCGTTGGTTGATGATCTGCATACCTTATTCGAGGAAGGGGTTGATACATACGATGCTTCTAAAAAAGAAAACATTAATCTGCGTGCCATTGTGTTATGGACGATAAATGATTACCCTGCACTTGGTACATTATGTGGCTGCCCATACAGTGGATTCAAAGGTTGTGTAGTATGTGGGAAAGATACACACTGTGTTAGACTTTCCGCCTCATCCAAGCAAAGTTATGCTGGACACAGACGATATCTACCATACAACCATCCGTTCAGAACGCAAAGGAAGGCGTTTAATGGACAAGAAGAACCACGTCATGCTCCAAATCCATTGACCGGGGAACAAATATACAACGAGGTACAACATATTGAAAATAAGTGGGGAAAAGGAAAAACCTGGAAAAACCAAGATCAAGATACCAGAGGCAGAGGTGGGAAGATTAAAAAGCAGAAAAGGAAAACAACAGAAGAAGAGGGTAGTTCAAGCCTAGCAAATGAAGCATATTGGAAGAAATTCAATATTTGGTATCGAAAGCTAAGGTATTGGAGGCATCATTCTGTTCCGCATTGTATTGACTTCATGCATGTAGAAAAGAATGTTGGTGAGAGTCTACTCGGAACTTTGCTGAATGTTCCTGGAAAGACAAAAGATGGAATGAATGCTCGACTGGATCTGGAAGAGTTGGGGATAAAAGAAGAGTTGTTTGCTAGGCAAGAAGCAGACAAAACAACACTACCTCCAGCAGGTTACACATTAACGAATGCTGAAAAAGACATCTTTTGTGAAACGTTAAGCAACATCAGGGTACCACAAGGCTATTGTTCAAATTTCTCTAGTTTGGTCAGCCTAAATGATAGGAAGCTAATTGGCCTTAAATCGCATGACTATCACATGCTAATGCAAGAGTTTTTACCCATTGCTATACGTTCAGTCATGCACCCGCCCACACGATATGCTATTATCAGGTTTTGCTTTTTCTTTAAATCTATATGTAGGAAAGAAATCAGCTTGCAAGAACTAGATAAGATGCAAGAAGAACTTGTTGTTACACTGTGCCTACTCGAGAAGTTCTTTCCTCCGTCATTTTTTGATATTATGATACACTTGACTGTGCACCTAACTAGGGAGGTAAAATTATGTGGTCCCATATGCTTTCGGTAGATGTATCCCTTCGAAAGATGTATGAAGGTTATTAAAGGACATGTGCGAAACAAAAATAGCCCAGAGGGATGCATTGCCGAGGAGACTATCGCGGAAGAAACAATAGAATTTTTTAGCGAATATCATAAAACCATGAAAACTATTGGTATACCAGCTGATAAACATGTAACAAATGAAGATGAGGACGGAAAGCCATTGTCAGCCGGCAAACCAAGTGAAGTTTCCGGAGAATCCTTTTAGAAAGCACATTTGTATGTAATACAAAATACAGATGAAATTCAACTGTATATCGAGTAAGTATTACTAACACATGTCGATTTCGTTGCTTAAAATGTTCTATAAATATAATAATCAAAGACATTTATTTGTTTCAGGCGACACAAGGAAGTTTTGAAAGGAAAAAACCCGAGTAAAAAAATGGCATTGCTGGAGAATGAGCACAGTAAATCTTTTGCTAAGTGGTTACTCGATGAGGTAATTACTTGTATGTTGTTTATAATTGTTTGTTTGTTGCTATCATCATAATTGTCCCTCCTGTATATGACATTAGATAGAGGTCGACCAGCACACCATTTCATTATCCCAAACACTCCTATTCTTTAATTGTTTGTTTGTTGTTCCTGCAATTTAAAGGTAATATATACATGTAATGAAATTCAGGTTGAGAGAGAGTTAGCGATATCCAATGATAGTGTATCAGAAACTGTGAGGTGGATATCATTTGGACCACGCGCCAGCGTAGTGAAATACGAGGCGTATAACATCAATGGGTATACATTTCGTACGAAAAGTAATGATGACATAGTTTAACAGAACAGTGGGGTTAGTGTTGAGTCAGTAGATGTGTACATATCCAAAAAAGAAGTTGCAACCATAAGAAAAACATCTTATTATGGGGTTTTACAAGAGATATGGGTACTAGATTACCGTTTCAGGCAAATTCCTCTTTTCAAATGTGATTGGGTTAATCGCAAAACTCATGGGGTCAAACATGATACTCTTGGTTATACGTTGGTAGACCTGAATACTTTCGGCCACAAGGATGATCCATTCATATTAGCGTCACAAGCAACACAAGTGTTTTATGTGAAAGACCAGGCATAGAAAAATTTGTCCATTGTCTTTAAAACACCTACCAAGAATTACAAAGATACATATGACGAAGTCGATAAGGAGTTTAGTATAGTCATTCACGAGCAAAATGAAAAAATATTTCCACGTGTATATAAAGAAGACTTGGGCAAGGAATCACGAAGTGACTACTATCGAACCGACATTGAAGGTATTGTTATACGAAAATCCAAGTGAAGCATGTCATGCTGCATTAAGACTGCTAGTGTAATAGTTAACCCTGCTGGTTGAAGTTAAGACTGCTGCTCAAGGCTAAGTGCAAGGTTACTGTTGGTATTGTAAAGTTAGTAATGTTAGATGAATAGCTGTTTTAGTATTAAATAGTTGTTCCTGTAATTTAGCCTGTTGTAATGGATTTTGACTCAAAAAAGTCAAGCTTTTCAATGGCAATGAAAAATTTTGTGGTTTTCACTGTTATATGTCCACTTGCAGTCAAGCTTTATTGTATTTGCAGTTTCCATTTATCATGTATATGCACTTGCAGGCACTTTAGTGACATGTTACTTCATTATAAAGTTGAAAATTGACTTTAGAAAGTCAAGTAATCTGGTTCCTAGGGGAAAGTAACATACTTACATACTACTGCATTAAACTAGATAGACTATAAAATCCCAGCATTGTAATGGGGCAAATTAAATGAAGAGTCATGACTAACAGTCTGAACTCAAAATATGACTCTATGATTTAGACACCTAAATAAATACTTCATGTGACCATATGTAACATCTTGAATTTAGTCACACAAACACTCAATGTGACTAATATCAAGGTTAATGATAACTGAGTTCACATTTTACTATACATATTAGTCACATGAATATTTCACAGTGTGACTATTTTCAATGTATTGGTCACATATAATACCCTTATAATGTGGCCATAAACATAATTTAGATGCACATTTGTGGTATGGTGTGACTATTGTATAGCCTATAGTCACATGATTGTGCTACAATTAAGTGTCACCATACACATTAGGAATAGGCAGGCAAACACACACTTAACTTTAGACACACATATTAACTTACGTGACCATTTGTATCGAATTATGGTCACACTTAATCATGTATACCTACGGTTTAGTGTGACGATATATGACATTTGGTCACACTGTTCAAGTGTGTGACATATATTTGTCACTTTTAAATGCATATCGTGACTATGCTTCAAACTTACTTTTCAGTTGTCACACATTTCAAATTCATATGTGGCTAAATTTTCAACAAAAATTAGCAGCCACGCTTAAATAATGTGTGACAAACTTGAGTATATGATTTAGCCACATACACAATTACTTCGTGTGACCATATATGGATTTTGGTCACACTTTTCAATTGCGTGACATATATTTGTCACATATGTATATATATAGTGTGACTAATGTTTCAACCGTATTTGTATCCGTCACACGTCCCAAATTATAAGTGACTAAAAAATCAAAATTGTTTTTACCAGATACGTATTGTCACGAAAATATTCGAATGTGTGGCTGTAGCCTCAGATGTAATTCTGAAATGGTCACACAAGTCAGATCAAGTGTGGCTGTTTATTTTATTCTGGTACATTTAGTCACATAAAAAAGCGACTGTGTGGCTATTCGAAAAACAGCATGTGTGACTAAATCCACATTCTGGCGTAGTGAACAGAACACTCGATGATATTTTTTTTTTGTGTTGTCAACTACCTGTATACAACAGCCATTAAGATATGATTCAGTAACGTAGTTATTTGTTGCAATATCTATCAAACAGTAGCAATCAATCTAGGCGGAAGTAATCTTTAAATGAAAATTAGAAAAAGAAATTTGTATTCAACAATAACGGGAAACAGTTTCCATTTTGCATACCTAGTGGATCCGTAAAATGAAGGAAAATGATTTTTATTATAATTTTTTTTTATAAGTCCATTTTCCAAAAGCATGGTTCAGTTTTTCGGAAAGGGTATGTATCTGATATAAATAGCAGTTCCATTGTTGACACCTTATTATTTTTATTTTTTTTTATTTAAGCAGCAGTAGTCATCCGTACATAGGCAAGTATTTAATATTTGTCTATCATGTAGCTACACTGGGTCGTTCAAAGTAGGTATCGATAATGGGTGTTCAGACTATATTATGCATCTACAATTATTAAGTTTTGCATAATGAATAAACAGTAGGGAGTCTATTATTTCTGCCAACTTTTAAAGGCTCCAAGGCAATAATTTTGGGTTCTTTTGGATGATAGTATGGATGAATTGAAAGGAGTAATAGTACAATAGGTGTAACTATGTTGAATGCCTATAAGGGATATAAAAAAGTTTGTTGTGCATCTTTGGCAGCTATGATATATGCCAATTCTTTTGTTCAATAGGTGTATGATGTCAATAAGCCAAAGGAGATAAGGGTACCTTGCTTCATGATATGCATGTGGCCAATATATATATATATATATATATATATATATATATATTATATATATATATATATATATATATATATATATATATATATATATATTATATATATATATGCAAATTACTTTTTGAGTTTTGTTTCTCTATTTAAGGAAGGTATGGTGTATGTTTATTTTCACAATTCATTTTCCAACTTGTCATAAAGAAGCAAGAAAAAACAATGTTTAGGCATCCTAGGTGTGATCAACTTAGAATTGAGGATAATTCAAACAATTGGTCTGAAATGTTAGTTCTATATTGTCATCAATCTGGAATCGAAGACATTCAAATGGCATAACAGATGAACGCGCTATGTGGTAGACTGGTTGGGGTAATGCGTGAAAGGGCGACTTTTATTCAAGAGCTAGACACTGTCAGGAACATTTATGCCCAGAAAATAGCTGAGTACCTAAGAGAGGTAAAGGCAAAATATGACCAAAAGGTCATGCAGATGCGCATAATGACAGCTGAGTTGGAGCTAAATGCTCGTGATAAGGAGATCATTGTTCAGAAGCTTAAGGGTCTGATGGATTTCTGACTGTGTGGCTAGAAGTGGAGGGAATTGGTGTTGGTTATGTTGTGTCATTCATGTTGGTATCTGTATTTGCAGTTATGTATCTGTATTTAATTTTATTATGATTCTTGTTGTAATGTTTGGTTGGAGCCTATGTGACTGGATTGTAAGATGTTATAAAAGTTATTGTTTATGTTAAGTTAAATTGTGTAACTGACCTTTTTTGCTTCCTTAGATGCGGTGGTTCATCTTCAAACAATTTTCTCGTAGCTGATCTTGATCTGTTGTGTTCACCTATCTTTTTGTTTGCGTCTTGTTGATTTGTTAGTGCGAGGATTGTTGTTGGTGTTCCTTTTTTTTACAAACAAAGTAGTTAATATTTGCATTTGCATATGTTATCTTTAAATAAGAGAAATTGTTAACTCAAATGTTGCTACCTGGGTTTGCTTCTATTATTTTGATTGTTCCTTGATCTCTATTGGTGTTGTTGAAAACTTGGTGTAGAATAAAGTTAACTGTTCTGGCTGTTTGACTGAAATTGATTTGAAAAGTATTCTTTTGACCTTCAATTGCAAAGATCTTGTGTGGTATTTCTTGCGGATCTGTTGCTTTGTGCATTAAAAATAACGGTGAACATTAGTACCCGGTCAAAGCATCTGCTGCAAGGGTAAAGAAAGTTGTCGGAGCGACTGTAGATGGGTTTGTGATAAAGCCTTTGAAGTTATACCTGCATAGCATGAACCAAGTTAAAGCATCATTTAGAAAAAGGCATAATACTTGACAGACAGAGCATCTTTAAGGGCAGTAATATGATACCTTGGCGCGCCCATAAGGATTTATTGTCTTCAGTTGAAAGTCCTCAACACATGTAATTTTCGTAGGTCGCCCATAGACGGTAGCAGAAGATGAGAAAACCAACTGCTCACCAAAATTCAAATGTAAGTGTGGGGAAACGGGGTATCCAAAGGTTCACACAACAACTTTCTTTTATTGTAAAATTTATTCGTAAGGGCTCAAAATTAACTGAAATGATACTTAATATGGACATGCTTACTACAATCTCTTTGGGTGTCCATGTTTGTTTTGAAAGGGTAATAGATCGTGTGAAAACTTGTCGTTTATAAGCTCAAATAGGACCCGTAAAAACTTTTAGTCCCAACTTTTAATCCCAACAATTGATGTTCCGTGTTTGTTATAGCAATTTTTTTCTTGCATATTGGCAGTTGCAATTCCACAAAAGGTCCTGATCAATAATAGCGTGCAATTCTCAAAGATAGATGGGTAACAAAAGAGGATTGTGCGAAGAAGTAATCTGCACCAAATCACTTGTCACGGCATTCTCTTTAGTTTCCCATCTATCTTTGGTGAAATGCTCACGACCGATGATCAGACCCTTTTGTGAGACTGAACCTGTGAACATGCATAAATCAATTTGAGCTTCTATAAAAATGAACACCAATTAGATAATGAAAAGGAAGCGCATGTACAGTATTATCATCTGCATTGGTATTTTTTTTCGTTGTTGAACACTAATCACCACACACATTATTTCCAGCCTAGCATACATGACTGCTTTTCTTTTATCGAGTATGTATAACAGTTAGATCTGTCAACTACAGGAAAAAAGCCATAGGCAGAGGTTGTTGTGCAAAATTGTAACTGGAGAGAACATGGTATTATTAAGCATGATATAAAACTGGTAAACGAAAGACAGACATACAAAGTATATATATGGCAGCTGGCCAATAGTCGGTCTTCATCTGAGTTTAACCATAATGTACTGAGGTAGGTAAGTGCAAAAACTCGGTGGCGAAAAAAATATTGACAAAGTATCAAAGATGGATGCACCGACCATGCCAATTCAGTAATAGTTGGGCTCGGTCTCGGTACATCCATCATTGATACTGTGTCTATTTTTGATATTTAACCTGCGTATGTAGTATGCAATCCGGCTTTTGAATATAAAAACCCCATTGCGAGAAGAAATAATATAAACTGACCTGTCTCACACAGTGGATTAAGCCTGTAAATTAAGATATCATAAGCATACATACACAAAAATAGCAGTTTGATATACAAACATGCCATTAAAAAACTGAAGAAATACTTATCTTTTCTTTGGTGCAGGTATCTAGCAACATGTTGAATGAATTGAAATAGAAACAAAACAGGAATGTTAGAATTGGGCGATAATAGCTGCAACACTAACAAACGACTTAGTTTAATGGGCTGGATTTTTATAACTAAAGTATAAAAAGGGAAGGCTGTTTACGATAGGCTTTAGGGTCCATTTTGTTGAGGCCGTCCCAAACACGAAAAGAAATAACGTCAAATATACCCTAATCCAGCATACCTTGTCTCACCCGCCTGAGATACTAACTCGAATGTTCCAGGAAATGTTTTCTCGAATGTGTAAAAGGCTCAGATATACACCGTAAAATCCCGCCTAAAATACCGGACATGGCTGCAATCCTAATTCAAGTCATATCGTCGTGACAAGACACCGGTATAAGCAGATTATGCAACTGAAACATTGAAGGTGCACATGTTTATCGTCATTGCCTTAGGATAAAGAACAGGTTAGAGAGAGAAATGAGAGAGAATAGGTTAGATCTGAATGAAGGTTTGTGTATTTTTATCCGGGTAGGGCCTATGGTCTGCTTAAGAACGCAAGGTGAAGCTATGTTGAATAGTTCGCGCGTATTAGCATAGAGATGTAATAAACACGGCAACAATGACTACCACTGACAACTAACGGCCATCACAAAAACTGCATACGGCAATAATAACCATGCCGCACACCACACCCAATCAGATAGAGCAAACACGCAGGCCGTTTACCGTTAGAATCATTATGAGAATCTCTTTTATTTTTCTGAAAACACATACATACATACGTGACATGTGTACTGAAACAGCATGATTATCACGTTATGGCTCAGAAAGGCGAGCACTGGCCATGGCTGCAACCACCACTTAGGTAAGGTTGCCCTGCCAAGATACCACCAGCGCAAACCCGACCTGTATTCGGACCTAACTTGGTCTCTCTCACATACCTCGCTAACCTCTTCTTTAGGTCCAAAGTTCGAAACCGAAAAAAAAACGATGGATCAAAGATGACTGATCCGCCTCCGAAGAGTCTTTAGTGACAATCACTTTGAGAATCTCCTTTCTTTTTCTCAAAACACATACATACATACGTGACATGTGTACTGAAACAACATGATTATCACTTTATGGCTCAGAAAGGCGAGCGCTGGGCATGGCTGCAACCACCACTTGGGTAAGGCTGCCCTGCCAAGACACCACTAGCGCAAAATTACCATGTTGAAATGGAAAAGGTCTGCAAGTATAGCAGCAACAACGAAGACCAGCCATGGCTGCAACTACAACTCAGGTAAAGTTGCCTTGCCAAGATACTGCCCTCACTAAATGAGAATCAAAAAATTATATCTCTATACTAAAACACGTGAATTTATAAAGACGGATAGCTATCATCATTGCATGTATGTATGTGTTAGAGAATACCGATAGTTATCATCCTTTTGTATCATCTTCTTTAAGTCCAACGGTTCGACACCGAGAAAAAAAACCCATGCAGCAACTCGACTTACCAATTTACCCTGCCATGGCTGCAATTTCTATCATCACAGCCTATAAGAGAGTGGAATACTAACTATACACACATTTATTATAGTTAGGTGAAGGCTCAGATTTAAAAACAGTTGACAAAGTGGACTAAGCCGCCATGGCTGCAAATTTGGTAACTTGCCACGCCAAGACACGGATAATGCCAACTTTGTACATTTGCCAGGAATTGACCATCACAACCTCATTCGACTCAGGTTACACCTTGGCAATTTAAGGTTTTTATATTCATCATAGCCTAAAATAAATGAATCTATGGGCCTGACGCAGCTTTAGAAACGAAGAAAGCAGATCATATGCCGAACCCGGGGAAAAATACCCCGAACTTTATTCGGATCAACTGTATTCTCTTTCACGTGTGTATGTAACCTCTTCTTTAGGTCCAACGGTCCGTCACCAAAAAAAAAATGCAGCAACTGGACCTACCAGTTTACCCTGCCATGGCTGTAATTTATATCATTACAGGCTATGAGAGAGTGGAATACTAACTATGTACACATTTATCATAGTGATTTGAAGCCTCAGATTTTAAAACAGTTGACAAAGTGGACTAAGCCGCCATGGTTGCAAAGTTGGTAACTTGCCACGCCAAGATACGGATAATGCCAACTTTGTACATCTGCCAGGAATTGACCATCATAGCCTCATTCGGCTCAGGTTAAACCTTGACCATTTAAGCTGTTTATATTCATCACGGCCTAAAATAAATGAATCTATGGGGCTGACGCAGCTTCAGAACCGAAGAAAGCGGATACATCCGGCATGGCTGCAAATGTAATAATCTGCCCCGCCAAGACAGGGGCGATCACAGGTTTAATCGATACACAGCCTGGTTATAGCCACAACCCTTCACAGGGCTTCTGACAATTATATGTCTATACTAATACCCGCAAGCTATTCACCATATTTTAACCACCATAGGTTACCACGAAACAGTACCGGCATGGCTGCGTTAATAGAAACGCCCTGCCAACACACGAAAATATGTCGTTACTCATATAATCCATGAATAACCGATTTCAGAAACACACATAACATGCAATTAACTATTACGTTACTCATATAATGTATTACTGCATGAAGTGTCTGGAGAGGAAGCTGATAATGAATGCCTAGGTGGTGATCTCGACTATTATGAACTAAAGGATGACATTATGTTTCAAGTCGGGCCCGAACGTAATAGTCGATATCACCACCTAAACACACCTTATGAACTAACAACCGAGATCACCACCATAGTTACAGGACAGCCTGGCATAGACTTTGACAATTTAAGTAGCATATGTTACAACCAAACAGTCCCGGCATGGCTGGGTTAATATAAACGTCCCGCCAAGACACGGCAATATGATTGCGTATAGGCATTCCAAGACCTAAAACATAACCTGAAAGGAAACGGCCGCATTAGCTTTATGAAGAGAAACGGTTTCAATGTAAAGCGCATCTAGACATTGATAGCCATTAGTTTAGACACCCAAAGTCAAACATCAACCCTTTGTTTATTCTAACATACAACTAATATACCCTAGCATACGAAAATGAAACAACATAAGAACCTAAATCATGAATCCTAAATCAACCCTAATGACGGAAAAAAGTTTAAAAGTCAAGCGCATCTACACATTGAAACACATTATGTCCGACAGTCAAACTCAAACATCAAGGCTAGTTTATTCCAACATGCAACTAATTGTCAGAACCCAAACCATGAACCGTAAATCACCCCTAATCATAAAGGGTAAATCAACCCAAATCATAAATCATAAATCAAACAGGCTAATTAAAGCAGCGCACCCCATTAACCCCTAAAAGTTATAAAAAACAGAAACCTAACAAAAAAACCCTAATTAAATCAAAGCCTTAACTTGACCATCGTTAAATAATCTATAAAAAGGTTTCAAAGATAAGTCAGACCTGAAGCTACCACCCGCGTAAGTGAATCTCCGAAAAAAAGGTTTTAAAGATAAGAAAGAAGTAAGATGTGGGTGAAATAAGAGTGGTTGGACCTTGGAAATAAAGGGAAAAACACAACCACATATCACCCAAGAAAATCTGGATCCTCCCACTAAGGCACTGTTCCCCCAATTTAATATTAGTTTCCTGTTCATTTCACTGTAGACTAACACACATAAATCACTATAGACTCTTCAGAGGCGGATCACTGAAGTTTGCTCCGTCGGTTTTTTTTTCGGTACCGGACCTTGGACCTAAAGAAGAGGCTAGAGAGATATGTGAGAGACACCAACTTATACCCGAATAAAGTATGAGTTATTTGTACCGGTTCGGAGCTATTGGCCCCCTAGGAGCTATGTGGGAGGCTATGGTGAATAGTACGCGGGTATTAGTATAGAGATATAATATAAATCTAAAAGGTTTTTATTTACGCATTATTTTTAACTTGCAAAACCTAAACTCTCCCTCCTTTTTGGATCGTTTGACTGTCGACCACCACAAGCACACGAACACCTTTTGTGTTCTTGTATAGGGTATTACTTGCATTTACTTGATCATTATTTTGGGCCTAGCAGCTATAGGTAGACGTTTGCAGCATTAGTGTTGATACTGGTTTTGGCCTGATCTATCCTTGATCAGTGTTTTTGATTCTTCGGTGATCTTGGATTTGGGTCGATCTACACCAACAAGGATTCATTAGTTCGTGTGTTGCTGAGCAGAAAAAGGTATGTCTTTTATGTTATAGTGCATGTTTAATAATAACTGGTGTATAAGGATCGCACGAAACATTTAACTAATGTGTAAAAGTAATTTTATAAGTCTTCTGCTGCAACAGTTTTGTATCTGATATGGTCTATTTTTTATTTAATGGTCAAATAATTTTTTAAGATTACTGCTCATTACACTATGGTTTTCCATTAGTAGCCACCTGCATCCCTACCATGTCCCTGAGCAACTGCTGCAATTTGTAAAATACAACTACAAGAACATAAAAATTCATGAACAATCTAATATAGTGCTAACACACATTCAGATAAATAGACACATCTAAACACTCGATAACAATTTCATTCAAATAACTTTCATTTTTCAAATTACAATTTAAAGTCTACCTCATCACTGTATAAACAAGAATGATTTCAACTTCATTATCAGAATCAAGAACTTCATTATCAGATTATTCAATAAATGAACAACGTCCTCTTGATCATTAATAAGATAAATGTCATCGTCGGAATAAGTACTTGGCGAGGCCTGAACTTCCATTGATTGACCATCTATATTCAATTTCGTATAATTCAAATTATTCAAATCGGTAGAGAGTGCAAGCTCTGATGAATTGTTGTCATGTATAACATCCTGATCAACCTCTACCACGATGACATCTCGGTCGATCTTTTGATGATTCACATCTTGGACGACCTTCCAATAAAGTGATCGTCTAACCGAGTCTTCAATATAAAATATTTGTTTTCCTTGTGTTACAAGAATGTATGTTTAATCCTTATAAGAATTGTTTTTTTTTTTTTTTTTTGTTTACCTAAAAAATATGTGTTATGTTGTTTTTAGTGACACAACGTTTGTTGCGAAATGCGTTACTAGTGTTGAACCATTTCCATTGGAATAATGCAACCTTGCACGAACTCATATACGTAATCTCTAGAATTTCTTCATGCTGACCATAATAAGTTTCTCCATCAAGACCAGGTGTTAAAACTCCATTGTTTTGAGTTGTACGATGTAAATCGCGGCAATGTACGAGAACGCTCGCACCGTTAACTATGTAAGAGGTGAGTGAGATTGCATTCGATTCTGGTCCACAAGCCAAAGTGAATAACTTGATAGTACAACTTGGGTCCTTGTCTACTCTTAGTTTACGAATCTATGTAAATGATAAAAATAGATGAAGATGAGTAATAAGCATCATTTTTACAGGGTAATTGGTATGTGAAATCTGATTTTAAATTTATAATTAGAAATACTAAGAATGAACTGACACAAATGGGCAGTGTATCCGTTCGTGTGTAGGCTATCCTCGGTAAGTCCAAGTTACACACAAGGAACAGATAAATTTGGTTGAATTAATGATACAAAAACTAATAATTAATAAAGCAGATAAATAAGTCGGGTATGTTTTAGATCCAAATGATCAAGGTTTTAAGATTAATTAAAATAACAAAACTGCAAAATAACAAGTAATTAAATTTAAATGAAATCAGAGACAATAAGTATTAACCTAAGTAATCCCCTATTTATTCTAATGGCAAGATCTACTAGTGCAATACTAACTCTTTCTTAATTAGTGACTCTAGTGTAGCATAAGTCCAATAATGTCCATTGTAACTAATACATATGATCTATACCTTTCTAACTCGATGGTCGTGGATGCTATCTAGCTGCATCTCATTTATTAATCCGCTAACTAACCTATATGACTTGTTAGCGATGATAATGAATTAACCAACACTTAACTACTTTGTAATTACCATTACGTTCGTTAACTTAAACCTTATAGTCTATTAGTTTTAATAAAGCTAGGTTAATTATAATAACACTAACCACGAATTAGTATTGGCCATACGTTCGTGAATCAAGTAATCAAAGTTTAGCTTTTTAACTTAATAATCAACTAAAAACAACAAATTAATACTAATAGACACAAAGATGCAAGGATCTTTAAGCAATCATATAAACTATCTGATAAAGGAACAAGTAAAATTCAAAAATCATGTCATATCATAAATAAGTTCATAACAAGGCTAACACTAAGGTGTTTGGCCAACAATCATGTTCATAAAATCAAAAGAAAAAGAAGTTTGAAGGATAAAATAAATCATAATGAGTTCGATAATCAAACCAATGAATGACGTCTTGATCTCCTGATGAATTCGGCTTTCATGGTGGTTGAATGAGCCTTGGAAACCCTAAATTCGACTAGTGGGATAAGTGATAACCTAAAATTCTCTTTAAATTTGTATTTATAGGCATACCAAGTCTCGTCGATGCTACGATGTAACAGGTAAAACCTGGTTAAAACCTGGTTATGCCGTCGAACTCTCGTCTTATAAAATCCTTCCTTAAGTCTTATCTCTACGGCCTAACACCAAGAAATCCTTTACGCTGTATAGCTCTCGAATAAGAATTTGATAAGTCTTCACGTCTCTACGTCATAATAAGAAAAACCTTGTTAAGCTGTAGAGGTCCCAAATAGAAATCCTCCATATCTTCTTCTTTACGGCCTAACACACTAAATGTGTTTACGACGTATAAGTCTCGAATATGAATTTATACTCTTGAAGTTCTCTACGGGCGTAACACAAGACATGTGGTTACACCATAGAATGATCGAATGCATTTTTACCACGTTATTTTTATCCTCGATTTTTTTGTATCTTTCCGCTCCATTGCTCCATTTTATACTAAAATGAAAATAGGAAGCAAATCAGTATCAAATATCATTTAAATACTATAAAATAGAGCAATAATCATGGGATAATGATACTCAAAATATGATATTATTTCATGTTATCATATATCTTCTACTTGACTTCTACTTTTTCTCAAGTAGACTCCATGATTTATCTAAAAGATATATTCAATGAATAATGAGAAGATATGAATTTACAATTACTTAATCTAGAATATGCATAACCAAGCATTCTCGCGAAAGGAAAATGAAAATCACTCATTTACTCAACTAATCTGAGTGTTTCATTTGGATATCGCTCAATTGCTTAGTCATGGAGAATATCCTATCATAGGCTTAAACAAGTTATAAAGCTCCACCACTAGATTCTAGACACAAATAAACTAGAAGGCAATACGGGTAAATACAATAAAGGCTTACGGGTTAATCGGGGTAGGAATAAGACATGGTAAAACTTTTATAAATTTACGTAAACAAGAATAAACAAACAAATAGTCTAAAGTCCATATACGCCCATGCTGCTAGTTACTTCTTACCACAAACCCACTCAAGACTCTTTTCATTGTACGACTCACGCTTTAACATGAATACTCGTACATTTGAATACACATAAATCATAGTCTAATAATCTTGATCATTCATCTCAATACCTCAAACTTAGTTGGTTTATAAACTACCAACGTACTTATTCTTCTTCATACTCTTCTTTACTTTTTCTCGTTTTCTCGAATTTTTAACCTCGTAACTACAATACTTCACAATCTTCAGCAAAATAATAATCATAGGACAGAAACTTTGAAGCGTCCTTCATACTTACTCTAATGACAATACTTAGGAGAAAATATATTTCAACCATAATATACGCACTTTTACATTCCATTGCATTGAAAATCCCGACCAATTCTAACTAGTAAACAATAACCCAAAACTCGCACAAAACAAGAAAAATACAACCAATACAACTCCTTAGCAACTAGAAACCAAACATAGACTTAAACTAATAGGGTAGGCTTGGTGTAAAGGTGTAGTGAAACAAAACTTATTATGTGTTAGCCTTAAAGTTATGTCATAGTCGGGAATTGCATCTCTTTCTATGTACAAGGGCTAGTTTAGACATTAGTGGCTTGTATTGTTAGTATAAATACCTTCCTTGTCTCAACAATGAAGGTTGGAAGTCTCATTGTAATAAGCGCTGTGTGTGTTTCTTTTCTTTCTCTCTTTAGAATACACACACACCTCCCCCATTCTTTAAT
Source organism: Artemisia tridentata subsp. tridentata (assembly GCA_021014915.2). Lineage (NCBI taxonomy): Eukaryota > Viridiplantae > Streptophyta > Magnoliopsida > Asterales > Asteraceae > Artemisia > Artemisia tridentata. The sequence goes on from CP139508.1 coordinate 312,624,481, forward strand.
CTAATTCTACCATGTTTATCCTTTATTTCGAGCTTCCTCGACCTCCTGAATAGTGTTTTTGATCATTACAATTGGTATCAAGAGCTAACCAGGGGTGAAATTGTGGTGTTTTTGAGGTAAAAAATGTTATTTGTGGTGTGTTTTATCTTGGTTACTGTTCATCAGCCATAAAAACGTCAACTTTTGTCTCCTAACTTTGATTTTTAGTGAGTTTTGGTAGCTTTTCATCGAATATTATCTTCAAAAATCTAGTGTTATATCGTTAAAAGGTTAGATCTTGTATCGAAATATAGTGGATAAGTAAAAAAGGCGATAAAGGTTTGATCTTTATAAGTTTTTACGGATTTTTAAGGTGTTTTGATCGTGAAAAAGGGATTCGAAGTGTGTTTGTGACGCGTTTTGGATCTTCATCGAATTGCTACTATATCGAAATTCTTGTATAAGAATTTAGATAAAACTGGGTTTAGCTCAATTATTGGCTCAATTATTGGTGTCGATAAAGTCAAAGGTTTATCGCAATCTTGCATAAGATTTGCAATAGAAAAGGGTTTATCGCAAATCTGAAAAAGGAGCTTATCGCAAAGTCAGGAACAAGGGTTTATCGCAAATGTGAGAGTTTATCGCAATTGTGCATCTTATCGCAAATGTGATACTTATCGCAGATGTGAGACTTATCGCAAATGTGACATTTATCGCAAATGTGAGAGTTTATCGCAATTGTGCATCTTATCGCAAATGTGAGATTTATCGCAAATGTGAGACTTATCGCAAATGTGAGACTTATCACAAATGTGATTTATCGCAATTGTTGGTCTATCGTAATTGGCTGGAAAATTTGAGTAAAATTTAATTTTTACGAGTGACTTAACGGTCAATTTTTACGCGAAATTCAAATTTTGGTATAACGGTGAAAATTTTGGCCCAAAATTCAAATTTTTAGGTCAAAATTCGAATTTTTTCGGTGAAATTTGGCGTAAATTTTTTTTAAAACTCAAATTTTTCCGGTATCCTTAGAATTGTATTTTATGGCATATTTCACACCAAAATCACAAATGATATTTTTGGCCTACACCTTCAAAACCTACCACGTATAGTCTAAAAGATCCTGATCAAGATTTACAATCAAATGACAATGGCTAAATTTTGAATGTTATCAACTGTGACTACAAGGATGATTCATTATTACTTATTTGAAGTTGAAGTGGAATATCACGGGTACGTGTACTTAGTATCTTGAAGATATCGGGGTTGGTTGGATGCATGATTCTTCGAGATCCTTGTTTGGGCACTCATGGGTAAGGATTAAGACTTGATTTATCTAGTTATACCTGATGTAAGGAGTTACGTTGTTGTGCTCACAGAGTATAGCTATCACTTTAAAGGAGTTACATTGTAGTGCTCAAGTGTCACAAAAAGTTGTGGATAATTCAAGATGAGTTCATATACAGTTAAGGATGGTTGGATGGGTATATGAAACGACCTATGTTTTAAGGAGTTACATTGTAGTGCTCAGTATAGGTTCTTAGTCATACAATAGTGCAAGTTTAAGTCACAAGTTTGGGTTATTTTACTTCAGTCTCAAGTTCGTCATAGTGGGTTTTCTCCATCAGTAGTCACTACAAACAGTCGTTGTTTTTTATACAGGGGGTTGATAAAGAGTTAGACATTTTAAATGGTATTATTAGTAGATTGGGTCTATCTACATCTTCTCACGGGCTGTATGTTTAATGAAAAAGATGCTTCCAGTTAATACTCCACGTACACACCATTATGCTGCAGGGGAGAGAAATGTGTAATATCCCGTGATGATGGAACTATCCTGGAGAAAGAAAAGTGCATTTCCGGATCTTAATTGATTCTGGTGCTACGGTTTCAACTTCGGGGGAGAGAAATCGTTCAACAAGTTACCCGTGACCAACGATATGGGTCAACTTGTTACTTTGGTGTTATCATTTCATGTGTACGTTACGGGCTGATCTCTCATATGAAAGATAACTGGGATGCATTTGGTGAGATGAAGATGTTGATACTCTATTCCCCCGAACGGATAATCTTGAAGAAGGTCGAGTCTACAGTCTGCTCTACTTTTTCCGCTGCGTGTTAGAAGACTAAAGACGGAATGCATTTAATTATCAAAAGACTTCTTCAGATTTAGGGCATTCATCAGAAAGTTTGTCAGTTTGGGGGAGAGCACTAATTAGGGGAGAGTTAAAATCGATGTAATTAATCCCTAATTATATTTGCTCACATTGTTCTTCTGCAAGTAAAGAAATGGCAGCTGAGAAGATTCTGCAAGCTGAACGAAGTAATGAAGTTTGAAGACCATTCTCAGAGCTGATGCACTCATGTTTTGTATTGAATTTTACTTGTAGGGAACATTGTAAGCAATTCCCGTATGACATCACTTTGGGGAGAGATTGTTAGTCTTAAAGTTATGTCATAGTCGGGAATTGCATCTCTTTCTATGTACAAGGGCTAGTTTAGACATTAGTGCTAAGTTAGGCTTGTATTGTTAGTATAAATACCTTCCTTGTCTCAACAATGAAGGTTGGAAGTCACATTGTAATAAGGGGTGTGTGTGTTTCTCTTCTTTCTCTCTCTAGAATACAACTCGACCACTTGAATATACTCGGAAGTGCTATACAAGACTTGCTTTGGGACAACGATACGTTCGTATTCGACTTGCGTAACTCAAAAAATGTTGTCGCTTATCTGCGCTATCAATATAATCCAATACGATAATTCTTATCTACTGAATAAGAAGATAGTTTGCTCATGACACTCGCTCGATCATTACTTGAACTCTCGGAAGTGATATCTATGACTTTCTTAGGAATACCGATACTTTCGTATTTGACTTATATATTTTATAACTTAAATAATGTGACAATTTGACTTTTAATAAATTTAACATAATTAATTACATTTATTAAATAATTTAAATAATATTTTAGTAGTATTTATCTATGGCAACAACATGTCGTCGTCAAAAGTAAAATCACATTATTAATTACCTAATTAGTTTCATTTAGTTACATTTATTAAGGTGTTAAGTAAACACGTATTAGTGGGGAAAGTTTTGGCAACGATATGTCCTCGCTGAAAGTTTGGCGGAAAAACAGAGAGGTAAACGAATAAGGTATAATCCAATGAAATGCGATAATTATTAGTTGATACCATATGTATCCTTAAATTAACAGTTGTTAGGGCACTAGGAGCACCCAGCGGTTTGGCTGGCGGCATGGATTAAACCGGCGGTAACACCGCCGCCGGTTCTGAATTTCTGCCAAAATTTTATGGTCCACGATTTCCATACCCGCTCCTCATAAATTCAATTTCAAGTCACGTGGGAAAAAAATATAGACGTTGGAAGGACAAAAGAGACGTTGGCCCATTCAAAAAAAAATAAACCTACCCATTTTCACTTATATATACCCATTTTCACTTCCATTTCAAATACATCAACTAACCAATTCAATAAAAACACACCCATTTTCATATACACTCCACCAAAAAATAATGTCTGCATCTTCTGACGAAATCATCATCCCACCTCCGCTACAAGATTTATCCACGGGTAGTACATGGCCCTATATACTCAACGCGATGCAAGAGATTGAAGCCCTTGAAGACTTGGGTAGCTCTAATGATTCACGCACTTATATTGAGCGAAACCGGGAAAAAGATAATAAAAGACTAATGCGTGACTACTTCGTCGAAGACCCGAAGTTCGGCGAACAATTTTTTAGGCATCGGTATCGTATGATTCAAATGTTGTTTTTGAAGATTGTTGGTGACATTGAAGTGTCTTTTCCGTATTTTCAAGAAAGCTTCGACGGGCGGGGTAAAAAAAGCTTCACGGCGATACAAAAATGCACTTCGGCAATTAAACAACTCTCAACCGGTGATCCCCCGGATAACTTTGATGAATATTTAGGAATGGCAGATAGAATATCACGCGAGTGCCTTACATATTTTTGTGATGCGGTCATTCATTTATACCGTCGAGAGTTTTTACGTAAGCCGACTTCCCATGACGTCGCAATGATCCAAATGGCGCATCAAGAAAGACATCACATTCTGGGGATGCTTGGTAGCCTAGATTGTACACACATTGAATGGAGGAATTGTCCTAGGCATTTGCGAGGCCAATATACGCGAGGTGATCATAAAGTGCCGACTATTATGATTGAATGTGTTGCTTCGCAGGATCTGTGGATTTGGCATTCGTTTTTTGGTCCTCCCGGGTCAAACAACGATATCAATGTGTTAAATCAGTCTCCGTTGTATCTTACTGCCTGAAATGGAACGGCTCCAGATACTTCATTTGTTTTACGCGGGCGCTATTACAAATGTGGCTATTACCTTACCGATAGGATTTATCCTAATTGGTCTACGTTTGTTAAAGCGTATCGGCATCCAGCTAACCCAAAAGAAAAGAAATTCAAGCGACTACAAGAGGCGGCAAGAAAAGATGTTGAACGAACTTTTGGTGTGCTTAAGGGAAAATGGAGGATTTTGGATCGTCCTATCCGGTTTTTCGAGAAAGAAAAGATTGGAAAAGTCATCGAAACGTGTTGTATATTGCACAACATGATCATAAAGGACGGCAACAGGGCAATATCACCGGTTCATATAATGGACCAACCGGTGCCGGTATCTTATGACCCAAGTGTACTACCGGAGTTACATGACGAAAACGTCCATCATCGTCTCCAATATGATCTTACGGAGCACGTAGCGGGTCTAGACTTGGCATATCTCGATGACCCAACGGCTTAACCACAACCGATTGATGACTTAATTTAGTGTTATGTAGGTTTTTTTTTTTTTTTAAATAATGTTGCAATGTAGTTTCCTTTTTTAGTTTGTAGTGAAATGTGATGTTTTTAATAAAATGTTTGTGTTTTTAATTAAATTGATTTTAGTTTAATCAAAAAAAATTTGGAAGGTATGAGAATTTATGCGCTGCCAGTGATTTAGGTTGGGAGGTATGAGAATTTATGGGTATAAATTGGCTGAAGCTTATTGATTAAATTTGGGAGGTGTGGATTAGTTGGAGTGATGACTCCTAGTAGCCTTAGCTCTATATCTAATTAAGAATAATGGAGTGTAAACAACGTGTTCTTGAAAAACGGTGTCCTAAGCCCGGTCGGTTTGAGTATAAAAACATAAATACTTGTCCTCATCGGGATACTCAATTTTACCGACCCCTTTCCTTCGTGAACACAATTATTTCTTTTTTGTTACTCCCTCCGTCTCAATTTAATTGTCCATATTTCCTTTTATGGATGTCTCAAATTAATTGTCCACTTTCCTTATTTAGTAAAAACTAGAGAATCTAGTGGAGGAATATTCCATTTTAGTGGTTGAAAATTAAAGTGACCCCACTTTTATTAAACTTTGTGTTTTCTCTCTCCTGACAAATAAATTGAGACGGAGGGAGTATATGATTTACCCCGTCCGTAAACACCAATGATCGCAATGGTCGAAATAGGAGGTCAGTTTAAGTTAGAGATTAAAGTACTGACCAAATTGTTTACGTGTTTTATTTAAACACTCATTAATTCAAATAAATTTAATTGGTTTAAAAGATTTAAACATTGTTAAAAGGTATAGTGATTAAACCTACGTTAACCAAAAAGTAAAATAAGAGACTAAACCATTATTTTCCCTACCTTTTAACAACAAAAAATAGATCGGAAAATGGTTTACCGCGGGTACCACCCAGTTATTCCAGCCTCTCACACACTTCTCATCGTTTGAGACATATGATTTAACGAGAATGGCGGTGGACGCCGCGTTGCGGGCATGCCTGTTTTTTTTTTGCCGAGATGATTATCTATAGATATATGGAGGGGAAAAAAAAAAACTCCCATTGAACTAAAAAACCATATGTGTAAGCTGCTTGCATATATATTGTCAAGACTTGATATATGTAAAACTTTTTATATTACACCAAAATCAGTCCGCACAAATCTAGGACAAAATGAAGCTAGGGGCAGGCGATTTATGTACATCGCCATATGTATGTATGTATTCGAAGGATCTGTGTTAGGAAGAAAAAGAATAAAATTGTGTGAAAAAATTATAGCGAAAACAAAAATGCCTGATTTATTTTACATTTGAAGAAGTACAATCCAAGATAGCAGCATATCTTGTTATGCAATTTATGTGGATGTCGCCTTTTAGTTGTTGAAGAATGCATTGTAACTGTAACAAATAAAAGGAAAGATAGTAAGTAAGCAAATAGTGTTTTAAAATTATATATTTAAAAAAAGTGAAGAAGTAATAAAACGTAGCTGTTGTACCTGTGTTACGTCACTTATGTGCATCAAATATAAGAAGCTTTGATATTGTCCGTTGCTGCTATGCGTGGTTTTTTTTTTTTTTTTTTTTTACCAAATGTCATTGGTTTGTTGTCAATCTGATTTGTCGAAACCAATCTCCCAGAGTTGTATCCTATTGTTGAGTAAGGTTTGTTGTCAAACTGAAGCAAGTGTAAACAGTGGCATACGTTCACAACTCATCAAATGCATCAGTGCATTAGTATTTGATATCATGAAACACAAACATAAAATAGGACAGTTAGTTTTAAATATACGAAGTGAAAAAGAAACATAAGTGATTCAAGTACAACAATTGCTAATCAACAGTATGATTGAATTTTCAAAGATCAGTGGCAAATGAAATAGGATGGTGCGAAAAAAGTTATTTGCACCAAATAATTTGTCACAGCATCCTCTTTCATTTGGCACCGATCTTAAAAAATTTCATCCTGTTGTTGATCAGTGCATGTTGTGAATGCAGCTGGTCTTATGAATAAGTAGCTATGTTGAAGTTCTATAAAGGCGTGTGATAAGTTTTTTGCATTCAAAGATGGTAGAAGAGATAACAAAAACGCTAATGCGTGTGATAAAAAAAAGAAACTTTGATGTCAAGAGTGGCAAAAGATTAGGTGTTTTGTTTTTTGTTTGGCAATATTAAAAGTTTATGTTATGTAGTTGTAAGAGTTGCTCTGTTTTTGCGTATTACCAAATAGAGTTATATAAAAGGTACAAATCAAGAATATAGTTCAATTATGAACAAAAGATAAGAAACAGGAAAGGACACTGCTAGGAAGTGACTTGGCTCAAACCATTCGTGACAGTGTTCTCTTCGGTTTCGCATCTTTCTTCAGTAATTGTGTCATGTTGCTCATAAGGATCTTTTATGGAAGTGCAGTCATCAATATGCGAAAAAAAGTTAATTATAACAGTAGCAGAATATTAACTATTAGTATCGGTAAATAAAAAAATATCAGCTACTCTTTGCTGCTCTTATAGTAACAAATTGTTTTTTTAACAAACGCTTTAGTTTTTTTTATCATCTCTTATACCATCTTTGAATGCGAAAATTTTATTACACGGGTTTAATGAAAAAAGGGAGACAAAAGAATTAAAGTTTAACTATACTAAGTTTTGGATTACCTTTTAGTTGTCAACCGTATCAATGAAGTCTGAAATCCGGATACAATCCCAGCTCCCTAGCATCAGAAATGGGGAACAACAGATTTAAACATGGTAGATTTTAAATTAACACTTTGTATTTGAAAAAAAAAAAGAAAAAAAGAAAATGGGATACTTACTTTAAGATGGCAGATTTGATCACAACGGCCCATATGTATGTATGTATTCGGAGGACCTACGAATAAATATGTATACATACTTTGAATGACTTTTCACCGTCAAGGTCTTGTACTTTGTCTAGGCTATATTCGTCTGAAATACAGTCGCAGAAATTCTTTGTGAAAGACAACTGAATTTAAAAGGATTAATAGTAGAAAGACAGAAGAGTAAACATAAAGAGTATGGTACATACTTGATATTTGCGCAGCTGGACCAGTGAACATATTAGTGATATCATATAGGACTTCTGTACCATGAGCTGTAAACCTGACAATATGATACTTGTGTGATTGTGATGCGTTTCATAATAGAGGATTTTATTTAGTTCATTATCTCCAAATTTCACTTCAAATTTTAAATTTTTTTATTCTTATTACCATTATCATTTCAAAGAAACACACACGAGCAAGTATACTCGTTCAATTGTAGTATTGTTGTTGGTAAAAAAGGTTCGTCCCAAGGAACTAGTTAATTGTGATTTTAGTAACATTAATGGTATAGCACTTAAGATTGTCACGATCAAAAGTACTAGAAACGATTTAAACGAACAATGGTTTCAATGTAACGCGAGCAAACAAACAATTAAAGTAAATCATACTTATTTAGGAATCATGACTAATCGTGATATGATGTAGAACATGTTTGGGTGAAACTTAGAAGGCACATATCAATATTCACAAGGACTTCAAATCAAATGGTAATATCAAGGAAATCCATGTTTCTACTAGTTTCACGGGTGAGTCCTTTCGGCCAATTCTCATCCCACTACGCTAGCTCTTTCGTAGTAAAATGTATGAAAAAGTTGATTAGTTAAATTGGTTCATACGAGTCTTTTCAACCCATTCTCGTGATTAAATATTTTCGAATCCGTTTAAAACTTGTATATTCAATATTCGTCACTTATCGAATACCAATTTGTTTGTCACTAACTCTTGGAATTAAATAATCATTAGAAGTCTTTTCATCCTTTAAATCCAACATTACTCAACCAACAAGTTTTAGGACACAAATTTATTTAAACAAACCCATAGAATTAACCACTTTTTACAACCTACTAAACGTCCAACATTCATACAATTAGTCACATCATTCCCAAACAAGTATCACGAATCATTCCATAACAAGTATCATAATAAAACATAAAATTGCATTCAACTTAAACCAATTCAACATGATTAATAATAAAAGAAATTACCCAATAGTAAAATTACAATGAGTAATGAAAGAGTTGTAGCACTCTTTGAGGCCTCCAATCGAACAAGGGAATCTTCCACCTCTTCTACTAGTTATCTTCCTTGAGAATGGCAGAGATTTTTAAGCTCTTTTGGGTTAGAAAGTAGTGTAATCAAATCCTTATGGTGTAAGGTTTGATTGTGAGTGTTGTCTCTAAAACAAGTGATTAGGGGTCTTATTTAATCTTGTAAGACACCCCTAAAACTGATATTCTTCATCAATAATCATAATTAAGAAGCAAATGATCGGACTCAATACATAATGGTGCTTAAAGTGGAGAGTTAATGCAACTCTTCATGTCAGTTTTTCTGCATACCTCAGGTATGGAAATGTAAACCCTGGGTATGAGCTAAACCTCAGGTATGAATTTCATACCTCCGGTATAAGCTCCCCTGATGCAAACCTTGGGTCTTGAAACTAGACCTTGGGTATAGACTCAACTTTCTTCACATAAATTGGCTTTAAGCAAGCATAGAGCCCCAACTTTTAACATACTTTTTGGCTTCTAATTATGACTTAATCCTTTCATCTTCTAACGTACAACCGGAAATGATCATATCATGCATCCATGTATTTTTCTTCGATATTTTCTTGAATTTCATAGTTTTTCTTCATCTTTCTTGATATTTCCTTGTACCTAGACTTAAACACATCTTCAACAACTTTTAAGCATAAAACCATCATAATCATGACTATATTACGGATAAAAACACACAAATAATGCTATAAAAACATGTACAAAATGAGCGTTATCAAATCTCCCACACTTAAGTTTTGCTTGCCCCCAAGCAAAGTAATCATTTGGAAAATCATTTTTCAATAGCCATCATCCATTATTTTCTAAAATGTCACTAATTTCCCTTAATACCGAAGTACAAAGTCAAAAAGTGATTCCTTTAATTTTATTTGTGAAATTTAAACGATTAACTCGATCAAGCTAGATAACACAACTAAGCTCCTCACGAAAAGAAAAGAATAATTTAATTCACTCACACTCATTTCTTTTATTTGGGAAGATATTTCACTCTATTGCTCAGTCGTGATTCATGTCATACCATAGGGTTGTACAAGTATCAAAACTAATCCAAATCATGTAAGAAATAAATTAATTTATCAAAGAGGACTTTTATTTGGGTTCAAGGCTTAAAGGGTTGATATCAACTTATGCTCAAATAACTATTGTACAAAATATAATAGATCGCTAACAACGAATTCTTGAATAGTCAAATAACGGATGGTCACTAAAACACGTTCTAGTTCGCTAGCAACGTTGTCCAACTATTCAAAAACCGGATGGTCACTACAATATTCATACATTCGCTATTTTCACAAAAGAAGAAAAAGGTAGGATAAGACATGGGATTATTTGGTTAATATGATTTTCAAGAATCAAGTCAAATACCCGAATTACTTGATGCAAAAACAATCGATCCATGTATCCTCAAATGATTATCGCCTTTCATCACAATTCTTCTTTCCTCCTTTATTCATTCATCGATCAACATTCATATCATTTAGCGCATTGGCTAATTTTCACGATCATAGCTCATTAGCTTTCTCTCCTTTTTTTTTTTTTTTTTTTTTTTTTTTTTTTTTTTTTTTTTTTTTTAACTTGCTTCCCCCACACTTTGGATGAGCATATACCTCAAAAAGATACAAATGAGAAGTAGCTACCTTCGTCTTCGTCAGAAAGGTATATTCGAAATACAAAGTGTAGACTCATAATCATCAAAAATTCTTCCAATCAACAACAAGTAATTCATCGATTCAACTTGACTAAAAAGGTAGGCTAAGGTTTAAAAGCGCAAAAACTTTTTCTTTAGGGTTGAATCATGAAATGAAAAGATAGGCTCAGATGGTTAAACTAAGGATATCTAGCACTAAAAATGAGTGCTAACAAATGGGTCCATGGAATAGTGATTAACTAACCAATTTGGCTAGCTAATATATCATTATATGAAAAATGGAAGGCCATTTGATTTAATCCTAAGTCGCCTCTTATCATTTAAATTCATTTATATCACAACCATATTGTAACCTTACTTTGGAATTCGTAATGCATGACAAGTACAAGTTCTAGAATCAATTCAATCACCGGCACACTCTTAGCAAGAAAATAGAATTTAAGCATAAAATATATGCTTCAAATAATAGGCTCAAATCCTCACATATTTGATAGAATAGGCTAAAAATGCTCAAGCAATGTTATCAATCCTAAGAACAGATTCTTTCACTTAACCGAGATTCATTTAAAATTTCAAAATTGCCATTTTATGCTATTGGAAAAACAACTACTTCCTTAAGGGCAATAAAAACAAACTCCAAAATAAATAAAAAAATTGAAAATTGAATCATTTCCACAATTTACTTCCCTCCCCCACACTTAAGTTTTGCATTGTCCTCAATGTGAAAAATTAACTTCAAAGTAAAGGAAATTGGGAAAATAAAATAGTAAATGACATCACCGAGAAATCAAGCGGGATCCATATTTGGTGTTAAAACGCATGAGTTGGAAACTCCAAGCTCCAAAATATACCAACCATATGAATAGCAACGATCTCATGGTATCCTGAAAAATAAGCAAAACAAAACACAAAACACAAAGTGCAATAATACCAATAAAAAAAATAAATCCTAACCATACATAATAATAATAAGAAGTCTAAGACATAATAGCACTAAACAAACATAATAAAGTACGAATAAAATCATAAATATTGTTCAAAACTCGCCATAGCCATGAATGTAATTCACTCATCATCTGACTCATCTCCTGCATATGTAACCAAAGGACCATATCCTAATCCTCCTGATGACGTTCCTGCTTCATGACTATCCGTCCCAACATTAGAATAATATCCCGCAAAAGCTTCTTCGCTAACATTGCACCCTTCATTATTTGGACCTGTGCTATATGTTGGGTTGGGTACATGTCCCGAAGAATAAGGCGTCAAAGGGTAAGGGTAAGGAGGAACTTCAATTGGTTCATACGCCATAGGAAAAGAATAAGTTGGTACACAATTTTGTCTAATGTGGGTGAGAATTGGTGCCCAATAATCCATTTTATGTCCAATTCTCATCAAGCTCATGTCCCTCCACACTTCTCTTCTTTCTACTTGTGGTAAATTCGCGTGCTAATCACCCCAACTAGCATTCAATCCCGAAGACTCTCCAACATTTTGTTGGTCTTGTTGTGGTGGTGGTGGTCCTCGATTCTCATTTCTAAGTCTATCAACCAAATACATCCGTTCATCATCAAGCAAATCTTTTAACACCTTCTTGTCTAGCTTCTCGCATTCTTTAATCACTGTTATCTTACTCAACTCTTCCTCCGTATCATATCCTAAAGTTTTTCCAATCCTAGTAACATAGTGTCCACCATTTATATAACCACGATCAGACATGATAGTTGCTCTTTTTGACAAATATACCGCCAAAGTCCATAGAACATTCATTCTTCTATCTGGATCCATAAGCATTTCTATTATCCACAAATCTGTAGTATGAACTTTATGATTACTATACCCCCGATGCTCAAACGAATTCACAATGATTTTGTGTAGTAGTAGGGCTAGCGGTGATTGAATTTCCCTTTCTTTATAAGGTGCAACACTATTTGGATCTCCTATTTCATTCCATATTTTCCTTCCAACATACTTGTCTGGTTCTCTCTCTAATTAAGTCAAATGTTCTTCAAAATCTGCATGCTCAAAGTCATCATCGTCATATAACCCAAGCAATTGCCCAAACTCCGGCAAAGTATACACATGATCATGTCCACATAACCTGAACCAAATACATTTCTCATCCATGATATCTTTCACCTTTTGGTTGAAATAAATGGTGGAGAAGAACTCTAGACACCATTCTTTATAGATTACCTTTTCTGCTCCTACAACTGCATACTCAAAACTTCGATCTTCATATTCTTGACCTCCATGCTCCGTACTTATCCTCCATAGGTCTTTAAGAGTGCCAATGAGATTATATTGTCGCAACAAATTTCCACTCAATAACCTAGGTACCGCAATTTCATTCTTTTGTAACTTTGCCAATCTCCTATTGTAACATACTTTCGCTTCTTTGCTCAACTTAGTCCATCTCAGATGTTCACTTGTCACGGGCATAAGATTAACAACTTCGTCGTCACCGAATTTCTCATTCAAAGCAATAAGTGGGTTGACATTTATGTCTCTTCCAACTCGTTTCTACAAAACAGCCAATCAAAACACAAGAGGAATATTGATATTAAAGGTTAGAACATAAAATGGGCTAACAAGAAGAATAAAGGAGAAGAATTTTTTTTTTCACAGTAGCCCCATGCCGCCCGGTTTTCGATTATACCGGCGGTATGGGTTGAATATGACCCCCAGGCCGGCAGCATGACTTTTCCGGCCGTCGGTCTGCAGCTTCCCTTCTCAAATTCTTTTTTTCTTTCTTCACTTGCAACAACTAATTCATCTTCAAGATCAAGATTAATCACAACTAAATAGTGGTCCATATAACTAATCATCTAGCATTCAAACACTAATTCTTAACCATATACCACATCAAACTCATTTAATCTTGATGGATTATCCCAAAATTTCAACATATATAAACCCTAAATCTTATAACATCAAATTCTCCCTTAATTCTTAATCATTTCATTCAATTCGACTTCCAAACAATCCTTATAACCCATCTCTAGTAAACCCATCAACTAATTGCACTAAATTCAAACTATGTCAAAATCGCCCAATTTAGAACCCTAAAAATCAAATTCGAATTAGAACAATAAAGAGTAGTTGGAATGGATGTTACTTACTCTTTTTGATGCCATAGGTTATCTATCAACTCAATTGATCTCTATCTCCAAACTTTTGAAATAATGATGATGATGATGAGCTTGTGGGTTTTTCTTTCTTTCTTTCTTTCTTTTCTCAAAGTTTTTGAACATTCATACTAAACCGAAGGTTTAGTACTTGGACCGTAGGTATGGTTCTAAAAACCGAGGGTCTTGACACAAAATTCATTTTTGTCTTCTCAAAATCATTCATTCATTGAATAAACATTTCCACAACTTCAAAACACTTCATCATTTCATTCAATCTTATCATTGATCAATTCAAACAAACTAAAAACTCAAACTTTTCATTTCTTATTCTTATAAATACTCAAGAGCTAAAACACACTTCAACTTAACAAAGAAATGCAAAACATCATAATATTAAGCAAACAAGATAAAAAAAACTCATAAGAACAAAATGAGCACAAGCTTAATCATAAGCTTCTTTATTCTTCCTCATCCTTGCTTCTCTTAATCAAAATAACTCCCAAACCTTAGAATATCCTCCGAATGAAACTTTCCCGAAAGAACTCTATCGGTTTCCTTTGTTTTAAAAGCACGAGTAAATCGGCGTCCACCCGGACTAGTGATCTCTATCTTAGTGTGCCAATCATTATCACCTTCAATCTTTTGATATTTGCTATACCCATCTGATATCCATTCAATATTCTTAAGCTTAATTGGCATGGAACCAAGGAAATCAACCATTTTCTTGAAAACTATAATGTTCTTGAATGGATTGAAGTAATTCTCCATAGCCAATGCCCTTTCCATATCATCTTCAATGTGATCAAATGATGGGGCTGTTTTCCCATATTTTAGATTGCCTTCATTATCATGGCTTATATCAAATACATCTAACCAATCTTCATCATCCGACTCTCCATCGGCTAAAACTTTTTCTCTCTTCTTCGCATGGTAGATCCTTCTTGCGACTCCATCATCAATTTCCATAGTTCCTTTCCCATTATCGATAATTGCTCCTATTGTGCTCAAGAACGGGCGTCCCACCAACATAGGTGTCTCTCTATCAACAGGTACATGCATAACTAAAAAGTCACACAAATAGGTTTGAAATCCAATTTGTAATCTCACATTCTTAACTTTACCATAAGCTTTTGCCACTGAATTATCAGCCATCAATAAAACATCATTGGAAGGAATAGCTCTTCCCAACTCCATAATTTTGTAAAGCTTATAAGGCATTATGCTAACACTTGCCCCCGTATCTGCCAATGCATTGATTGCAACAGTTCCATTCACTTTTAGTGGAATGAGATAATTACCCGGATCTTCTTTCTTCTTAGGTAACCCTTTCTCCATCACTTTCTCCTCTTCTTCTTCTTCAATTTCCTTCTTCGTATCAAGCTTCATTTTCTCCACCGAAATTTCATCCAATAACTTCCTATAGTGAGCATAATGTTCCAACACATGAAGTATCGACTTTTCATTCAATAATTCTTTGAACTTCATAGTAATCTCTTCAACACATTTTGCTTCATCAATGGGTTCTTTTGTCGGTTTTCCATTTAGTGAGGGTATTTTGTTGGAAGAACTTTCTCCTTTAATGAGAGTGGTAGGGTGTGGCAATGATGATGGTAAAGGTATGAGACCTTTAAAGGGTGGGCATTTTTGCTTCAAACGGGTGGCCTTCCCCATTTTAACCATTTCCATACTTCCATTGAAACCATCTTCATTTTCATAAACTTCCTCCATTTGTTCAATCAACCAACTAACATCTTTATCATCTTGCAATTCTCCAACTCTAACTTGCATTTCACCCAAATCAAAATCAATAACACATTTAGTTGCCAACAAGAAATTTCGCCCAAACACCACGGAAGGATCCGTAGTATCTTCATATTCATCAATAACCAAATCCATGGCAAAAGTAAAACCATGAATGTCAATCTTCACATCTTTTGCAATTCTCCTATTATAATTGTCAACTTCAAATTTTCCATTTCCAAATTTTTCATAGAAAGCAAAAGTCACATAACTATCATTTTGTCCAAGATTACATTCCGCATCCCAAGCTCCTAATCCTTCCACTCCACACGGTGTGGAATATCTCATAAATGGCTCGTCATATTCTCTCAACTTAGCACGAGTAAAAGTAACTACCCGAGGTTTTTCATGCTCAAATTCCATACATTCAACTTCCTTCCCTTTCTCTTGCAACTTCACCTTTTCAAAATCAATCATTTTCTCCATTCTAGACATAGCATCTTCCTCGTCCATCAATTCCTTTTCCAAATTTTCCAAGTAAGCCGAAACTTCGCTAAACATATCCATAACTAAAAATAAACAAAACATACATAACAACATAATCGAACCAAACGTTAGGGGTTAGTAAAAATAAAAATAATTAACTACGAGGAAAAGAAAATCATACAAAAAGATTAGAACAACTAAATACAACCAAGGTACAAGAACAAATACAACTAATTACCAACAAAGAAAAGAAAATTAATTTTTTTTTTTTATTTTTTTTTATTTAGCCAAACCGGCGGTATCATTTTTTCGGCCGGAGGTTTTTTCGAACAGAAGCATTATACCGCCCGGTATACACTTATACAGGCGGTACGAGTGAGAAATTTTTATTTATTTATTTATTTTTTTTTAGAAAACCGGAGGTTTTGAAATTTTGGCCGGCTGTTTCTGTGATCAGTGGGTTTATACCGCCCGGTATAGGATTATACCGGCGGTTTCAGAAAATCATTATATTTTTTTTTCGACTGCTGCTGCCAAACCGGCGGTATGGAAAATCCAGCCCGAGGTTTGCAGCAAATTTTTTTTCTAAAATCATCTTAAAACTTGTTTTTCTTTATAGATTTCAACATCCTTATGCATAGCACTCATTATTTTAAACTTAATAAGAAGAAAATCAAGGAAACTCAAAATAAAACAAACAAACAAACACTCAACAATCATCAACCAAACACACCAAATATGCAAATAAGCAAAAAATATTGAAACTAAAATGACTCAAACAAATACTAAAACAACTTATACCATCACATACTAAAAATAATTAAAAATAATCATAGTCTCCGGCAGCGGCGCCAAAAACTTGATGCGTTTCATAATAGAGGATTTTATTTAGTTCATTATCACCAAATTTCACTTCAAATTTTAAAATTTTTTATTCTTATTACCATTATAATTTCAAAGAAACACACATGAGCAAGCATACTCGTTCAATTGTAGTATTGTTGTTGGTAAATAAGGTTCGTCCCAAGGAACTAGTTAATTGTGATTTTAGTAACATTAGTGGTATAACACTTAAGATTGTCACGATCAAAAGTACTAGAAACGATTTAAACGAACAATGGTTTCAATGTAACGCGAGCAAACAAACAATTAAAGTAAATCATACTTATTTAGGAATCATGACTAATCGTGATATGATGTAGAACATGTTTGGGTGAAACTTAGAAGGCACATATCAATATTCACAAGGACTTCAAATCAAATGGTAATATCAAGGAAATCCATGTTTCTACTAGTTTCACGGGTGAGTCCTTTCGGCCAATTCTCATCCCACTACGCTAGCTCTTTTGTAGTAAAATGTATGAAAAAGTTGATTAGTTAAATTGGTTCATACGAGTCTTTTCAACCCATTCTCGTGATTAAATATTTTCGAATCCGTTTAAAACTTGTATATTCAATATTCGTCACTTATCGAATACCAATTTGTTTGTCACTAACTCTTGGAATTAAATAATCATTAGAAGTCTTTTCATCCTTTAAATCCAACATTACTCAACCAACAAGTTTTAGGACACAAATTTATTTAAACAAACCCATAGAATTAACCACTTTTTACAACCTACTAAACGTCCAACATTCATACAATTAGTCACATCATTCCCAAACAAGTATCACGAATCATTCCATAACAAGTATCATAATAAAACATAAAATTGCATTCAACTTAAACCAATTCAACATGATTAATAATAAAAGAAATTACCCAATAGTAAAATTACAATGAGTAATGAAAGAGTTGTAGCACTCTTTGAGGCCTCCAATCGAACAAGGGAATCTTCCACCTCTTCTACTAGTTATCTTCCTTGAGAATGGCAGAGATTTTTAAGCTCTTTTGGGTTAGAAAGTAGTGTAATCAAATCCTTATGGTGTAAGGTTTGATTGTGAGTGTTGTCTCTAAAACAAGTGATTAGGGGTCTTATTTAAGCTTGTAAGACACCCCTAAAACTGATATTCTTCATCAATAATCATAATTAAGAAGCAAATGATCGGACTCAATACATAATGGTGCTTAAAGTGGAGAGTTAATGCAACTCTTCATGTCAGTTTTTCTGCATACCTCGGGTATGGAAATGTAAACCCTGGGTATGAGCTAAACCTCAGGTATGAATTTCATACCTCCGGTATAAGCTCCCCTGATGCAAACCTTGGGTCTTGAAACTAGACCTTTGGTATAGACTCAACTTTCTTCACATAACTTGGCTTTAAGCAAGCATAGAGCCCCAACTTTTAACATACTTTTTGGCTTCTAATTATGACTTAATCCTTTCATCCTCTAACGTACAACCGGAAATGATCATATCATGCATCCATGTATTTTTCTTCGATATTTTCTTGAATTTCATAGCTTTTCTTCATCTTTCTTGATATTTCCTTGTACCTAGACTTAAACACATCTTCAACAACTTTTAAGCATAAAACCATCATAATCATGACTATATGACGGATAAAAACACACAAATAACGCTATAAAAACATGTACAAAATGAGCGTTATCAGATTGCAATCACAGTTTACATTAAAAGTATCATAATTATGAGAGTTTAATGTTTTCGGCTGTTCTATAGAACTGGTACCAGTGCTAACAACACTGGTATGTTAGAATTTAAACATGGGTCAACACTACATACATCACTTACCCGCTTCTTTGGTTGTCAATCTAAACAATAAGATTTTCCTCCTTGACCAAAAGAACAAATATCCGGAGATTCTAAAGAAGCAAGAGAACTAATTCTGCGTATGGCCTTATTTTTAGTCTTCATCTTTCATTGATATAATTTTAATCGATTGTTTGCAAGTATAAGGTAATGAAGGCAATATAAAATGTGCATGAAGCATATAGCATTACATTTGCTAGCAATATATATATGCATCAAATATACGTGCACTTGTTAAAACTGAGATACATAAGCATTCTTAACAGGATATACATGCAAAGCAAAAAAGACTAAAATAAAGCCAACAATCATGGATGGAAACGCTTATCTCCCTCTGAAATTCCTTTTGTTATTTGTATGGTCTTTAACCAATTGTCTGTGCCAAACATATTGGTAGGCCGTTCAAATAGCAAAAGGAATTCGAGGGGAAGATAAGAGCAACCATCTAAGATGGATGTGCGTGCCACGACACACTTTCGTGCTTTGACTATGGTGCATACACAAAGGCAGTCATTAGGCTCAGATTTTATGATGAAAAGGGGTGGCATAGATGTATGACCAGTACTGGCTGCATACAAAAAACGGTTGCATAACGATGCCATCCAGTTTTTGCCACGCCAAGTAACTGTTACAATCTTTGACCACCCAATTTAATAGTGTAGGAAATCATGTATGAATCATCACAGCCCTGCTTTGTGAAACATGGCTGGATTATATGTATTTTTCCAGCCTCAGTGGTACAAAAGGTCTTGCTAATCTGCCGTACACATTGAACAATAACAAATGAATAGTGCAAAACGACAGTAGACCGCCAAAAACGGCAATTTTTTGGGCAAAACGACATAAATTCCGCAAAAACGACAATATTATGCAGAAAATGATGTTGTATTCGATGAGGTGGGCAAAAACGGCGTCAATTAATTCAGGTCACAAGCGACGACGTTTTGGACATCTTTTTAATGCCAATAATCATAGATGGAAACGCTTATCTCCCTCTGAAATTCCTTTTGTTATTTGTATGGTCTTTAACCAATTGTCTGCACCAAACATATTGGTAGCCCGTTCAAATAGCAAAAGGAATTCGAGGGGAAGATAAGAGCAACCATCTAAGATGGATGTGCATGGCACGACACACTTTCGTGCTTTGACTGTGGTGCATACAAAAAGGCAGTCATTAGGCTCAGATTGTATGATGAAAAAGGGTGGCATAGATGTATGACCAGTACTGGCTGCATACAAAAAACGGTTGCATAACGATGCCATCCAGTTGTTGCTACGCCAAGTAACTGTTACAATCTTTGACCACCCAATTTAATAGTGTAAGAAAACATGTATGAATCATCACAGCCCTGCTTTATGAAACATGACTGGGTTCTATGTATTTTACCAGCCTCGGTGGTACAAAAGGTCTTGCTAATCTGCCGTACACATTGAACCATAACAACAGCTTCAAATGATGTACATCGCCTGTCAATATTAGCAAATGAAGAATATCTGATCTTTTTTACTTGTGAATACTAACATTTGATGCTTTGCGTCTGTAATGGTAAGTTTGTTTTCGCATGTTTGTACTTGTAATTCTACAAAAAGTCCTGGTCAACAATACAGTTCAATTCCAAGAAGTAGATAGGAAACAGAAGAGGATGGTGCGAAGAAGTAATCTGTACCAAATTACTTGTCACAGCATTCTCTTATGTTTCTCATCTACCTTTTAGAATTGCATCATATTGGTAATCAGTACCTTTTGACGAATTGCAGGTACAAACATGCGGAAAAAAAATTATCATGACAAACACAGAGCATCAAATGTTAGTATTGACAAATAAAATAATACCAGATAGTCTTCAATTCCTAATATTGACAGGCGATGTACAACATTTGTCGTTGCTTCCATGGTTGAGGTGCACACTTTATGCTGCCTTTATTAGCTTATACCTACATATAATCGATTAAAATTAGATTACTACAATATGAAGACTAAAAAAAAGGCCATACGTAGGATTGCCTCTGTTGTTTCTTTAGAATCTCCAGATATTTGTTCTTTAGATCAGGAGGGAGAATCTTATAGTTTAGATGTACAACGAAAGAGGCTGCTAAGGTGTTTTCATATGACGTTATCAGGATGCAAAATTCAACGGAATAAGTCTATGGCTAGTGAAAACTCTGACTTCTTTTTCAAATTCCTTTTGTTATTTGAACTGTCTTTAAAAAATGGTTTGTATTGTTTTCGCATATTCGCAACTGTGGTGACACAAATGGTTCTGGTCAACAGTATGGTCCAATTACGAAGGAAAGATGGGAAACGGAAGAGGACGCTGCGAAGAAGTAATTTTTTCCAAATCACTTGTCACAGTATTCTCTTCGGTTTCCCATCTCTCTTTACGAATTAAACCCTATTGTTGATCAGAGCCTTTTGTGCCACCGCAGTTATGAATATGCGAAAAAAAATTTGAAGTATGACAGTCACATGTTACTAACTGTTAGTATAAGGAAATAGAAAATCTGTTAGGAGGTATTCTAATGCAGGTATTCAAATTCTAGTAGCACTTATCTGTTGTTGGTTCTGCAAACGATATTCAACGGTCGCTGAACAGCTAAAGAACAGTTAGACAATGTCATTTCATTTGTGGACCGGCATAGGTATGCTAGTGTAAATGGTCTGCCAAAATACGGCCGTTGACAGGCCTCAAACAATTCCAGTAACATAGCCTACAATCAAACACAACCCATTGAGTGAATATACCTTTTATCCCATCAACTTAACTTTCGATCATTTTGACATATAAGGTTACCAACCTAATTTTTATTCTTTGACAACAGCAAAAGTAGGAACAAATGTTTTATGCAAAATCGCTGACAAAAGAAAATTGACAATCTAAGACTTCTTAAAAGAGTGGAAGATGAACTATAGTGTACCTGATGGAAAAAAGCTATACCCAGAAGTCTTTCCGCACCAACAAAACACTAAAATGAAAACCCATGTCACCAGCTGTTAGCGAATCTGGAAGCGCAAAAGCAACCCACAAAAAATCGTGAAGTAAGAATCGTTGATTATCAGTAATTAGTGTATATGTCTGGAAGATTGTAGCCATTTGTGTGGTCTTATGTGTGTGTAAAAAGAGTAATCCGGAAGAATCTAGTCACCTACGTGGCTTGCGTTAAACCTTGTCTCTTTTTTTATTATTATTATATATATATTTTTTTTGCCAAAGTAAATGGGTTGGCCCACGCTAAAAAAGACTAAAGACATGGGCCGAATTAATTTTGCCGGGAAAAGACAAACAGTAATGAATAGTGCGAAACGACATTGGACCGCCAAAAACGACAATTTCCCGGGCAAAACGACGTTAATTCGGCGAAAACGACAATTTCATAGCAAAAACGACGTCGTATTCAATGAGGTAGGCAAAAACGGCGTCGTATTCGTTGTGAATTAATATATATAGTAATAAGGTTTATGTTCACATTCATGTGCTATATCTTTTGTTTGGAGATTATGTGTTACATTGTATAAAAATCCTTAGTTATTTATGAGATTTACGTACGTATAGTATAGGGCTTTTGATAAAACGTCTAGGAAGCGCTCTAATCAAAATAATTAATAACAGTCCAAATATGTATTTAAGCATTTTATGTCGATCGTGTACTTTTTCCTAAAGACAAAAAATTATACAAAAAAGAAGAAAATATTAATTTGAGCTACTCATGATTAAACACTATTGTAGTTGTCATAACAGAAAAACAAATATACAAGAGTGACTTTACCTAGAGCTTATAATATGGTGGTTGGAACAAGATTTGCCTAGAGCCTGCCACTAGACATATATGTTTTTTGTCTTTCTTGTCTCAAATGTTTTTATTGCCTTACCAAAGAGTATTAAATAAATATTTATATTATATAAGAAATATTCATTATTTCATTTAATACAAGAACCAAGTATAACCACTTGTTTCAGATATATATAGGAAAACCCAGTGATAGATGCAAATATAAAATTAAATATTTGTAAGAAACGTGCCAAACAACACACCAGATGTAGTTTGAGACTTTGAGCAACAATTTTGTAACTTAAGAGAAGATTGTTGACTCTTGAATTGAAAATAAAAAATAAATAAAACATTGACAAACAATTGACGTATTTTAAGAATGAAAAATGATAGGTAGCATGTCTAAAACTTCTGCTAAATTTTTATGTTTAATATGCTTGATAATTGAGTGATGTCATAGTATATTTAATAGTAAGGGAAAGGATTCGGTGACAAGTAAAACTAAAATGAATAGAATGAGAATGATTTTTAGCCACACATTTCAAATAAGAGAAAGATTTTTAATGAAAAATACATCTACTTTTGTACCTGCATCTGAAATGTATGGTTATGGTTTATTTTCACCCTTCTCATTTGATCCAAACTCTTACTAGTAAAATATACTCGTGCATGGACGAGGGTTTGACATGAATATTACTTAATATGTATTGGCACGCAATAATCTAATTTTTTTTTGCATACAAATTGTATAGTATCTCATTTTTATAATACAATTGGTTAACGTAAATTTATATCTTAGCATAGCAAAGTCTGTCGGGTTCTACAAGGTTTGTTAAATAGGATTTTTCTATAACATTATATAAACTCATTTATATTTATATAGTTTAATACATGTGCACGCGCGTGTTTTTACATAAACCTTTCATTATGTATTAATATCGATATAATCTTGAATAGATTTTTATTGGACGATGGATTTGACTATTTAATTGGCCTGATGTTGAGTTTGTCATGTTTATACATTATGTATGTTTAATAGCACGTATTGACATCTAAATAAATATATTTCCAAATATCGTAATTTAAACTTTAAAAAGGAACACATGTGTCATTTCTATATGTACAATTTCCTTTATTTATTTTCTCTCATAGTAACTCATAGGGTCGTGCTTTCATTTTGAAATTTATATTACTGTTATACCCATATTTAATTTTTAAGCCCATACACGCGCGGGTGAAACTTATTAAAAGCAATAACATGAGTCGTTCTTGAATGTGGATAGTAAAAAAAATATTTTTTGGACATCTTTACTTAATCTCATAAAGAAGAAGAATATGAGCCATTCGTATATGTACAATCTCGTGTATTCAATTACATATCACAATAACTCGTGCATTCATTTTGATATTTATAATTCCGTGCATATACATTAATTTAAAATATAATGATAATAATATTTTCAAATTACAAGGTTGTTTTTTAAAAAGAAATAAAGTATAACGGGTATTTATTAAATGTTATGAAATTATTACACAAAAGTGAAAAATAATAAATTTACTTAAGTCTACATAATTTATTTAAAATGTAAAAGTTTTAATAATTCCCCTAAGGGTGCATGGTGCGGTTTGGTGGGTTTTTGGTAAAATCCAAACCACATCCGTATTTTCTGCTTTTACAATATGAGAATCAGCAACCGTGCGGTTTTTTCGATTTGGTTTAGGCGGTTCCAGTTTTTTCGGTTTGCTTTTTGCAGTTTTTCTGATTTTAAAGTTTTAATTTTCAAATTACCTTTTTAGTATATACTTATAATAGAGTAAATATATCACAAGGTTACACGATGGGTTGAAACAAATATACAACATGTTTTGTATTACTATGAAATGTAAATCTAGACAATAGTAAGATTCAAATGGAATGAAATTTTTTAAAGAATTTGATGATAAATTGAAAGAAAAAAAAATTATGTGACCTAAAAACCAACACAATAATTAACCAATAAAATGTGTTTGTAATAATTAATTAGGAAATTATGAACAAATCCATTTTATCATAAAAAATTATGAAATTTAGTGGTTTTATTTGAAAAAAAAAATGAATATGGCGGAGTGGTTCGGTGCAGTTATTTTGGTTTGATTTTTTGGTGCAAACCAAAACCACACCGCAAAATTCGGTTTTTCTATTTTTCGAACCGCACCGTCGGTTTTCACTTTGGACCGGCTTTTTCAGTTTGGTTCTTGTGGTTTTATCGGTTTGCGATTCGGTTTCAGCTCACCTCGAAATTATTAGGGTGCGTTTAGTTGGGGGGAAACACCCTTGTTTTTCACAAAATATTTTGTGGGAAACTTGAAAAACAGATATCGCGTTCAAATAAGCGTTTTTCAACAATATGTTTTGTAAAACACAAAATCCCTTATTTCCCAACTTAACAAGGAAAATTACAAAACAAATTTTAGTTGTTTTCTTTTTTTTCCTTTGTAACCCCCAACTCTCCCTCCCCTTCTTCAAAATAGAAATACAAACATCAACTAAATGCGTTTTTTATATTTTCAAGTGTTTTGTGGAGACAAATTTCCCTTCCAAATTTTTACAAAACTAGAGATAGAAAATAAGAGAATTTTTTTTCCAACTAAACGCAACCTTACCCTCTCCTTTTTTGGGAAAAGACAGAATTTCATCGCACGAAACTGCAATAGCATTGAGTCACCCAAAAAAATCTCACCAACCACTAGTACTTTTTAAATTAAAAATGTGACACTTGTAAAAATATTAATCGAATCGCACAGTCGATTACTCGCACCAATTTATTTTGAAAAATATTCTTTTTTTGGAATAGAAATTGGATCAAGGTTTATTGTTTGTCCTTTAAAGAATTTATTTAAAATAAATAGCATTTTCTTTTCTAGAAATCAAGAGGAATGAAAACATGTATAGGAAAGATAGGTGCTTTGGGTATAGTACTGTGCGCAGCTGAGCATATGTGTGTAGCATGAACCAACTCAGACTGTGAAAAAAGAATAAGTCTAGGGGTAAAGTTCTAGTAATCCGGCCCTGTCATTGGACTATGATACATCAATCAAATTATTTAGCTTTTCTGTTTTATTTTAATATTTAGCAAGGATGATTTAAGTGATAGATTCATCCAGAT
The DNA here is from genome assembly GCA_021014915.2 of Artemisia tridentata subsp. tridentata. Classification (NCBI taxonomy): domain Eukaryota; kingdom Viridiplantae; phylum Streptophyta; class Magnoliopsida; order Asterales; family Asteraceae; genus Artemisia; species Artemisia tridentata. The sequence continues at coordinate 312,650,051 of CP139508.1, forward strand.
TACATGCAAAACATATAATGGAGGGTATGGTTACGCTTTTTATAAAACTTTTCATCTCAAAAGCTCAAAGCTACGTTTTAATATAAATGGGCATAAAATAAACAATTAGAAGACCAATCAATTAAACTCTTTTACTATTTTACAAATCTTGTTTATTATTACCAAGTTTGGCCGGAAAAATAGGAAATTAACAAAGTTCAGTAATGGGTTATATCAAATTCTCCCATTTATTTATGCAAAATAAATTAGCAAAATATTAGAAGTTACATTCATCCTGATCATTGTGTAGTTTCGACCAAAACAACATTAAACAAGTATATGACCCAAAACAACTACCAAGACTCCAAATCTTAATTTTCTTTTCCAAAATAGGTACAAAGAAAGATCTCATTCACAAGGATATCAAGCACTACCCGATTTTGATGATCTCAGATAGGTTTAGGAAGGTTTCTTTTAATTAGATAAATGACTTTATTGACGTTGTAATACCCCTTCATATCCAGTCTACTGTAAATCCTTTGTATTGCTTGCTTAGCTACTTGCTATCTTATATTAAGCAAAATGATCTATCCTCGTGCATGTTCTTCCTACTTATCGTACTCATATGCATAAAACATGTGTTCAGATGATAGGATGACATAACGAGAGAAAATATATAAGTGCATTCGTCATGTCATCTTATTGTGTTGGTAAAAGAATAAGTAGCAACAAAATCTAAGAGGATATAGCAACGTTAGTATATATAGAGGATTATATTGCTACATCCACATACATTTTACAAAAACAAATCCACACAAAGGAGGTGACAACATGTGATTGGTGTGATCAAAGAGAAGAAGGAGAAAGTGTATTAAAATACACCAATCACGTGTTGCCACCTCCTTGTGTGGATTTTTTTTTTTGTAAAATATATGTGGATGAAGCAATCCCCGTATATATATATACCAACTGATGTTGGAAGAAACAATACGTACAATGTTAGAAAAAATATCCACATAAGCTAAGAACTTTGTCTTCATTCTTTTGTTAGCGTGTGTTAGTCATAATATCAATGTTAAGTTCCGGAATTACTTAAAACAACAAAATTGTTTTAACAACCAAGAATGTATATAAATATATAGGGAATATATTAGCTACAATTAATTGTAGCCAATTGGTTACAATTTTGTGCTATAAATGTGGGACCCTGATTTTTTTTATAGGTCCTGATTCTTTTCTGTGGGTCCCTGATTTATTGCTTGTGTATTTTTTATGAAGTATTGTAGCCAATTGGTTACAAAAATTGTAGCCAAACTATCCCCTATGGTGAAAATAAGTTGAATTATTAACCGGAAAATAACAAGAACCTCATCTTTTTATCTTCTCTCAAATTATTATCAATCATAATTATTTGTAACCAAAATTCAATAATGAGAATGATATATATATATCCAATTCAAAGCTAGCTACGACAGAAAATGTTTGCATGGCTGCTTCAAGCCAATCTATTATCAACCTTTGTCACGATACCATGTTACATCATATTTTATTTGTGTGTGTCCAAAAGTACATACATGCATGAATGATCATGACATCATCATCTCACTTATCATTTCACTCATTCAACTCTCTATAAATACCTCCTCAATCCACACTTCTCTTCAAACTCTAATATCACACACAAACATAATAACTCAAATAGAATAAAAGAAATGACATCAGTGCCAAAGGCGACAACAACTGGTGGTGGTGGAAGTAGGTGGTGTCCAACGCCAGAGCAAGTGATGTTGTTAGAGGGAATGTATAGAGGAGGCTTAAAAACACCAACGGCAACTCAGATACAACAAATTACGGCAAGACTATCGATTTATGGAAAAATACAAGGCAAAAATGTGTTTTATTGGTTTCAAAATCACAAAGCTCGCGACAGACAAAAGATCCGAAAGAAACTCGCTGCGTTGTACCAACAACATCGTCTTTATCCTCCTTCTCATGATCATTCATTTCTTCCTCTTCTTCATCATCAGGTAAATGCCGGTACGATTAGAGTACATGATTTTTAATCGCACAGTTACGAGTGTTTGCATGAAAGCCATTAAATCTGGATTTTTATCAGTATAGCTTGTCTAAAACTTACCAGCATTATTTCTCAACTACACATAATCTTTTTCAAAATAAGTTCCCAAACACCCCTTAAACTTTTTCTAATCTTTTTTGTCAACTTAACAAACCAAGTTAATAATTTTTGTGGTACCTTTCTAGGGTTGTTTCTTGTTTTGTATATAAGGGAAGTATATTTAGGTTAACGGCCGGCCGTAAATGTTTTTTGGAGTTTCCGTAGTTTAGCTTCAAGTGTGAGTTTAGTAATTAAGGGTCTCGTTTCCTTTAGTTTCACTATTTTCGTTATGGTTTTGCAATCTCTGCTAGCTCCTCGCTATTTTTAAAGTGTACATTTCCGTTAAATAGATAACTTTTTGTTCTTTCACTATATTAATCATTTGGATCTTTGGGTTTTTTCGTATATGGGTTTTGATTTTGAGCTTTCATCTTAACTTTTGTGCATATATATATACTAGTACTTATATCTTTTTCTTAGGTTCCTGTAAGTAGTTCTTATTATTAAAGACATTGAAGAATGATAATTTTTGCATAAGAAAGAAATATCTAAATAGATTACTTAAAAATGATCAACTTAAATAATCCAACAAAAATTATTGCTTTACAATAATGGTCAATGCTATTTATTTAGTAATTTTGGTTTTTTTTGGAATTAATCTCTAACTACTTATAAATGATTTTTTGTTACCTATGTATAGATTACCGTTTATAGCCTATATTTATTTCCATTTAGATTACCCTAACAATATTTCATGTGCATAGGTTGCTGGAATTGAAGATACAACAGTATGTAAACCAATGGTCAGTAATTGGAATGTGGATCTCCCATCAGATCAAACATGCAACTTCATGTGTGATTGTCCAATTATGTCAATGATGATGATGGATCATCATGGTACAGCTCCATATTACCCAAGAGTACCACCCAAGACACTACAACTCTTCCCTGTCACGACGACCACTACCGACGATCTCAAAGAAGACGAACAATCCACCACAACCTCCAAACCCTAGCCTAGTTTAATTTGACTAAAATCATAGTCATTTAAAACACTTGTGTGGTTGCAAGATTAGCTGTTCTAATCCTGGTCATGATTCTTGATATAGTAGTAAAAGATGAGAAACAGTTAGGGTAGACTAGGGTTAGGGTTAGGTATTAAAAATAAGTTGTGGGTTTCTGTTATGTCACTAGACCTTTGCATGGCAGGGGCAGTAATGGTACTATATATAAAGAAAGATGAAAGATCTGAATTGCCTAATAAACTAGCATTCAGTATGTTTTTGTTGATGAAAATTGAAGAGTCTATTTCATAATCTTGGAGTATGCAATGGGATTGCCAAAGTTTCTTTGTTTGGTTATGGTGGTGTGTATGTGAGTGTGAGTTTTAATTCTTGATTGTAGACACACTAAACGAGACACATATTAAGCAGACATTACCTTGGGTTGGTGGTAAAGTTTCAGATGGTCATCACTCATCAGTACTTTATGATATATGCATAGACATGTCTTTAAAAAGTCAGCATTAATTTACTTGTCTTACAAGACTGTCAGCAGCTAGAAAAGTAAAGTCAATTGTATTGGATGAAAATGTAAAAACCATCACACTACACTCCACCAATAACAACAATCACCTAAAAGTGTATATGTACTTTTATATTGTTGAAAAACTACAAAGTCGTATATCTTCAACACTATATAGACATACAGTAACATATATGTTAAGTTGTAATCGCTAGTTGTATACTTGTATACGTAGTTTTGTACCATGTCATAAAATTCCAATTATTTAAGCGTAATATGGTTTGATCAATAATCATTATTCTTTTACATTATATACAGAGAAAATACCAAATTCATCCCACATATAACAAGAGGATTTTGGTAAGATATCTTTGGCTGAAATGCCATTTGTTTTATAAAAAATTCAAATATTAATGCTTGCTACAACATGGCTGCCCATGTATGTCAACGTACATGGTTTGATTTGTAACCAATGGGCATTTGGCATAAGGGTCTCTAAGTGTAATCTGGGTCATTAACGAAGAACTGAAGGGAATGTTCAAGTCCCATCAAGGACAAAAAGATGTAGTGTATCGGGATATGTGAAACTAGCTTTATAAAGTCCCTAGAAGCATAAATAGACTGGAAAACTTCGCTATACTTTTCATGTTATTACAAATTTTAACTGCATATATATAGTTTCTTTATACACTATATAACAATTAACAAGCACAATGGCAAGAAGCTAACAGCGAGAAATGGTTTGTTACATATTATTAAAGATTGGAAGTAGGCTTACACATATAGGTTGCACACTTGCACTACAGTTCGACCTACTAGGGCACTTGTGGAAAACTAGAAGGGGGGGGGGGGGGGTCCCCCCCCCCCCCCCCCCTTGAATAGTTTTACGTCTTTTTAATTTATTATAAAAACTTTGTTTCCTTTTAAAAACTTATATTCGAGTTTATGTGAAAAATAATACTTGAACAATATTATTAATTATATGTGTATCCTTTTAGATTTGTTATAAAAGTTTTGTTTTCATGAATGGAGTTTTAAATTGATCTTTATGTGAAATCAACTTCTAAATAATACTAACAATTATATATGCGTATATGTATGAAAGTAATGACGATATAAATAAAGAAGTAAGTAAGAGATGAAGAGATCAAACCGAGACACGAGGGATTTATAGTGGTTCGGCTACAAGGACACCTTCCTTGCCCTACTCCACTCCCCGAGCACCTAGCTCGAGAGTTTTCTTCACTACTTCAACAAGCTCCCTTATGGCGGAAAAAACCTTACACAACTTTCGCTTACACCGGTTTAACGACACAAAGCTAAATGTCGAGTTCTAATCGTAGCTAGAACCAATCTCACAACTTCAATCACGACACGACTACTTCACGACTTCCAACAACTTCTTCTCAACACTTCACGACTTCTATTTCTTCACTTCTTCACGACTTCTATTTCTTCACTTCTTCACGACTTCTATTTCTTCACTATTTTAGGCCTTGTATTTATTCACTCCTTCGCGACTTCTACTTCTTCACTATTTCACGACTTCTTTACAACGGCTTCACAACTTCTTCACACCACAACTACTTCACAACTTTACAATACTTCTACACTACTTCTTTACAACACAACTACTTCTACACCTTCTTCACTACTTACCCACTATACTAATCTAATCACTTATGTTCACACCTAATCTACACACCTTCTACACAAATGAATGAATGGTTTACAAAGTTTACTAAACTAACAACTTATGTAACAAGATGATACTAAGTTGTAATACTTCTAGTCTTGATTGATAGAAGTATTCTTCTCTTTGCACTTGGATGATTGAAGCTTGAATCACTTGAAAACAAAAGCTTAAGATTATATGATCAAAGGATTTAGAAAGATATAAGAAGAGATTTAGAACAGAAGGTTTGGAGTGCAAAAAGGTGAGAAAAAAGTCCAGGAATGAACCAGTATTTATATGCAAAGCTGGGGAGCTGAGGAGCGTGCCGGTCCCCTTAATTAGGGGGCCGGTCCCCTTAATAATTAAGGGGGCCGCCCCTTATATCCGTTGCCCAGCTTTGTCTTTTTGTGGGGAAGGTTTTTCTGGAACATTTTTGCCATTTTTGGTTAAAAATTTGAATTCATAAATTTATTATGGATTAAACATTTTCCTTTAATTTTCAAAAATGATTTTGTAAAAGATATAAAATGTTTGTGTCATTTTATAAAAAATCTAGTGATTAAGAAAAAGTTCCTTTGATCATATAATGCATTAGGCATTTGTTTATTCATACCTTAAGTTATTAAGTTATAGAATTAAATATTTACAACTAAATACTTGTTTACGTCATAATCTTTCGTTTAATGTTTTTACATTTTGTGATTATCAAAACGTAGAGATATCAAAAGATGTTAATAACGTTTTTAGGCATTATTTATATCAACAATCTCCCTTTTTTTGCTGATTACAAAATCTAAACTCATTAAATTAAAAAATTAATTTTTAGACAAGTATTTAGTGAGTTTATATCTACTTCTCCCCTTTTTTGTAGAATCAAAAAGGTTATGCCGACAAGTTTTAGATACGAAATTTGTTGGAATGAGAACTCCCCCTTGATGTGTGCACCCCCTCGTTTGAGGGCATCAAGGAATCGAGATATGGAATACTTGCAAGAAAAATATTAGAAGCACAAGCATATAATATGAAATATAAGAGCAACAAGCATAGCAATCAAATATTAAGGACATGAAACAAAACATTCATTAATTCAAAGTGATTATGTGAAAAACATAATCATTGATGTGGAAAACTAGAAGGGGGGGTTGAATAGTTTTACCAATTAAATTTAATTCGCTTTGTTACTTTATGTTAATTCAAAGGAAACAAGCTCAGACAAGTATTCACACAATATATATGAAACGTAAAGAGAGGAAAGATCAAACCACACAACACGGATGTTTATAGTGGTTCGGCTACAAGAACTCTCTTCCTTGCCCTACTCCACTCCTCGAGCCTCTAACTCGAGAGTTATCCTTCACTAAGAAACAAACTCTCTTCTAGGTGGAGAAAACCTTTACACGTTGCTTACTTCCTTTTTCGGTACTAAGCTAAACACCGAGTTCTACTTCAGGGCAGAACTAACCCAACGTCGCCTATACAATTACCGACACTAAGCTAAATGTCGAGTTCTTTTACAAGGTTACAACCACTCCCTACTCTCTTTGTGTTTTGAGGACTAAAACACTAACCACACTCACTGAGATAAATGATACAAATAATGATGTGTGAATTACACAAAGATCACACAGTAACTATACTAAAGGTTTACACTTCTGTGTTGAACCTTGATGCTTAATCTTCTTTGCTACAAAAGATAGATCAAATGATATGAATGAATGATGTTAGTAATATGAATGAGTATGTACTTTAGCTATATGAGTGATGAGAAGGCCAAGTGATCAGCTTGCTATTTATAGGCAAGCTGATAGACACTCGGCGGATCCAGCGGATCCTTTAAAAGGGATCCGTCCTTTATGTCGAAGGGATCCGCGTGTATGCCAGAGGTAAGACAGCTAAGAGATTTTCCAAATCTCTCCAATCTCTCCATATCTTTGTGTTGTCATATCAAGATCATCCAATGTCAACTATCTTACTTGAAGATCTATCCAAGATATTACAAGATCTAACAAAGATTACATGTATGATGCATGCCATGATGTCATTGTATCATTTAAGAAATAAAGTTTCCTTTTAAGGAAATAATCATGTATGTGTATGAAATGTATTTCCATGTAAACTTGTGAAAAGTAAAATGTGTTCTAAAGAGACTTTAGCTAGTATTTATAATTTGCTTAAAGATATACTTTGTAATTGTCATTAACAAAACTAAGCAAAGATCGTAAAATATAAATAACGTTTTTGGGACGATATTTGTATTAACAATCTCCCCCTTTTTGTTGATGACAAAACATAAAGTATATTTTTGAGCAAAAGAATAAGTATAGCATGAGTTCTTTAAAATATAGATTAAGTTTTTTTTATTTGAGTTTAAAAACTTTTTATGCAAAAAGTATATGTACTGTGATGATTCACAGTTATGCACACTTAATCCTTTCTCCCCCTTTTTGTCAAAACAAAAAGAAGAGTTGCGTAGCGGAATGCGATTTTGAGAACTTTAAGAGCTCCCCCTTGTTTGATACTCCCCCTAAATGGAGTAACAAGGTAATGATGCATAATCCTACAAAATAAATGGTTAGAATATGATATGCTCCCCCTCGGTGTATACTCCCCATTATTCGAGTACCAACGTATACTTTTGAAGGGTATGATATGCTGCAAATGAAGTGTTAGTGATGAATAACTTCAATGAAGAAGTAGAATGCATGTGAAGTGTTCTTCCAAACAAGCCTTTTAATATGTCTTGACTTTAAGAAGTCAAAGTAAGTGTCTGATGATTATTAGTACCTAAAGCAATCATGATATAGAGTACAACAAGCTATATAAAGATGTTAGTTATCAAAGATAATGATAATATGCAATATGTTGATCACTCATAAGCATAAAACATCACATTCATAGATATTGAAAATTTTGTGACAAAAGTCACAATGATGAAATGATGTTACAAGAACAATAAAAATACATCCTAGAAAAAAAAAACTAAAAAGTCCTAAACCAATAACAACTAGACTAGAAAGCTCCTATTGAGGAGGATGGGAGATGGCATTGAGACGCTCGAGAACATGGTTCAAGATGAACCTCATCTCGTTTTGAAGCTCATGGACCAAAATGTTGGTCCTTTGGGCCAAGTGAGATGTTCTCTCACAATGTGCGCAATCGTGACTTGAAAAGCCGGGAGGAAGACTAGGCTCCATGTTTTGTGGTGGTGGTGGTGGTGGTGGTTGGTTGTTGTTGCTGTTGGATTGTTGTTGTTGTTCATTGGTTGTTGGTGGTGTTTGGAGGGAGTTCATGAGGATGTTTTGGATGTCCATGGCTTCATTTAGTCGGTGATCAACTATACCCGAGAGAGTGTAGAGACGGTTGAGCTCTTCACTAATCTCTTGTTGGGTTTGAGGCATGTTCATCCACATTGCTTCGTCAATGGCAACTAGAGTGGATGTGGGTGATAGAGGTTGTGGTTGAGGTTGGGAAGATTGTGCATCATGGTATAGAGGGCCATGGATATCCGGGTAGACCGGGTGAAAAAGCATGGGTTGTTGACCTTCAAAGGTCATGGGTGAAAGATTGGGTAATTTTGGTGAAAGCTCTTCTAAATCATCAAGATGTGGTGATGTAGGAGGAGTCCTAAATAATTCCAAGGGTTGGAGTTTGGGTGATTTTAGTGGTGATGGTGATCTAACAGGTTGGTTTGGAGCCGGTGGTGGAGTAGTGGCTATTGGAGTAATGGTTGGTGGTGGTGTTTGTATAACAACATTTGATGGTGTTGGGGTGGAGAGTGTAAGGAAATTTTCACTAGCAATGGGTGATGATATATTGAGAGGAGAATTTTCCTCAGATGAGGAGTTAGCTAAGTTGATAAAACAACAAGGTTTAACACTAATGCGGGCTGTTCTTCTTGAAGGTCTAGATGTGGAAGAGTTGTTTGACTTAGTCATGTTCAAGTATGATAGCTAAGATGTGCAGGAGAGGAAATGGTTGTTGTGTGAAGTGATGATCCTAAAGCACTAATTTATAGGCAGAAGGTATATGAGTCTGTGTGTTTGGATTTGATGTGAATCCAATAGAGAATGTTGGTTCTAAATGATTTGGAACAAAAATTTGTGCAAATCACATCACATAAGTCAATCCATAGAACTTATGTTGAGTAAGAAGAAGAAGATATGCAGTAAATGCTAAGGGGTAGTGGAAAATCCTGTGATGTGATGTACCCACGAATTTGAAGGATCCCTAAAAAGGGTTCCTTACTAGTAACAGAAAGGTAACTTACTCCTAGGATTTAAAAATTCAAATTTTGGTGGGAAATTTTGTTCTTAGGTTTCTAAAGATTTCCTAATCATTCTAAGTGTTATTAGTGATCAGTGAACCTAATCTATAGAACACTAGAGACTGAAATCAAAGAATCGGGATGAGTCAAAAAGTTTTACGAGTTTAACTTTTATACCTGTGGATCCAATCGACAAGGCGTGCGGATCCTTAAATAGGGATCCGCCTGATCCGCAGGTTGTTAATTGACGGAGCCAACGCTAACACTTGGCGGATCCAAAGTTAGGGATCCGCCGAATCCGTCTGGCAAAAGTGCTAAAACATCACAGAGAGAATGTCATATTTCGCGTTTTTCGACGAAAATCCGAAAATTTTCTTGGAGCATATCTATCATCTAATATGTAATGCAAAACAACTAAATATGATGATACCAACACATATTTAATCATAGAATAATCCTATCATATGAATTTACCTTAATAGAAGTTAACCCAAACATAGGCTTACCTTTGGAAAATTGATAACACTAAGTGTTATCGACCTGCAAGGATTGATTAGTTCACATACAATTCAAGTAGTATCATAACAAGTTAATAACATAACCATTCAACATGACATTGTCTAGAAACGATTAGTTCCAAACACTCCTATCAACTCAATTTCTTCTTCAACTTCTTCATTCCCTTGTGAAGCTTCATGATCCATCGACCTAAATTCTTCACCATTCCCTTCATTTGACGATGCTCAGGTGATTCATTCTGAATTGGTGGAAGTTGTCTCAAGTACTCGGGTGGAGGAAGTCTTGAATTTGGTAAGCCGTCATCGTCACTCATTGATGATGAAGATGATGAGGTTGGAACATGAGGGCGTTTGACTTTATCAAGCGCTACCCTATGGTCGCTTAAGGGAGCAAAGGTGCGTTGGATCTCATCATAATCCGGAACAAAGCCTAAGGCATTTCTAGGAATGGGTGCAAATGCTCGATAAAGACGGGTTAAGAGCATTCCATAGGGTAATGCCATTTTTCCTTGAACCGGAATATCGGCCATTCTCTTGGCGATATAGTAAGCAAGATTGAAGGGCTGACGAGTTGACACATTGTACATCATGTGGCAAAGACAAGCATTGATGTGATCACGGTTTCCTACCGTACACATGACATTTGCCCTTAAGACTTCTTCCAATTTCCTAAACTCGGGCTTAATCTCATTTTGCTCCATAGCAAACGGATCTCTAGCTACTTCTTTACCTCGATACATCCTAGTGGGGTTGTTTCTAGGAATGAAGAGATGCTCACGAATGACTTCTTTTGAGGCTAAAGGAGTGGCATATGGTGCCGTTCTTTCAAGATTTGACTCAAGAATAGTTAATGACCATTTATCGGTGTAGACACTTGTTCCATAACTTGGAACTCCTAGGACCTCACCGAATTGATTTAAGGGGATGTTGTATTGTGTTCCATTGACACTGAAGCGAATGTTAATGTAACCATGATCATTTGACTCTAGAATGATGCTAGCATAGAATTCTAAAATGAATCGTGGAATGATTGGTTCATCGATATCTTGGAGGGAGTCAAAGTGAATGGCCGCTAGTTGTTCCCTAAGATTTGTTCCTTCATAGAATGAGGACTCTACAAACCTACCCTCATGTACGTAGTGTTTTTCTAAGGCTTTGAAAGTTTCAACCTGTTGGTCACTAAGTCCTTTGGTTTTATGGTGTTTAGGTAGGTAGTTGACGGTGTGTTTGTGATCATAGTTGGTGACGGGAGGCATGATTATCCTAGACATGAAAAAAAAATATATAGTTTAGTTGAAATTATCAAAATAAATATATATATAATAATATTATATATATATATATATATATAATATATATATATATATATATAATATATATATATATATATATATATATATATATATAGTGTGTGTGCCTATATGGGGACAATGTGAAGGTGCGATTATCTCGACTCATTTTGATGCATGAAAATTATGTTTATGCAAGTTTTATAGTAAAACAAGAGATAATCCAAACGCTCCTATTTCAATGTAGCTACATTTGAATGTACCCGAAAATACATATTAGTTATGTATTCCCTTTAGCATTCAAGAGACATGATGCAAGTGATGTTTAAAACTTAACGTTTTTGTATTTGTATGAACAATGTCCAAAAACCGTTTTTCCTAGTCGTGAGAATATTTTAGCAAAAATTTCTCATGGGGTTTTTGATGAATGATGACAATGTACTATTAGATGCAATTCCTAACTATGAAAAACATGATTTGTTATGCAATTTAGAAAGTATGCTTCATGATTTTTCAAGAATTATGCATAATCCCAAGGTTTGGTTTTGTGCATGAAATAGAAATCCTAGACGCAGATCAGGAGTATAAACATGATAAGGATACTTACAGTGATGTTTGGAGCAGAATTTGGTTGAGAACAATGGCTTAATTTGTGAATTTTGTGAAGTATGGGACGAATTCAGTAGGTGATAAGTTTTAGGAGAGTGATGAATAGTACATGGTGTTGTATATTTTATAATATATCAACCTGTGCATGTGACGGATCCGGCGGATCCCTAACAAAGGATCCGCCTTTGTTATCGTTTGGATCCACGGGATCAAAACACAGTTTTTGGTTTAGTGTCGAGTTAGGTTAAACTAAGGTTTATGCTATTGTCTATTCTAATCAATAAGTTCCATTAATCCTAATCCAAGTCTGAGGTAGTTGAAGGGTTCTCTTTTGAGAGGTTTTGTGAGAATGTCGGCAATGTTGTCCTCTGAGGAAACTTTCTCAATTGAGATATTTCCCTTCTGAACATTGTCGCGTAGGAAATGATGACGTATTTCAATGTGTTTGGTTCTAGCGTGTTGGACCGTATTTTTGCTGAGGTCGATAGCTCCTTTGTTGTCGCAAAGAATGGGGATGTCGTTGAGTTCGATTCCATAGTCTACTAGAGCTTGTTTCATCCACAGTGCTTGTTGACACGCCTTTCCTGCAGACACATACTCTCTGCCTATGTTGTTGAGATTGCGAGGGCTGTTTGTTTCTTAGCGAACCATGAGGTGAGACAATATCCTACAAAAGTACAAATACCACTAGTACTTTTCCTATCAACATAGTCACCGGCATGGTCTGAGTCGGCATACACTATGGTTTCTACACCCGTTCCTTTGGGATACCATAATCCTACATGTGTAGTGCCTTTGATGTACCTAAATATCCGTTTAACGGCTTCAAGATGAGATATTTTGGGATCTTCTTGAAAACGTGCACATAGACAAACACTAAACATAATGTCCGGCCTACTAGCCGTAAGATAGAGTAAGCAACCAATCATTCCCCTATATTTAGTGTTATCTACGGATTCATTTTCTTCATCCTTTGTGAGTTTGGTTTCGGAGGACATAGGTGTTTTAGTTGGTTTTGAGTCTTCAAGACCAAACTTCTTAAGCATATCTTTGATATACTTTGATTGGTTGAAGAATATCCCATTTTCTAATTATTTTATTTGGAGACCTAAGAAAAAGTTAAGTTCCCCCATCATACTCATTTCAAACTCATCATGCATGATTTTTGAGAAATCATCACATAACTCTTGACAAGTTGAACCAAATATAATGTCATCCACATATATCTGGACGATGATAATATGTGATCCCTTTTTCTTGGTGAAGAGAGTGTTATCTACTAGGCCCATGGAGTACTTATGGTCAACTAAGAATGTCTTAAGTCGATCATACCAAGCTTTTGGTGCTTGCTTAAGTCCGTATAAAGCTTTCTTTAATTTTTAAACATAATTTGGTTTTTCAAAATCGGCAAAGCCGGGAGGTTGTGCTACATATACCTCTTCATTTATAAAGCCATTTAAGAATGCACTTTTGACATCCATTTGGAATAATTTAAAATCATGTGCACATGCATATGCAAGTAGTATTCTAATAGACTCAAGTCTAGCTACGGGTGCAAATGTTTTATCGTAATCTATTCCTTCTTGTTGATTGTAGCCTTGTTGTAAAACCCCAAAATTAAAACAATCCGAAATGACAAAAATGCCCTCAAATTTGAAAATTTAAGAACATATGAAAATTATATAAGTGACATCATTTGAGCTTAACCTAAAGTAATGAAAACCTTATGTTACCTAATAAGATTAATCAAATAAAACCTTACATTATAATTTGAAAATAACAAAAACAATGTTCCCTAAATTAAAGACTAGGTGGACGATTTCTTATGGGTCTTTTTTAAAAATTTCGGCTAGTCCAAATGAGAGAGAAATCATGAAATAAATGTGATTGATCAAGCCCATAATAAAGGTGATTCATATCCTTAATTGCTCCAATCAATTCACACGTTTTTCCTTCATTATGTCCCCATAATTCTTGTAAATTCCCTTTTTGGATATTCCATCACACGTCTGCTTCTTTTATACCACACATGCACACGTTTTCTTTTTTTTGTTACATATTCTTAAATACAAGAACCCTAAACGAAAACCCTAAAACCTACACACAAGATTGTCGGCTGCTACTTTCTTTTCTCCCTACTGTTCGATGCAAAAGCAAGCAGGAAGAGGACTCTTGGTGGCCTAGTCGCGGTGCTCTACAGCAGGGTTCAAGGGGTGCATGTTCATGTTTTCCTTGTGTGTTTGTTCTCTCTTTTAGTCACGCTACGAAGGTATGATATCGACCTTATTTCATTCACTTTCGTTTGATCTCCTTATCAACGTGTTCAATGTCGCTTGAAACGAAATAAACCAGGTTATTATACAAGTATGGAATCGATATAAAAGTCACATGAAGTCTTAACAAATATTCACAAAATAACGACGATAAGAACCTATAAGCACCTACATATATATCGATCTTTATTCGACCCTCATGTTCCTGTTTCGATTTGTTTATGTTTGACCCCTTTTTGCACGTATGAAACTAACCCTACGAACTAAAATAAAGGAGTGAACTCACATGTTTGTTTTCATTATCTTTTTTCAAATCCCATTCAGTGAACAAAGGGTGTCGAGTTGGGTGAAAGTCATGATTTTGTGTAGTCTTTTGTAGCGTCGTGTGGCTGTGTAAAACGGGTCACCATGTGGGCTGTTATGTGTCAAGTTAGGCGGGGCACAAGGGCGAGTTTACGTGTGTATTGGGGCTGTACAATGAGTCGAGTTCCATGCAAAGAAATGGGTCTTGGGTGTGAGTCGTGTGGTGTTAAGCATGTGTCGATTAGGGCAAGTTGGGGCTGAAAACAAGTGTTGTTCGGAGTGTATTTTAACAGTGGACGGGGTGCATTATAGGGGTTCAAATACTCCTGTTTTTGCTGTGTCAATGGGGGCTAGAAAGGGTATTACATACTTGTTCTCTTCTTGTTACGAAACGCATCCAAATAAACATAAAGAGGGCGTCGCGAGTTAGTGTGTGGGGAGGAATATATGTTGTGGTTGTGTCGTGTGTTTTACACGTCGAACATGGTTTCGAAAACATTCATTTGTACTGTGTCATGTGAGTAATGTGGTCTTGAAGGACTGTCTTGTATGCATAGTTCGTTTTCTATATAGGTTGCCATGCGAGGAAACAAATTACGTGCATGGTCTTTCTCTCCTGTATTCTATCTTCGAAGCAAGCTTAGTAAGAGTAAATTAGATTGTTTTCTTTGTACAGCAAGGATTATAAAAGAAGATAATAACACACATAATAACGATAATACAGCGAGTTCAAGTAATAATACTAGCTAGCTCACAAATATCTTAAAATATTAGACGCTTGGCAACAATGAGTTCTAAGTTTCTACTGCAAGGATTATAAAATATTAGAATGAACATGCGTACAGCTAGTTGTAGTAAAATAAGGAACTTGAAATATATTTGTATAATTTACACTTTGGACCTTAAGCTTTGTAATATTGACACTTTAGATCCTAAACTAATATAATGGTAGTAATAAACTCTAATATGCCATGATAATCATTTTGAGCACTTAATGCACTAAAATGTTAATTATACTCATAAGTGGCTAAACTTACTAAATATGAAAAGTTACTAAAAATGGAAAGCCGACTAAAATGAGTAATCTGACTTAAAATAAGATATTAATAAGACGATCATGTATTCGTGTAGATTCGCAGAAGAAGGAGTTTGCTTCCGATCTTTATGATTCTTTTTTGTTTTCACTTGCGGTCTAAGGTACAGATATTCTACCCTTCTTCAGTAAGGGTGTTTTCTCCTCTCATGACTCATTTATCTTGATTCGTTTTAAGATTCCCTAAGCCATTGCTATGTTCCCCTACACTTTGGTTCGTTTGTTTGATTCATTTTGACTTTGATGTTCGATATGACCCTTTTGCTTTGAGCCTCTATAATGATCCATTTGAGACCTTGTGATATTAGTATTCGACTCACTTGATACTTCGAGGGTTCATTTGATATTGGTAACTAGATGTGAAAACCTTTTTAATTATATTATGGAAATGTTTTGAGGGAAAACTATTTTTAAAATGATGTTTATGAAATATGCGCTACCACTTTTAATTGGAATTTGGCTAAGCTTTTATGAAAACTACGTTTAAAGACTACTTTTGTGAAAACCGTTATTAAAGGTTATTTTTATGAAAATCATTTGATAAAGATTATTTTAAATGAACCATTTGATTTTGAACCTTTGCTTTGATATTGGGACTTTGACCATGATTCGATGACTTAGACTATTTGAACCTTTGCTATGATTTGGATCTTTGCTGTGATTTGGACCTTTGACCCTTCAGTTTGATACCTAAACCAAGTTCATTTCCTAGCCTTAAAGGTAACATGGCCGTGTCATTGATGCACCAGTGGCATGACTCACGTGTGGGTGAGTGATTTCTCACACCGTCCCTATATTGTTCGTTGCATGCACATTATATTTATTATGGCCTATATTATTGTTCGGGGGGCGTATGGGTTGCAATCCTAGGTTCGTGTCCGTGTTCGTGGACTTAACATGATTTGATATTATATATTGTTCGGTGACTGATGCTGGGTGCAATCCACGTCTTTCACAAGTTCGGGAGCTAGCTACTCCATTTGAAGAATGAGGACACCCCTCATATTATCTGATTATCTGAGAGGTCTCCCCTCTATATGATTATGAAGACATGGTTACTATATTTGATTTCTGTTCGGGCTCGTGGTAGATTTTTGATCTTTTTCCTTACTTGATATTCTTTCATTTATACCTTATGTTTTCCATTGCACCATACTTTACATACTATATCCTTGTTCCTTATCTTTTGATTCGTTTATATATATCTGTTCACTGAGCTTTTTAAGCTCAGCCACATTTCTTTTCCTGCAGCAGGTTTTAGTTGGAAGCTGGGTTATGGGTGGAGAGTTCCTTGGACTTAGAAGACTATACTTAGATTTGCTATCCTGGATTTAGAGATGACTAGAAGAGATTTGTATTTCAGACTTAGTATTTTGTTATTGTCCTCATTTGTAACCTTGTACTTCAAATTTTCCTTTGTAACCTTTGAGATTCCATTGTATTATTTAAGTCATATGCTTTGTGTTTGCTTTGATATGCCACCATAACGTAATACTTCTACCCTTATCGGGTTGGGGTGTTACAATTATGGTATCAGAGCGACAGGTTGCGACTTGTAATACATTTACCCTTGGCCTGTGATGTTTGGACCACTAAGTTTCCACTGTAGGCGCTCATAAGACAACCTTTGAAAAGTTTGCTTTAGGATTTCCCAATAAGAACTTAAGTTATTACCGGTGAGGTATGGGTAGACTAGGACATCTACGTAAGTAATATTGCTTCCGCATCACTCTGATTCGTGCCTTTGCTTTTAGCTAAGCCTTATAAGAACATTTGTTTCAGAAACTAGAAAGTTTTGCAACTTAAGCTTAGTAACCAAGTAAGTTTGGAATTCCTCGAAAACTTCATAGATACCCTGCACCATTTAAGTTTCACTTTCTGATTTTGATCTCCACTTTCGATCTGTTTGATAAACAGTTTGATACCTTTCCGACCATCTAGATGGTCATTCAACCATAATGTGTTTGACACATCCTACGAATTCATTACTCATGTCGGATATGAAGTGTATCATCTGATACTACTCAGTTATGCGTGATCCATTACTACTCCTATGAGAACCCTGACAATTATCAACCACGAATATAAGAAGTTTTGTTCCCTCCCTTTAAATGATTGAACCTTGTCTGCCAACCAGTTCCTTTGGAAGGATATGGTGTAAATACTATCTCAGTACGGAATTGTTAACTAAGCATGATGATGCTGATAGCTAATATTCCATACAATCCCACTTTTGACGGTTATACGATGTTCGTATTACTAATGATACACACCCTACCTGCCCCTTATGCTAGAAAGCTAAACAAAATTCCAACACCTTGAACTGTTCGTTTATCTATCTCAACACTATGATGAACTACGTACTTGACCTTGACATATGAACTACCCGTCTGGCTTGACGACCGTATTCGATCTAAGAATCCATTTACTTTTGATATATTTGATTTTGAGGTCTTTTGGTTATGGATTGGCTGGCTCTTCATAAAGCTACCAAAGACTACCATATCTGATATAAGACTTTTAGCAATCTATTCTTCATCGTACCTTGTTATGATGGCTCTCTACCACTTAAATCTGTTAAGATTAATGTTGCTATGAAAGCACATATTCCGTACTCATTAGATTGTCAAGTTCTCCTGACACCTATTAGTATCCACCCTTAAAAGCTCCGACATTGGAAGTATTTGTTGTACAAAAATTTTCCTGTGTTTTCTGATGAACCTCTTGGGATTCCCTCCTGCTTGGGAGGTAGAATTGTCTTTGAACCGATCTCAATTAACGAAACCATGATGCCATAGAAGTTGAGAGATTGAAGGAGCTGATGGAATATGATTTTGTTCACCTCAGTGTTCTCTTTGAATACTCCTATTGGTTTATGAAGAAGAAAGAGGAAAGTATGCCGTGACGTATCGACTATTGTGAATTTAACCATATCACTATCCAAAATCATTATCCACTTTCGCGTATCAATGATTGATTTGTTCTATCTTTGAAACTCCGAATGAGACGGCCTCAGTTAATGTTTGAAGGACTGAAGAAGCAACCACAAGAACTTCTAAGAAGGGAGATGACTGACTGAGAGTAACCTCCGTGAAGCATTTCAGTTTATTCGTGAAGAGGAAGATAGGTGATGTGAAGTAGATATGAAGTCTCCCTGAGACGATTCATAAAGCTGTTTTTGTACTCGTTGTGATCCTTATGAGTTTTAAATGATGCCAATTGTATTGGCTAATAGAATCATGTTTTCGCGAGTAATTGGACAATTGTCATAGTATGACAGTGTGTTTGTGCTCAGAGACGAATGAGTAATATATAGATCATTTTCGTATTGAGTAGAATGACCCCTGTGTTCTGGAGGAATAGGTTTGATTGGCGTGCGGAGATTGTTGCAGACAACACTACCAGGTATCTTGTGATGACAGAGTTTTCCATAGAAAAGACCAAGATTGAAGACCGTTGTTAGAGTTAGGAACCCTGTAGAAGAGAAATAGAAGATGTTCGTGACCGGCGTTACCATGGAAGAAGCATACAAGAAGGAATTCACGTTACCACACCACAATGTCCAGAAGAGGTGCCGAAGGCTTGAGGGACCAGACTCAAGTTTATAATTCCTTTCCACCCTATGACTATATGGACAGACGTAGACAGACTGCTTAGATTTGGAGAAGGTTTAAGATCATGTACTTGAAAAGATGAAAATTTTGAAGCGAACGTATGTGTTTAGGAGAGTTGATTCTGTGAAGGATGAAGCCATGGATTACGCAATTCACTTCCTCTCAACCTACTTAGATTTTCGTTACCTGATGATAAGATCCTTTGAATGATTTAGGTTCTCTATTAGTAATTTCGTTCTGTGTTTATTCTGCGGTTGTTGGATGATAGTTTTGTTATGCGAATTTTGATGAATGGTGAAGGGAACCTGGAGATTATGTTTAGAAATGGGCAGATTTTTGAAGCAACCACTTATATTGGCTGAGTGATTTTGATAAGTGATGAAGGATTGACGCTATTAACGACGTACCTTACTTCTGATAGACATTCTGGGACTTCCGTTACTCTTACGAGTAATTCGTTCTCCTCTTAGTTATGTTGTTTGATTTTGATGTGAGACTATAGAAGGACTAGGTGGATTAAGATAAGTTGTTTTGTTCACGACTTGAGATAAAGTATGACCATCATGAGGGCATATTTATATGATGCCAGTATTATGACGTCTGGCCAACGTGATAATACTTACATCATATAACGTGCACTCATTGTGATCATAGGATATTTCGAGGAGTATTTTAGGAGCCTTAAATTTTTGATAAGCTGTGTGAAGATTTTTGCGTTAGTGAGACTTTAGGTTCATTCTACCTATGCGCTTAATTTGCCTTCACCGTGGTACGATTTGATACGTTTGGATTCTCGTCACGCGTTTTGCTGACCTCTATATTTCCGATAATAATCTTAGGTTATGTGGTAGAACCTTCTGCCGTTTGATGATATCGAACAATCTATTTTCTGTACGTTCTCATCTGATTTGTTTAATCAAATTCTATGGACAGCATACCCGTCAAATCCTATGTATTTCCTGTATCTCTCTCGAGAGATTACGATTATCATTTATCACATTTGATATATTATTCTTTTGATCTGGATTCAGTATGTTATGTCTGTTCTGAGGAACTGAAGCAATTTTGGGATCGACAAGTTCGAGTCATGAGAAACTAGTCATTTCACATATCCGTTCACGGTCCGTTATGTTTTCCGTTTCGTTTCACTTCAATTTTCGAGGACGAAAATTTTCTTTTAGAGGGGAAGAATTGTAAAACCCCAAAATTAAAACAATCCGAAATGACAAAAATGCCCTCAAATTTGAACTTTTAAGAACTTATAAAAATTATATAAGTGACATCATTTGAGCTTAACCTAAAGTAATTAAAACCTTATGTTACCTAATAAGATTAATCAAATAAAACCTTACATTATAATTTGAAAATAACAAAAACAATGTTCCCTAAATTAAAGACTAGGTGGACGATTTCTTATGGGTCTTTTATAAAAATTTCGGCTAGTCCAAATGGAAGAGAAATCATGAAATAAATGTGATTGATCAAGCCCATAATAAAGGTGATTCATATCCTTAATTGCTCCAATCAATTCACACATTTTTCCTTCAGTATGTCCCCATAATTCTTGTAAATTCCCTTTTTGGATATTCCACACACGTCTGCTTCTTTTATACCACACATGCACACGTTTTCTTTTTTTTGTTACATATTCTTAAATACAAGAACCTTAAACGAAAACCCTAAAACCTACACACAAGATTGTCAGCTGCTACTTTCTTTTCTCCCTACTGTTCGATGCAAAAGCAAGCAGGAAGAGGACTCTTGGTGGCCTAGTCGCGGTGCTCTACAGCAGGGTTAAAGGGGTGCATGTTCATGTTTTCCTTGTGTGTTTGTTCTCTCTTTTAGTCACGCTACGAAGGTATGATATCGACCTTATTTCATTCACTTTCGTTTGATCTCCTTATCAACGTGTTCAATGTCGCTTGAAACGAAATAAACCAGGTTATTATACAAGTATGGAATCGATATAAAAGTCACATGAAGTCTTAACAAATATTCACAAAATAACGACGATAAGAACCTATAAGCACCTACATATATATCGATCTTTATTCGACCCTCATGTTCCTGTTTCGATTTGTTTATGTTCGACCCCTTTTTTCACGTATGAAACTAACCCTACGAACTAAAATAAAGGAGTGAACTCATATGTTTGTTTTCATTATCATTTTTCGAATCCCATTCAGTGAACAAAGGGTGTCGAGTTGGGTGAAAGTCATGATTTTGTGTAGTCTTTTGTAGCGTCGTGTGGCTGTGTAAAACGGGTCACCATGTGGGCTGTTATGTGTCAAGTTAGGCGGGGCACAAGGGCGAGTTTACGTGTGTATTGGGGCTGTACAATGAGTCGAGTTCCATGCAAAGAAATGGGTCTTGGGTGTGAGTCGTGTGGTGTTAAGCATGTGTCGATTAGGGCAAGTTGGGGCTAAAAACAAGTGCTGTTCGGAGTGTGTTTTAACAGTGGACGGGGTGCATTATAGGGGTTCAAATACTCGTGTTTTTGCTGTGTCAATGGGGGCTAGAAAGGGTATTACATACTTGTTCTCTTCTTGTTACGAAACGCATCCAAATAAACATAAAGAGGGCGTCGCGAGTTAGTGTGTGGGGAGGAATATATGTTGTGGTTGTGTCGTGTGTTTTACACGTCGAACATGGTTTCGAAAACATTCATTTGTACTGTGTCGTGTGAGTAATGTGGTCTTGAAGGACTGTCTTGTATGCATAGTTCGTTTTCTATATAGGTTGCCATGCGAGGAAACAAATTACATGCATGGTCTTTCTCTCCTGTATTCTATCTTCGAAGCAAGCTTAGTAAGAGTAAATTAGATTGTTTTCTTTGTACAGCAAGGATTATAAAAGAAGATAATAACACACATAATAACGATAATACAGCGAGTTCAAGTAATAATACTAGCTAGCTCACAAATATCTTAAAATATTAGACGCTTGGCAACAATGAGTTCTAAGTTTCTACAGCAAGGATTATAAAATATTAGAATGAACATGCGTACAGCTAGTTGTAGTAAAATAAGGAACTTGAAATATATTTGTATAATTTACACTTTGGACCTTAAGCTTTGTAATATTGACACTTTAGATCCTAAACTAATATAATGGTAGTAATAAACTCTAATATGCCATGATAATCATTTTGAGCACTTAATGCACTAAAATGTTAATTATACTCATAAGTGGCTAAACTTACTAAATATGAAAAGTTACTAAAATTGGAAAGCCGACTAAAATGAGTAATCTGAATTAAAATAAGATATTAATAAGACGATCATGTATTCGTGTAGATTCGCAGAAGAAGGAGTTTGCTTCCGATCTTTATGTTTCTTTTGTGTTTTCACTTGCGGTCTAAGGTACAGATATTCTACCCTTCTTCAGTAAGGGTGTTTTCTCCTCTCATGACTCATTTATCTTGATTCGTTTTAAGATTCCCTAAGCCATTGCTATGTTCCCCTACACTTTGGTTCGTTTGTTTGATTCATTTTGACTTAGATGTTCGATATGACCCTTTTGCTTTGAGCCTCTATAATGATCCATTTGATATTCGTTCGTTACCTTGTGATATTAGTATTCGACTCACTTGATACTTCGAGGGTTCATTTGATATTGGTAACTAGATGTGAAAACCTTTTTAATTATATTATGGAAATGTTTTGAGGGAAAACTATTTTTAAAATGATGTTTATGAAATATGCTGATGAAGCGAAAAGTGTACCGCTTTTAAGGGGTCATTTAAGCCTTAAATCGTATTTATTTGATCAAATATTGCCCTAAATCGTTCCTTTTGTCATTTTAGGTACTTTTGAGGAAAAATCTGGAAAAGGAGGCATTTTGGACGTTTTTGGAGCATTAAAGTGAAGAAAACGGCAAAGTCTCAAAAATCGGCTAGAAGTTACTCTTGACGGCGTCACAATTTATACTGGACGGCGTCATGCCTTGGCAAGAAAAGTTGGACGTGAAATTTACTCATGACGGGCCAGTGAAAATAGCATGTGAATTCTGACGGCGTCACGCTTTAACTTGATCGAGGGCGTCACGGCTTAAATCATAAGGGGACGGCGTCACGTTCATGTTTCGACGGCGTCAAGCCTTGATAAGCCAGAATGGATTTTTGAAGAGCTAAAGAGGGACGGCGTCAAGATGGTCATCCGGGAACCCTAAAAGCGTCGAGGTGACGGCGTCACACTCCATAAGGTGACGCCGTCAGATCCAAAAATCTATATATAGTTTTCTAATTTTTTGTCATTAGGGAGAGCTTAGTGTGTGGAATTTTGGGAGAAAACCCTAAGACGATTTTAGCTACTTTTTCAGGGCTTTTTGCCTTGAGATCTTCCATGTTTCATTGAAAGATAAGTTATCAATTAATCATTCAATATGTCTATGTGTTGTTTGATTCTATCTTATTCTTGTCTTTTGTTTAACATGTTAGGCTAAATTTATCTTGTGTTTGCTTAGATCTAATGAAACCTAGCTATTGATTATTGGTTGTTAGTGTGTTATTAGTTGTATTGGATGATTGTTTATCTATGTTAGGCTTAAGAAAACTGGCTAACTTCCTATTCGGTAACTTGCTTGAACGTCTTAAGAAACATGAACCAAATGCGTACTAAAGGTTTTTATGGTTGTATTTAATGCACAAGCGAATTCTAGTGATCCCATGTTAGGAGCTTCCTAGCCGGCTCGACATAGGAGTGAAGTAGGAGCTTGTAGAGTTGGGGAAGTAAGTACGCCACCCCACGAATGGTATTAAGGAATACACCCGTCATCCGTGCGACTAATACACACTAATTAACCGGTAAAAGATAGTTAGGGAGTAAGGAAATCTAAGTAAACACATTTCTCTACACATAAGTTTCTCACCACATTTTATTTTCAGTTATTTATTTTAATTGCATTCGTAGTAATTTGGGTTAGTTGACTAGCAACTAATTCCGCCCACTCTTTCAAAACCGAGATTTTACTTGCTTTCATAAAAACTATAAAAACATAAAAAAAGAATCTTCCTCAACCTTTAGACCTAATTAGAGTAGTCTTTCATACCTAACGAACACTATTCCCTGTGGAGAACGATCAATCCCCCGTACTTACCACTACACTATACTACATCGGTCAGGTACACTGCCTGGTGGGGTTGTAAGCCTCTTGAGATCCCTCGAGAGGTAAAACCTGTTGTAAGGTTACAAAACCACGCAATCAAGTTTTTGGCGCCGCTGCCGGGGAATAGTTATTGTTTAGGTTGAATTTTTATTTCTTTTAGGTCTACTCACTAGATTCCTTTCTAGTGAGATTTTTATTTTATTTTTCTAGATTTTCTTTAGTCTATCTATTTTCTTCGTGTCTTTGTTCGTAACCATTACCGTCCGACATCATGGAAGATGGTAATATCCTTAACCACAACAACCCACCACCACAACAACCACCACCACCTCCTAGAGCCCGTACTTTAGGAGAGTATTCCCGTCCTAGCCACCATGGCTATCGAAACACCATTGAGCTCACTCAAGGAGCCAATATCACACCCTTGCGATCCGACACCATCCGGTTGGTGCAAAGCGGATGCGCATTCCATGGACTTCGTTCTGAAGATCCTAATCAACATCTCAAGGACTTTCTGAAAATCGTTGATTCTATAGACCTTGATGTTGCCACTCGAGAGACGACCCGATTGCGTCTCTTCCAATTCTCTCTGCGGGACCAAGCTAGTCAGTGGCTAGAACGTCAACCCGCAGGATCCATTACCTCTTGGGATGATCTCACCACTCGTTTCCTTGCTCAGTTTTTCCCACCGGGGAGAACTACCAAGCTAAGGAAGGATATCTTGATGTTTGAACAACGTCGAGGCGAAACCCTCTACGGGGCATGGATTCGATTCAAGGACTTACTTCAAAAAGTCCCTCACCATGGCATAAATCTATGGCTTCAAATCCAAATCTTCTATGACCATGTTGATTACCACACCAAGCGTGCCATCGATCGAGCCGCCGGGGGCAGATTGCGCGACAAAAGCGCCGAGGAATCATGGGAGATCATTGATGAGCTTGCATCCGACGATGATGAATTGTGGCAAGTCTCCCACGACGTGCGCTCGGCAGTCAAGACATATTCATCGCCCGATACCGCCAATCAAATCACTGAGGAAAGCGTTAGTGAACTTGAGAAAAGGGTTGCATATCTTATGGAAAAGCAAAAGAGACCCTTAAGTCCACAAAAAGCAACAATTAACTCAGTCTCAAGCGTTAAGCAAATACCATTGTCCGAATCACCCCGTAGGGAAAATACTAAACCCTTCCATAAGCACGCCCCACCCAACTCACCACCTCAGGAACTTAGTCCAACATTCGAAGCTCGAATGAGAGAGTACATGTCAAAACACTCCGAACGGTTGGCAAAATTTGAGGAAGCCGTCTACAAACAAAAGGAGGAAATGGAAGAGAAGATGGCGGAGATGATGAATCTTTTGAAAGAATATACAAATACAAAAGCCCCTGAAAAAGTATTGGTGAGGAATGACGCTGATGTTCCTAACACTAAATTTGTCAAGGCCACCTCCGTCGTCCAAGAGGGCGGAAATGATGGAAGAGGGAAATCCATAACTATGGAAGTTAACAAAATTGACCTCATCCCACTTAATAATGGAAACACCAATGCGTACAAATGCGATTCCGACAAGGGAGAGGAGGCGCCCTCTGAGGAGCGCCAATTGGTTGAACCGCCAGTGTCACAACAAGTGAAGCATTACTTGAAGCACGAAATAAACATGGAGACCATAAACGATTGGGTGAGAAACTATCGACGTATTCATCTACCCAACAAGAAGTCCGAGAAGGTGGAACCGGATGATAAATCTGACACATTACCCGGTGGGCAATTGTATGAATGCCTCATAGGACAAAAGTTAGTGGAAAAGCAGAAATTCTACGGGGTCTTTGAAATACCATGCAGCATTGGAAAACACAAGTATCTGGATGCGATAGCTGACCAAGGTTCCGACGTAAATTTGATGCCTTTATCCGTTTATGTTCAGTTAACCAATGAGTTGCCATCCATCACCCATACTAAACTCTCCTTTGCAAAGCATTCCTATGAGTATCCGTTAGGAATTGCAGAAGATGTATTGGTCAACGTTGCCGGATTCCTGTATCCGGTCGACTTCATGATCATTGAGAGAAATGATATGAATATGCCAATAATCCTTGGGGCGCCCTTTCTCGCTACCACTAGAGCACAAATCAATTACGAAAATAGCACCATCCAAATGAAGAAGGGGAAGAAAACAATAAACTTCCCAACGATCCCACGACATATACGAGATGTTGCTCTGCAGAAGAAGATGGAGGCTAACACTAATATAGTCCGTGGTAATGTTCGAGAGAAAATTCTTGCATGGGAGGCAAGGATTAAGAGTTATATGGAAAATGAGATTAGGGAATGTAAGGATGGAAATAACGATTATATTGAGGCTGATGAGCAACCCAATAACCCCGTTGAATTTACAAAAGGAGACTCAGTGCTCCTAAGGCATTCAGAAACAGAAGCACCTACCGATGAACTAAGTCCCTGGTGGTACGGACCATTCACAATTAAAAGTTTACACCAAGATGGGATAGTAAGCTTGACCAGCAAAGGAGGAGGTGAAGTAACTGCGAATGTCGAGCGATTGAGACACCACCACCCTGATAGCAAGGATCATATCTATCAGGGATACGTCATTATGAATGATGGAGTCACGTAATGTACGTGACTTTGAGTCTAGCTACAAGACTCGTTAATAAAGAAAAGCGCTTCTTGGGAGGCAACCCAAGCTTTATTTATTTTATTTGCTTTGTGTGTTTAATTATTTGTTTTTTGATTTTATTTGTTTCCGTATGTGTGTTTAATTTTTATTCTTATTGATTCATGTTCAAAACTAATTTGTGAAAATGCTTTATGTTGTTTTTAACTTCGTCTTAACTACATATAAAGGTATTTTGCAAAAGTTAAGTGTAAGGGAAATCTAAATCGGTTTGTTAGAACACAAATGAACATGAATCGTAATAATAAATTAACATACATATTAGTATTTGTTTGAGTCAAATGCTTGTATCGAGTCATAATGATGTTTTGCAGGATTTCCAGGAAGTAAGGTAAAGGTTTTTCCAGAAATTTTCCGGAAACTTAAAATGAAAATTTTTGTCAGGTCATTTCTGACGGCGTCAGGGTTTATAACCTGACGGCGTCAGATTTAATTTTCAGAAATTTTTGAAAGTTTTGTTTTTAGAAAAGTTTTTATTAAAATCTCCAACTTATAATCTCCAGGAATCTGCAAAATTATCATTCCACAAGCATTATATCCTTATATATAGATTTTATCCCGCCGATGTTATGCAGGTTTTCGTGTTTGTTTTCTCAGGTTTAACAGGTTATTTTGGACAAGGAAATGTTTTGAATCAAGCTTATGGCGATGCATTAGTCATGGAGTTTCAACATTCTCTTTGGAGGAAGATTTAACCGTGTAATTTCATTATCCACCGAGCGAATCAGGGGAGTATTTGATTTCATTCTTTTACTTTTTGCTTTTACATCTTATTATTTGAACATTGGGGACAATGTTCATCTTAAGTGTAAGGGGAGGGTAAAAGTACGATTAGAGAATGCTCTTACGCTTGATTTTTGTTTGTTTGATGGTAGATGTGTAATAAAACTGAGAGAAATACTTGTTAAGGTAATTTTAGTGCCAAATTTAAATTTTTTTACAACATATAGGAGTGAAACTTTGATCTTAATGAGCGTCTCACGGATAGGAGTTATATGACTAGCACAAAAAACCGTACCACTAAAAATTTTTCCACCCCCAAATATGTGAGGTTCGCCCCTAGAATTGGTAGGAAAAGCATTTATGCTATGATGTGTGTACCGGTAGCACTTAGATTCTAGAACTTGCGTTAGGACCATTCCGAGGCCACAAGTGAGACTACATTCGTGTAGTTAGATTTACTACATGATAAGAGGCATTAGGATTAACCCATTGTTTTACACCTGTGTTTTTGTTATAATTACATTGGCTACATTAGTCAAGTAATTCTCCCACACCCTTTGCGTTGTACTCATTTTTAGTACACGATACCCCTAGTACACCCCTCAGAGCCTATCTTTTCGTTTCGACCTTTAAGCATTTTACTTAAAGGAAGAATTTGTTTACACCCCACTAAAATGTACACCCAAATCGCCTTAGCCTACCTTGTATGCACTCATTTTTAGTGCATTATTGTTACAACATTTGTTTAAACCCAAGTTAATTATCTAGTTGATTACATGGTTGCTAAGTCGAGTCATATCCTTGTACATATTGTTTTGGGACGATTGGGACTCATGGGTAAAGTACTAGTGTAATGGAGTAATGGGGAAGAACATCATTTATTACCCCCATATGTGCTAAATATTTTAAAAGTACTCCAAGTTTTTCAATTATCTTAATTCGAGTCATTAGATTAGTATTTGTAAAGTTATGTAAAAATTCAAGTGTAAGGGGGATGCAATGCCCCTATGATGTATTATTTTGGATGGTAGGGTAAAAGTGTATGCAAAAAAAAAAAAAAAAAAAAATCAAGAAAAATACAAAAAAAATGAGAAAAAAAAAATAGAAAAAAACATACGGACTACCATCCCGTTTCATTTTATGTTTTGTTTATGTTTTTGTTATTTCGTTTCTAGCTTAAGATCGAGTCTAGTCTTGGCTTAGCAACATTGTATAGTACATGTAATTGATCAAGATCTTTAACTCGCCACCAGTAAAATATCCCTTATCCAACAAAACCGTGTTTTCCTTTTCCCTACACCTAAAGTTATAACCCATTTAAAAGCCCTCTTTGATAGTTTATCTTAGGTGCTTACGCCTAGTGGAGGAGGTTTTCGATCCTTTCCCAAGCCTATGGTAATCTATTTGCTATGACAGGTAGTGAGAGATATTATCCGTTTTCATTTATGAGATTTATTTTGATGACACTAGAGAGATGTGAGTATCAAAACACTACTTGTGAGGTGCTGGTTTATAATCTCCGTGCTTATTATGATTAAAGTGGAACGAATATTTGTTGTAATTACTTTTATGTTAGCATTAAATGACCCCTAACTTGTATTTTGATTAGAATAAAAGCGCATTTGCTTGAGGACAAGCAAATCTCAAGTGTAAGGGTATTTGATGAAGCGAAAAGTGTACCGCTTTTAAGGGGTCATTTAAGCCTTAAATCGTATTTATTTGATCAAATATTGCCCTAAATCGTTCCTTTTGTCATTTTAGGTACTTTTGAGGAAAAATCTGGAAAAGGAGGCATTTTGGACGTTTTTGGAGCATTAAAGTGAAGAAAACGGCAAAGTCTCAAAAATCGGCTAGAAGTTACTCTTGACGGCGTCACAATTTATACTGGACGGCGTCATGCCTTGGCAAGAAAAGTTGGACGTGAAATTTACTCATGACGGGCCAGTGAAAATAGCATGTGAATTCTGACGGCGTCACGCTTTAACTTGATCGAGGGCGTCACGGCTTAAATCATAAGGGGACGGCGTCACGTTCATGTTTCGACGGCGTCAAGCCTTGATAAGCCAGAATGGATTTTTGAAGAGCTAAAGAGGGACGGCGTCAAGATGGTCATCCGGGAACCCTAAAAGCGGCGAGGTGACGGCGTCACACTCCATAAGGTGACGCCGTCAGATCCAAAAATCTATATATAGTTTTCTAATTTTTTGTCATTAGGGAGAGCTTAGTGTGTGGAATTTTGGGAGAAAACCCTAAGACGATTTTAGCTACTTTTTCAGGGCTTTTTGCCTTGAGATCTTCCATGTTTCATTGAAAGATAAGTTATCAATTAATCATTCAATATGTCTATGTGTTGTTTGATTCTATCTTATTCTTGTCTTTTGTTTAACATGTTAGGCTAAATTTATCTTGTGTTTGCTTAGATCTAATGAAACCTAGCTATTGATTATTGGTTGTTAGTGTGTTATTAGTTGTATTGGATGATTGTTTATCTATGTTAGGCTTAAGAAAACTGGCTAACTTCCTATTCGGTAACTTGCTTGAACGTCTTAAGAAACATGAACCAAATGCGTACTAAAGGTTTTTATGGTTGTATTTAATGCACAAGCGAATTCTAGTGATCCCATGTTAGGAGCTTCCTAGCCGGCTCGACATAGGAGTGAAGTAGGAGCTTGTAGAGTTGGGGAAGTAAGTACGCCACCCCACGAATGGTATTAAGGAATACACCCGTCATCCGTGCGACTAATACACACTAATTAACCGGTAAAAGATAGTTAGGGAGTAAGGAAATCTAAGTAAACACATTTCTCTACACATAAGTTTCTCACCACATTTTATTTTCAGTTATTTATTTTAATTGCATTCGTAGTAATTTGGGTTAGTTGACTAGCAACTAATTCCGCCCACTCTTTAAAACCGAGATTTTACTTGCTTTCATAAAAACTATAAAAACATAAAAAAAGAATCTTCCTCAACCTTTAGACCTAATTAGAGTAGTCTTTCATACCTAACGAACACTATTCCCTGTGGAGAACGATCAATCCCCCGTACTTACCACTACACTATACTACATCGGTCAGGTACACTGCCTGGTGGGGTTGTAAGCCTCTTGAGATCCCTCGAGAGGTAAAACCTGTTGTAAGGTTACAAAACCACGCAATCATATGCGCTACCACTTTTAATTGGAATTTGGCTAAGCTTTTATGAAAACTACGTTTAAAGACTACTTTTGTGAAAACCGTTATTAAAGGTTATTTTAATGAAAATCATTTGATAAAGATTATTTTAAATGAACCATTTGATTTTGAACCTTTGCTTTGATATTGGGACTTTGACCATGATTCGATGACTTAGACTATTTGAACCTTTGCTATGATTTGGATCTTTGCTGTGATTTGGACCTTTGACCCTTCAGTTTGATACCTGAGCCAAGTTCGTTTCCTAGCCTTGAAGGTAACATGGCCGTGTCATTGATGCACCAGTGGCATGACTCACGTGTGGGTGAGTGATTTCTCACACCGTCCCCATATTGTTCGTTGCATGCACATTATATTTATTATGGCCTATATTATTGTTCGGGGGGCGTATGGGTTGCAATCCTAGGTTCGTGTCCGTGTTCGTGGACTTAACATGATTTGATATTATATATTGTTCGGTGACTGATGCTGGGTGCAATCCACGTCTTTCACAAGTTCGGGAGCTAGCTACTCCATTTGAAGAATGAGGACACCCCTCATATTATCTGATTATCTGAGAGGTCTCCCCTCTATATGTTTATGAAGACATGGTTACTATATTTGATTTCTGTTCGGGCTCGTGGTAGATTTTTGATCTTTTTCCTTACTTGATATTCTTTCATTTATACCTTATGTTTTCCATTGCACCATACTTTACATACTATATCCTTGTTCCTTATCTTTTGATTCGTTTATATATATCTGTTCACTGAGCTTTTTAAGCTCAGCCACATTTCTTTTCCTGCAGCAGGTTTTAGTTGGAAGCTGGGTTATGGGTGGAGAGTTCCTTGGACTTAGAAGACTATACTTAGATTTGCTATCCTGGATTTAGAGATGACTAGAAGAGATTTGTATTTCAGACTTAGTATTTTGTTATTGTCCTCATTTGTAACCTTGTACTTCAAATTTTCCTTTGTAACCTTTGAGATTCCATTGTATTATTTAAGTCATATGCTTTGTGTTTGCTTTGATATGCTACCATAACGTAATACTTCTACCCTTATCGGGTTGGGGTGTTACACTTGTGCTACTAGTCTAGCTTTTTTTCTAGATACTATGCCATTTTCATCCATTTTGTTTCTAAAAACCCATTTGGTACCAATTATTGTTTGATTTTTAGGTTGAGGAACTAATGTCCAAACGTCATTCCTAATAAATTGATTTAATTCTTCTTGCATCGCAATGACCCAAGATTCATCTTTTATTGCTTCATTTATATTTTTAGGTTCTATTGTTGAAACGAAACAAAAGAAATTACTTTCATTTTGAGATTTAGATCTTAATGTT
Organism: Artemisia tridentata subsp. tridentata; assembly: GCA_021014915.2. Taxonomy (NCBI): domain Eukaryota; kingdom Viridiplantae; phylum Streptophyta; class Magnoliopsida; order Asterales; family Asteraceae; genus Artemisia; species Artemisia tridentata. The sequence continues at coordinate 312,682,352 of CP139508.1, forward strand.
CTTTCATTGAGTTTCCCTATGACGTTTTCTAATGGATGACTTTTGTCTTCTTTGATGTTGACTAAATCTCTTTTTATTGGTTCATCTTCTTTATCATTTTCAACATTTTCCTGATTATCAACCATTTGGTTTTCAACTAAGTTATCATCTACCAAAGGTGATGTCTTAGAGGGAGGTGGACATTCATCGAATGTTACGTTTAATGATTCCTCGACTCTTGAGGTTTCCTTGTTCAAAACTATGTATGCTTTACTAGTTTGTGAATATCCTAGAAATACACCTTCATACGACTTTGGGTCGAATTTGGCGAGATAATCCTTAGTGTTTAAAATAAAGCACTTGCTTCCAAACACTCTAAAATATCCTAAAGTAGGCTTTTTACCTCGATAAAGTTCATAAGGAGTTTTATTTAAAAATGGTCTAATTAAAACTCTATTTAGGATATATGTGGAAGTATCTACTGCGTGACACCAAAACTTTTGAGTTATGTTTTGTTCATTTAACATAGTTCTACTCATTTCTTGAATTGTCCTATTTTTCCGTTCTACTACACCATTAGATTGTGGAGTTCGAGGAGCCGAGAAATTATGAGTTATTCCATTTTTATCACAGAATGTTCCGAATTGGATTTCATTGTCAAATTCTCGACCATGGTCAGTTCTAATAGATACTATGTTACATCCTAGTTGATTTTGAATTTTTTTTCTTAGAATTTCAAATTTATCAAAGGCCTCATTTTTGGTTTTCAAAAATTTAGTCCACGTATACCTAGAATAATCATCTACTATAACTAATGTGTAAGAATTACCTCCATAACTTTGTACAGCCGACGGGCCAAACAAATCCATATGTAACAATTCTAGACATCTAGATGTAGATACCATATTTTTAGCCTTATAGCTATTATGCACTTGTTTCCCAATTTTGCAAGCATCACAAAAGTGTTGGTCATATCTTAACTTAGGTAGGTCCCTAACAAGTTCTTTGGATGATAAGGATTGAATTAACCTCATATTGGCGTGACCTAAACGTCGATGCCATAAGGTTGAGTTTTCGTCCAGAGAAGTAAGACAAAGCTTGTCTTTCGGTGTTTTATCTAATTTCATAACATATACGTTATTCTTTAAGACACCTTTTCCTACTGTTATGCCATCTTTAAGTATTTTACTTCCATTTTCACTGAAAAGGACATTATACTTTTTACGGCACAATTGACCTATACTAAGTAAGTTAAAACCTAAATTATCAACATGAGCAACATCATCAATAGAGAGAGAGTCATGAGAGATTATACCTTTTCCGATGATTTTACTTTTAAGCTTGCTACCAAATGTGACATTACCTCCGTCGTACACTTGGTAAGTGGAGAAAAGGCTTTTGTTTCCCGTCATGTGTCTTGAACACCCACTATCTTTGATCCACTCATCAGGTTCAAGTTCAACTTTTAAGCACACCTAAGTTTATAAAGACTCAAGCGTTTGGTCCCCAATATCTCATGGGTCCGTTTGTGTTAAACATAACATTATCATGGTTCATGTAAGCAAATGGAGGATAATAGTTACATGGCATATAATTGGGACCTTGAAAGTTTCTAGGCATATTTTGGTTCCAATTATTTTGATAATGATGTTGTGAATTAACATTACTCTTAGGAAAGGGGTGTTTGGGAAAACTAGTTTGAGGTCTTTGTTGTGTTGTTTTAACTCTATACTCATTTCTAGCTTGACCTCTCCCTATGAACACAACTGGTTTTAGCTTGTTATTAGTTGTACTAGTGCTAGGTTTTCTAGTGACCTTAACAAATTCAGTACGGTCTGTTTTATGAACCTTCTGTTCAACTTCTGTACTCGCGGATCCCTTGGGTACAACTGGCGGATCCAAAATACTGGATCCGTCGGATCCGTGAACCTCTGATTTAGTTGAAACAGTTTCTTTTTCATTCACAGTTTGTTTCTTAAAGTCACTTAAGGTTCCTAGTTTCATAAAACCTAATCCGGTTTTATCATGAGGAAGTTTTTGCATCTTCATTATCTCATCTGCACAACTTATGTTTTTATCAAACCTTTTAAACTTAGAGTTTTGCTTAATGAGATCTTCCTGTGAAGTTTTTAGTGCATCTAATTCTAATTTTAGTTCTTGACAAGAGACACATGTATCTTTACTATTTTTCCCTTTTTCCATTCGTATCTCTTTTTCTTTTAGCCAATACACTTCTTTTTCTAAAAGTGTTGTTTTAGTTTTCAAGAATTTGTTTTTGTTGATGATTTTTAATGTGATATCACACAGCTTGTTATATTCTATTTCTAAGGTTTCATCATCTATAGAGGAGTATGAGTCAGAATGTACCTCTTCTGTGTCATGAGCCATAAAGGCAACTTCGTTGTTTTTAGGCTCATCATCATCTCCTTCACTATCACTCCAAGCTCCACTAACGAATGCTTTTTGAGACTTGTTCTTTGGAGGCTTTGGACATTCACCTATAAAGTGACCGGAATCACCACATCTATAGCACTTCCTATCTAACTTGCCCTTTTTGTCATCACGGTCTTTTCGTAAAGATTTCTTTTCTTCACGAGGTGGTTTTACGAACTTTCCTCGTCTTCTGAAGAACTTCTGGAAATCTCTTACGGCCATGGCATATTCTTCGTCTTCGCTACTTGGACAAGAGTCTTCATCATCACTTGATTCAACTCTAGCTTTCAAGGCAATGGACTTTATTTTCTCCTTCTTCCCTTTAACTATTTCTAAATCCTTTTCCATCACCATTTCGTGAACTTTGAGATTTCCTATGAGCTCATCAAGTGTCATGCTTGAGAGATCCTTAGATTCTTCAATAGCCGTCACCTTTGCTCTCCACTTAGGATGAAGTGCTCTAAGAAATTTCCTGACAAAGTTCTTACTAGAAAAAGATTCGTCAAGTGCTTTAAGAGATGTAATAATAGTATTAAACTTAGCAAAAGCACCATCAATGGTCTCATCTTCAGAGATAACAAATTATTCATATTGTTGAACAAGAAGATCAATTTTGTTATCTTTGACTTGTGAGTTCCCTTGATGAGTAATAATAAGAGATTGCCAAATATCTTTAGCTGTTTTGCACATAAAAACTCTTTCATATTCTTTCTTAGGTAAGGCATTGTAAAGCATCATTTTGGCTTCATTGTTTTTGGCAATCAACTTCTTTTGCTCATCACTGTGACGAGTAAGAGAAGCTCCTACATCCCGACCACCCGAAATATCATTACTAATGGGCTTGTAATCACCCTCAACAATAATATACAACAGATCTATGTCCTTTGACTTTACATATGTCTCAAAGCGATTCTTCCAATATATAAAGCAATTTGGTTCAAATAGAGGTGGTCTTTGCATAGATTGTCCTTCTTTAAAGTTTTCAAAATCCATGGATCGTTTTAAGTTTTAAAATACAATATATTTTAAAAGTCTTAAGTAACGTAGCTCTTTATGCCAATTGTGGAAAACTAGAAGGGGGGTTGAATAGTTCTACCGATTAAATTTAATTCACTTTGTTACTTTATGTTAATTCAAAGGAAACAAGCTCAGACAAGTATTCACACAATATATATGAAACGTAAAGAGAGGAAAGATCAAACCACACAACACGGATGTTTATAGTGGTTCGGCTACAAGAACTCTCTTCCTTGCCCTACTCCACTCCTCGAGCCTCTAACTCGAGAGTTATCCTTCACTAAGAAACAAACTCTCTTCTAGGTGGAGAAAACCTTTACACGTTGCTTACTTCCTTTTCCGGTACTAAGCTAAACACCGAGTTCTACTTCAGGGCAGAACTAACCCAACGTCGACTATACAATTACCGACACTAAGCTAAATGTCAAGTTGTTTCACAAGGGTACAACCACTCCCAACTCTCTTTGTGTTTTGAGGACTAAAACACTAACCACACTCACTGAGATAAATGATACAAATAATGATGTGTGAATTACACAAAGATCACACAGTAACTATACTAAAGGTTTACACTTCCGTGTTGAACCTTGATGCTTAATCTTCTTTGCTACAAAAGATAGATCAAATGATATGAATGCATGATGTTAGTAATATGAATGAGTATGTACTTTAGCTATATGAGTGATGAGAAGGCCAAGTGATCAGCTTGCTATTTATAGGCAAGCTGATAGACACTCGGCGGATCTGGCGGATCCCTTAAAAGGGATCCGTCCTTTATGTCGAAGGGATCCGCGTGTATGCCAGAGGTAAGACAGCTAAGAGATTTTCCAAATCTCTCCAATCTCTCCATATCTTTGTGTTGTCATATCAAGATCATCCAATGTCAACTATCTTACTTGAAGATCTATCCAAGATATTACAAGATCTAACAAAGATTACATGTATGATGCATGCCATGATGTCATTGTAACATTTAAGAAATAAAGTTTCCTTTTAAGGAAATAATCATGTATGTGTATGAAATGTATTTCCAAGTAAACTTGTGAAATGTAAAATGTGTTCTAAAGAGACTTTAGCTAGTATTTATAATTTGCTTAAAGATATACTTTGTAATTTTCATTAACAAAACTAAGCAAAGATCGTAAAATATAAATAACGTTTTTGGGACGATATTTGTATTAACAATTGATATAACATTTATTATACTTAGAGCATACAATAAGTAGAAAATTCTAATTTGCCAAAGAGAGCCATCGGACTTGCTTTCAACATAAGAACTTGAACAATTTTATTTAAGAAACAAGAAATATAAGCATATAGTATGCTTGGATGGTTGATGGTGGAGTGCTTGCAATGGAGGTGGTTGAGTGAGGGTAATAACGTTGGATTAATGGAGGTGTATTTTTGGGTGCATAGGTGTTGGAGAGTTTGGTGGTGGAGTGATTGGAGGTGGAGAGTTTGGAGCGGAACATGTTGATTGAGGGTTTTGATGTTGTTCAAGTGAGGGTGTTGGATGAGATCTAGTGAGAAGATACTCAATCCAAGTGAAGTGCTCATTCAATGCAATGGTTTGTTTTTGGAGAAAGATGCAACAAGGACAATTGTTGACATGTTTCTCAACTTGATTCAAGTTGTGGGGTGATGAGGGAGAGCTAGATGGAGGTTGATCTAAGTTGCGTTGAGCAAGGTGAAGGGCAAGAAGAGCACTAAGCTCATGGGCTTCTTTGAGTTCTTCAATGAACTTCAAGTGTTCGGAGGAAGGTGATGATGGTGGAGTGTGGTTGTTATTTGGGATGGATGTTTGGACATGCAACATAGGAGTAACATGTGAGTTGGTAGGAGGTGGTGGTGATACTCTTGGTGGTGGAGACATTCGTGAGCTTGGGTAATCATTAGTGAATGAGGATGGAGATATGGAGGAAGAGGATATTCCAAGAGTGGTGAGTGTTTTGGATGATGCATTGGTAGCTTGAATAAGACGTGAGGTGTTGTGAATGAAATTGGGATTATTGTTTTGGGATTGATCATGCTCTTCATATGAATCATATGGGTGAGGTGAAGGTGTATTTTTGGGAGCAAGGATGGATGATTGGTTATGTTTGTGAGAGGGTTCATTAGGGTGAGCATGAGGCTTAGGTGTTGGTTGATTTTGAACAACATCATTTGTTGAGTTGAAGTTGTGACAAGTGTCAAGCTTTCTTCTCCAAACGGGCCTTATGGAGATTTTAGCAACTCTTGAAGGCTTGGATCTTGGGTTGTTAGGAGATGACATGTTTGGATGGATGAGCATTAATGATGGAGAAAAGTATTTATAGTGTAAGAATGATGTGGTTGAGGAAGATAAATTTTGGTGGGTGGTTTAGGACAAAATATGTTTGTGAATTTTGGGAAGTGTAGGATGCAATGGGCTAAAAAGTGAAAAAGAAAACAGTGTCCTCGACAATCAAGTGGCCGGTCCCCTTAAATAGGGCCGGTCCCCTTAAATATTAAGGGGGCCGCCTGATGAATTAAGGGGGCCGCCCATCTGTTGTTTCCCAGATTACCAGAAATAGGTTTTTGGCAGAAAATTGTAGAAAATGTTGTGTTTTTAGGTTTAGTTTCAAGCAAGTCCAACTCTTTGAGGCAATTTAGCATTTAATAACTTATGTATGCAAAACATATTTATTAAAGACATTAAGCATTTTTATCTAGCATGCAACCTACTCATTAAGCAAGTAATATATATATATATAGAATCTGGATCGATTGAGAAGGTTTTTATTTTGAGAAGATTGAGAAGGTTTTCAAAAACGATAGATTTTTAACTTTGATTCATGTTTTTCAAGCGTAAAACTCATTTTAATGTGATTAAAATTCAAAATGTGTAAAAAAAAATTGAATCAATGTTAAAAATCTCTCGATTTTGCGATATATGTAGAATACTGAATCATCTGTACAAATTTAATGAATCATCATCATAACTCGATTTTAACAATGATTTGTGAATCAAATTTGTAATTTATAGATTCGATTCACCATAAAATGATGTTTTACTTGTGAATCAAATCAAAAACATGAATCAGTTTGTTCAAACGAAGATTTCTCAATCTTCTCAAAATAAAAACCTTCTCAATGGAACCGGATCCTATATATATATATATATATATATATATATATATATATATATATATATATATATATGGACAAGAAAACAATACATAACACCAAGTAATTCATAATATCATTTTAAGGAAGATTAATAATCTAGTTAATTAATCCTAATGAGTGTCTATGTGCAAAGGAATGGGGAGTTATGATAGCATGGACTTCTAGACTTGTACCAAGCGAGATCTTAATGAGTAAACCATGATTTTTCAGATTTGATTTAGTTTACTTATAAATGTCATATACAAAAATATAGATGACAGATGCGAGATCACCATGCATTAATTAAATAAGCGTTTTTAGCATTATTCAACAATGTTTGAGAGTAGGTTTTTATGTGGATGAGAAAATTATTTTAACAAAATAGATATGGTTTTATTTCAAAATGTTTTTATGAGGAAAAAAAAAAAAATTTTCAATCTTTGGCTTTGATAAACACATAATTATGGACAAAAGTTGGGAGGAAAGGTGGGATGGTAAAACATGTTAAATAGAAAGGTGGCATAATCTTTTGAAAAATCATTTTTCCAAAATGTGAAGTTTTTGCATATTTAAAAACAAATACCATTAATCATAGAAAAAAAATGGTTGTAAAAGATCTCATGCTCAAGGGAATTGGTTAATGCTATTGTCACATGCTACCCCTTTCTACATATCCAGTGATCATAAGAAAGTGATGACTAAATTCTATATGTTTGATGCGAGAATGGGATATATGCTAATATGGCTTCTTTGATTACGTACATTATCTATCTTAATGTCATAGTTTATAAGAGTTTGCTTCATCCATGGGTTATATTGTGATATATCTAATCCTACTTCTATGTTGACAATTAATCCACTTTACTTGCTTTATCTACATGAGTTCTCTACTAGTGGACATGGAAGATTTTCATATTCAATTTGAGAAGGCTAAATGAGTTCGACAGTGAATACTTCATTTAATACTTAGGGGGCTAACTAAAGGGTTTCTAGTTTATTAAATCGTAAAACGGATATAACTAAAAGTGTAAAGGCAATGCAATCTATCAAACTAAGCATATCCTAAGGCAATGATTAATAAGACTATATGTATGAAGTAACTACTCATGAAATTTAAAAAGAAAACATACCTTATGTCCAGCTTTTCTTCGTAATATCCAGGATGGTAAACAAAGTTGTGAATGATAGATGAGTCTTCAAGATAGCCATGGTATTTGAGTATATCATAGCAGGTTTCTAACCCCTTATTAGACCAAAACGGCTTGACCCGAACATGTCTTGTACTTGACTCATTTGATGTCTTAGTCTTGATGCATATAACGTCTTTTGTTGAGACTTTCACATCTTCATTGCAACCACATCATGCCTTTTCAACAAGTAATTTTTGATTTTGACTCCATGATGATATCGGACATACTTTGATGAGATGGCTAGAGAATCCTAAGTTTCGACACTTCCTTTACATTATCTTTAAAGTACTTGTTTAAAAGTTACTTTGTAGATTTCTTAAAATTTCTGATTAAGTAGTGGCGATATCTTCATTAATTCTTCAATAGCCGCACCATTAATATTTCACTACGTCATTAGCTATTTCTTGAGATGGATTATCATGTGAGATATTGGGTGTGATTCAAGATTAGATAATTCATTTGTCTTCACGCGCACGTTTTGAATGTGAGTAGATTAACGTAAGATTGAGTTTCTTTCCTTTGTGCGTTTATCACCTAATCAAGTAAAACAGCTTGGTACCCTGATTCTTATGGGTCCGAGATGGTTAGTTGAGAACACCCATTGCATTTGTATGCACATGGTGAGGATGTCGCCAAGAAGTACAAGAATTCCTTAACAGTTTGTTTTAATGTACAAACAATGGATTTCCTGACTTATATTATTTATAATCATTGTAAATAACCTTATTTCTAAGTTTTTCTACTAGGTTTTACAAATTTAATATGTTTTGATTTACTTGTTGATGAGTTATCCGAACTAAATCCTAAACCGGTTTTATCTTCGAATGGCTTTTGACAACTTAGTAGGTATTTAAGAGATTTGGAGCTTTCTTCAAATTTAGCTAGTATTTTTGCTCTTTCATTTAATCTTTTAATTTCATGCTTATATTCTTGACATGTTTTGCATTCTAGATCAATTTCAATATTACTTTCAAGTCTAGACATTTTATCTTCTAAAATTATTTCTTTTTCAAAATTACTTTCAAAAGTTTTTGATGATTCATGTTTAGAAATGGTTTTTAGATCTATGTTGCAAAAATGTTTAAACCCATTTTTTAATTTTGAAAATTCTAAAATGAATTGATCATAGCAAAAATGTTCGGTTTCGGATTGTACCTTATTTGGAGTTTTATCTAATTTGCATTCTTCACATACCGGATAGTAATCTTCTTCTTCGTCTCTGTCACTCCATGATTTTGAATTGAGTTCACTTCGGAGTTGATTCATGTAGTCTTCGTCATCAATACCTTCATTAAACACATTTGAACTAGTAGCACATGTATCTATTTTATCTAAATGTTTATCTATTAAATTTTCTAGGACAACTAATTCATGTACAAGATCAAATTCCTCATCTTTGGCTTGACATTTTTCTTGATGAAAGTTTAAGAGACTTTTTCAAATATCATTAGCCGTTTGACAGAAGAATATTCTTTCATATTCAACTCTCGGCAAGGCTTTATAAATAATTATTTTAGCTTTATTATTTTTGTCATTCTTTGTTTAGAAATAATCATTTTGACTTTCAAAATCCGTTTTTGTTGGTTGAAAATCACCAATCGAAATGACATGCCAAAGATCTAGATCAATTGATTTCACATAATTTTCAAATTTATTTTTCCATTCAAGAAAACTATAATTTTCAAATAGTGGTGGTTTTTGCATAGATTGCCCTTCTAAATATTTTTCCGATTCCATAGATCGATTCAAGTTTTAAAATACAATATATTTTAAAAATCTTGTTTGACGTGGCTCCTGATACCAATTGTGGAAAACTAGAAGGGGGGTTGAATAGTTTTACGTCTTTTTAATTTATTATAAAAACTTTGTTTCCTTTTAAAAACTTAGATTCGAGTTTATGTGAAAAATAATACTTGAACAATATTATTAATTATATGTGTATCCTTTTAGATTTGTTATAAAAATTTTGTTTTCATGAATGGAGTTTTAAATTGATCTTTATGTTAAATCAACTTCTAAATAATACTAACAATTATATATGTCTATATGTATGAAAGTTATGACGATATAAATAAAGAAGTAAGTAAGAGATGGAGAGATCAAACCGAGACACGAGGGATTTATAGTGGTTCGGCTACAAGGACACCTTCCTTGCCCTACTCCACTCCCCGAGCACCTAGCTCGAGAGTTTTCTTCACTACTTCAACGAGCTCCCTTATGGCGGAGAAAACCTTACATAACTTTCGCTTACACCGGTTTAACGACACAAAGCTAAATGTCGAGTTCTAATCGTAGCTAGAACCAATCTCACAACTTCAATCATAACACGACTACTTCACGACTTCCAACAACTTCTTCTCAACACTTCACGACTTCTATTTCTTCACTTCTTCACGACTTATATTTCTTTACTTCTTCACGACTTCTATTTCTTCACTATTTCACGCCTTGTATTTCTTCACTCCTTCGCGACTTATACTTCACTATTTCACGACTTCTTTACGACGGCTTCACAACTTCTTCACACCACAACTACTTCACAACTTTACAATACTTCTACACTACTTCTTTACAACACAACTACTTCTACACCTTCTTCACTACTTACCCACTATACTAATCTAATCACTTATGTTCACACCTAATCTACACACCTTCTACACAAATGAGTGAATGATTTACAAAGTTTACTAAACTAACAACTTAGGTAACAAGATGATACTAAGCTGTAATACTTCTAGTCTTGATTGATAGAAGTATTCTTCTCCTTGCACCTGGATGATTGAAGCTTGAATCAGTTGGAAACAAAAGCTTAAGATTATATGATCAAATGATTTAGAAAGATATAAGAAGAGATTTAGAACAGAAGGTTTGGAGTGCAAAAAGGTGAGAAAAAAGTCCAGGAATGAACCAGTATTTATAGGCAAAGCTGGGGAGCTGAGGAGCGTGCCGGTCCCCTTAATTAGGGGGCCGGTCCCCTTAATAATTAAGGGGGCCGCCTAGTTAATTAAGGGGGCCGCCCCTTATATCCGTTGCCCAGCTTTATCTTTTTGTGGGGAAGGTTTTTCTAGAACATTTTTGCCATTTTTGGTTGAAAATTTGAATTCATAAATTTATTATGGATTAAACATTTTCCTTTAATTTCCAAAAATGATTTTGTAAAAGATATAAAATGTTTGTGTCATTTTATAAAAAATCTAGTGATTAAGAAAAAGTTCATTTGATCATATAATGCATTAGGCATTTGTTTATTCATACCTTAAGTGATTAAGTTATAGAATTAAATATTTACAACTAAATACTTGTTTACATCATAATCTTTCGTTTAATGATTTTACATTTTGTGATTATCAAAACGTAGAGATATCAAAAGATGTTAATAACGTTTTTAGGTATTATTTATATCAACAGCACTCACATTCCTGCTCCTATATACAAATACAATTGGAAGAGAAGAGTTTGAGATGATCTCCTAGAGGTTTTTTTTTTTTTTTTTTTTTTTTTTTTTTTTTTTTTTTTTTATTCGGGTGTTTCTTAAATCTAGAATTAGCTTTATTTCTATAACTTCATAACTCCCGTTTTTTAACACCGGGTCAACTCGTCTAGAATCAAGGCGTTGCATGAAAATGTCAATACCTTGCAAATGATCCGCTATACTAAAAGAGAAATGTTAGACCAACTCACAAAATTCACACAAAAAATCCACTCGCTGACGTGTTATCGGGTGATTGATTTAATAAGAGAGAGGAGAGAGAAATTGTCAGAAAATGCACCAATCACCCAACGGGTAGATTTTTTGTGTGGATTTTATAAGTGGGTCTAGCTAGCATTGCTCATACTAAAAATGCCTTTTAGATTATTAGAAGTTTGAATACTCCAGATTTTACCATTGTGTAATTATATGAATCTACATTTCTCTAGAATTGATAATCCATAAGGAAAGGTTTTACACAACAAAAACCATCATGATCACATTCTTGTAGAGTTCATAAAGATTTTTATTATCCTAGTTTAAATAAATTAATTTAATTGCTAATCACGAGTAATTAGAATTTGCATTACAAATTGAGTACCTTTATCACTTGATGTACAATAATTAACTCAAATTCGCCCCCTAACACCATACTAATACCAAAATCGTAGATGTCTTGGTTTTTATTACACGTGAATTATGTTTTGACTTTGATTTCGATGGGATTTTACCACTTAGTGAAAGTTTTCAGAGTAGAATATTCTTATTTTATTACTTCATGAAAAAGCTGTCCATAAGCCACAAATTAAGCAAATAATAAAAGATCCATTATAACTATTTTTTCCTTTCGAAAAGTTCTAATTAGAATGAAGACAGGCCCAAGATAACATTTTGTTAGGCCAATAGAGTGTCAAAGCAAGGTCCGCCCAATGACAGCCCTCTTGTCTACTCACTTTTGGGACTCGATATGTTTCGCTTTCATCCCTTTTTTATCTTCTCCCCGTAAACATGTTATGTTAGACATTATATATAGTAACTAGCTTCATAACCCGCCCGATGGGCAGGTTCGCTTCATAATAATATTAATCATAATAAGTGGACGTAAACAAATATTGAAAATAACAAAACATAATAGAAACATACAATGAGATTAAAAATTACAAAAACTAAATAGTCTGTGTTATCGAAAATCATATGTTGTGTATACAAAAAAACATGTTGATTATTCAAATAAGACTTCTTTGTGAACTACATTTGTAGTTGAGTTGCAATAGTTTTCGTCCCTATCTAAACATAGAACCTTCAATCCGCGCTTGCTCTTGACTCTTGACAAAACGTCATATGTGCATCAACAAAGTCCCTAAAGTTTATTAGTAAGCTCAGTTAACAGGAGCATAAACAGTATAATTATTTTAATTTCCGTACCAATGTAATTAATGATTTAGTAGCTGGATGTTGTTGATGCATCTCTAATGGATGTTGTTTGGCATTATTTTCATGTGAGCTGAAACACTAATAGGATGTTTGTCATTACATTTAATGAAATAGGTCCACATTAAGTATGGCATTTTTTTTATGAAAATGGATCACTTGTATTATTATTTGTGAGGGTGAACTTGTGAAATATTTTCTTAGGTTCAATTTAAAACCATGATAAACTTGATGAATCTGTTATTTGGACAGATATCAAGGACTTATGGGATGGTTATAGTGGAGTAAGTATTTTAAAGATGATTAAGCTTAAATGTAAACATGGAAACGATGAAACAATAAACGTAGAAAGGGTATAGGACAGTAAGCATGTTTTGCATTACATTCAAAGACTGATATGCATTCCAAATGTTTTGCATTACACAAAAGGATGTTTGCCATTAAGTTTTAGGGTGAATCAAAACGGGAAAGGTTGACACACCTGTAGTTATTGGTCTGCTTTTCCTGATATTATAGGTAATTTATAAATTCTACATGATTACAGTAATTACTATTGATCTGATTATATGACTTTTTGAATATACCAGTTTAGGTAGCTGTAAAGACAATGCTTAAATGCTTTTTTGCTTATGCTTAGGGGACTTTGAAACAATTAACATTTTTGTAACTTTGATCCGTTAATACAGTCCCTTTTGGTAATTTAGTTTCAACATTTTCATGGTGCAAGCTAATAACTTTGATCCGTTAATGTTGTTTGTGTTTGATAAAAGGCAAGATCATTATATTTAAAAACCAAAGTCTAGTGGTCCAATTATACCCATTCATATACATGTAAACCAGTAAACAAAAATCAGTTGGAAAATTTGATGCATATAAGCTTTTATTTGTAATGCCAAACATCTCATTCATAAAAAAACTTGACAACTCCAGAAAAAAACCGTAACCATATGTCCACTATAACCAAGTAGCCCAAATCATAATCCTTTTAACTATTTTAGCCAATATAACCAAGTAGCCTGGTCCAATTATACCCATTCAAATACTAAAAATTAACGTAAGCATTTAACAAATAGTCTATGAGCATGTATTGTCTACACATTATTAATAAATCAATATTTAAAGACCATACCTGATCTTGGATGAAATCCTTTTTTAAATGAGCTATCAACTCATTATCATCAAAAACCACCTTGCATTTGTATATGTGGCTATTGGTTGATGTTAAATTGACTAAACAACACTTTGAACAGGAACATTTTCCCCACAATTACATTTAAATTAGCTGGAAAGTAATCTGCTATGTTTTGTCCCTGGTTGTTCATTATCTCATAAGCATTTGTTCCGGACAACTTATTGACATTATGATCAAAGACGATCAAAGGAGTTGAATCTGTCTCGTCAATTACCTTTATAATGACCTTAAACCTGTATTTAGAAAAGATATTAGTACATGAGTATCATAAATAAATATTTTTTTTGCTTTTTGTGTTAATGAATTTGTTTAATGCATACCGTTAATTACCTTGGCACAACCTGGTAAATGATTTCGTGTTCATCACACGTGTATGCCTACTTGGCAGGTTTGCCACCCTTGTTCTTGGATGAAGAAGCACCACTTTTGACAGGCTTCGCAATCTTGTTGCAACATTTGCTGTAATACCCTAAAACCTGGATTCACATTTAATTTGATCATTTGAATATAACCTAAAGTTTATTATAAGATTATTAAGTAATTAAACTATATACTATGAATTTAATTGCACATTATATCCTAAACCTAAGTTATGAAAACAAGTTACAAGATAAAAGTTTCCTAACCTATCCAATAATACTAAACGAACCACTTATGTATCCTAAAACATTCTATACGTTTACTCATTTGACAAGAATCTTCACTTTCCAAATTTTGCATATGCTAATCGTTCATAAGAAGAAGATAAGAACCGAATTCTCATCTAGCTAAGACATAGGAAATCGTTTATATTGTAAGATTATTCATCTATATCTTTTTCACAAAACATTCACTAGACTTACCCTACTTAATACACGGTTATTTTATTTCCTTCCTAACTAAACACACGCCTATCCTAAACCTTATAACATACGACATTCTTTTCTCTTCTCTCTTTCATTATACCGAATCAAAACAACCTAAAAGCTCTCTAATCGTTTCATCCATTCCAAAACCAAAGAAGTAGAGTTGTAGCTGTCTTTTGGTGATCATAGAAGTGGTGTTCCAAGCCTTGCAATCGTTGTCTTTGCCCTTGTTTTGTATCTCGTTATCCAGCCCCAAGAGGTAACCATGAATCATCCTTGTCGATTGTTTTGTCATCATGAATCGTTATGTATAAAAGAAACCTAAAACTATGGTAAACCTAATTATAAACTTGCAAACCTAATCCTTAAGATAAGATTATGGGCTGTTGTTGATTCATTAAGAATATATGTACATATGATGAGAAGTTATACGCCTAGTTAACTTGTTGTGTCGACTTTTTTTGTTTTGTTAATCGACATAGCCTTTTGTCCAGCCCTAGGTCATAATTATTAAACCCTGATAAGATCATTAAAGACATATTTAATATGTATTAAAATCTGGAAAACCCTAGGGAATTAACGAGAGTCGATTAGGGCTTATGAGGGTTAGGGTTGTGTTGTTTCTGTCTCGCTTACATGCTGTCCAGAATTTGGGTCGGATTCAAAGGGGCCTAATTTGATGATGCCTACGTGTTTTTGTATGATTCTTGAGTCTAAAATTGATTTTAAGTTGCCTACTTTCTGTATATCAAATTTCTTGGTCGTTAGAGGTCGGGAGAGTAGTTGTTGATTTTTGGACGGTTAAGTGTCAAAACTGTGTTTTTGATTTTTAGTTTTCAAACCATAAGGAACTAAGAGGTCTCATTTGACAGGGATAATTTTGAAGATGTTTATGACTTACTAGAATTTTTATGGATTTTTCTGAAAGGTTAAGATGGGTTGAACAAATACAAACTTTCGGGGTATACCTGCAGTTCACATTCTAGAACAGGTTTGAAAAACGATTTTTGAAATGGTACTTTCACTTAGTAATAAAATTTGGGAAAATTTGAGGAGGTTTATAACTCATGTGGAAGTCTCAGATAAAATTGATAGAACCTCAGGAGCTCATTTGATAGGTCTATAAATTCATAAGAAACTGAGTCAGATTTGCATTCTAAACCTAAAAATATGTTTTGGCTCATATGAAACCCTAATCACATTAATGAATGACTATAAGTAATTAAAATCCGTTATGACATTTAATGAGCTAATAAGTATTAAATGATCCCTAATCCGTGTAGATTCGTTGAAGAAGACGTGATGTAGTTTTCCTTGTGGTCACTTTTCCGTTTGCTTTCATTCC
This sequence comes from Artemisia tridentata subsp. tridentata, assembly GCA_021014915.2. Taxonomy (NCBI): domain Eukaryota; kingdom Viridiplantae; phylum Streptophyta; class Magnoliopsida; order Asterales; family Asteraceae; genus Artemisia; species Artemisia tridentata. The sequence goes on from CP139508.1 coordinate 312,698,382, forward strand.
ATTGCTAAGGTACGGATATTCTACCCTTTCTTAGTAAGGGTTTCGCATTGACTCTTCGATCCTTGACTATATTTCATTCGTTATGATATTCGTTTATGATTCCGTTTGATATGATTCCATTTGATATGATTCCTTATGATATGATATTCAGTTCTATGTCATTTAATATGCCATTCATTTTAGTTAATATTCTTTTGTTTAAATATACTATAATTAATTCGTTATGATGTGATATCTTGTTTATTCTGTTACCCGAGCTAACTAGTCATGGAGGTACCATGGCATTGTCATTGAGGCACCAATGGCATGACACTATCTGTGGCATAGTGATTGGTCCACGGCGTTCCCTTTTGATATGTATATAATTATTGAGCTCGTGTACTTATTTGCCATTTTGGTACGCCAATATATTTGTCAGAGTACAGGTGTATGGTGGTGTACATAACTTTGTTTTGCAGGGAGCGTATGGATGCATCCTAGGTTTGTTTTGTAATATGTTTATGATATGGCTTTGTAGTGAATGGTTTGTGTGTGCCATACACCCTATTACACTTTTGAGAGTTGATCACTCTATTTGCTATGAATTGTTATGACAGGATATGATATGATTATGTGGTTAAGCATGTGGTATGCTTTTTGAGCTCGTAGGCATTTTCCTTATGACTTGTTGACTTCCTTATCATTTACTTGATTCATTATTCATTGATTCTCATGACCCATGACATCTTGTTCAACAGATTGTTTTGACTTCATTTTGTGTACTTATTCATATTCTGTTTATTATTTTATATCTGTTCACTGGGCTTTTTAAGCTCAGCAGCATTTTCTTTCCTCTGCGGCAGGTATTTAAGTGGGATGCTGGGATTTGAGTGATGAGAGTAGGAGCTTTTAGTTGACCACCTTGACGATAGTTACCTACTTGCATTTGGATTAGATTTTGAATTATGTTTCATTTAGACTTTGTTTGGGATTGTATTTCATTTAGAAGTTATTCTGTTTCAGACTTAGTATTTTATCATTTCCTTAGAAGAATTTATGTAACCTTAGTATTTATAAAAGTCTTCCGCTTGCATTTCTTCTGTTGACACCATAATGTGGCATTTTGACCCTTGTCGGGTTGGGGTGTTACATTTGCAGGCATCATAGCACCAGCCGTGCTCTTTGTGTATATGATTTATCTTTGCATAGAAAACACAAATAGTATCCTATAGATTATTATATAAAAGTGGTATACGTTTAGGGTTTAGATGCATACTTTAATTATTAAGCTGAATGTGAAAGCTTACAGGCGTAATGTCTTTGATCCCACCGACCTTAGATTTCACATTGTCTTTGAAAAAGGACTTGATTATGATCTTGACCTTCTCGAGTGGGAATAACTTAGTCTTATATTCATTCTCATCTGTCTTTTGCGATATACCTAAAAGTTGTTTGTTCAAGGGTGTCAGTTCTAATGTTTTTAAGAGGGGTGAATATAACATATACACAAAATCAAACCTCTTTCAGAAGGATATTATGTCGGGGATATCTTTGTTGATGAAAATTCTTGTACCAAAGAGGAAATTTATGCATAGCTGGGGCGTCTGCATAAATAATACAATCAGTGAAAAGAGGAAAATATATGTATGTAACATATAAATATTTCAAAAGTAAGCATCCTTACTTTCCCAATATTTAACTTTTGCCAGCTGCAACACAAAAGTGAGAGGTACGAGATTGTCTCTGTTGTCGACATATTGAGTAAACATGTGTGCCCAACTGTCCCAAAAGGTACATGTCACTCTCGTACCCCTGATATGAACATGACTATATTAGTTGGATAGCTCTTCCTGCTCATCTTGCCACATCTTCTGGGTTAACATGTGATCTGCTTCACATTTTTCTTGTATGTCATCCCATGAGTTTATTTCAGCAAGACTTGCTTCTTCTTCCTTTTGAGCTTGCTCTCTTCTTGGCTTTTCTTCTTCAGCAATAAGCTCAGCTTGCACCTGTCTAGCTAGCTCTTCATCTTCTATAAGTTGTTGTTATCTAGCCTTCATTGACAAAGGCTTTTCTTTAGGTTCTTCAATCAGAATTCCTTTGCCTTTATCAGTTGATGATTGTGAAGTGGTTGTTGGTTTTATTGTTGATGTTGGTGTTGGCTCTTTAATCACAACTCCTTTTGCCTTAGGTCTTGAGCTCTTTAACTTTGTAAGTGCTTGAGCTATGGTGATTTCTTCATCAGTTGTAGTAGCAGCAGCATTAACAACTTCTGTATCAGCAGTAGTAACATTAGGCCCAGCATCACTAACAACTTCACTAGCCACATTAACTGGCTCACTAGCAACATTAAGATCAGCAGCATCAACCATTAACTTAGCCACTTCAATTACCTTCTCAACAACCAACCCAGCAGTACTAACTGTCTGCACTTGCTCTTCAACAATTACTTCAGCAGTACTGACATCTTGAACCACATCTAAACTAGCATCAATGGCTGTCACATTACCCTGTTTGTCTTGCACCACAAACTCATTTTTTGTTTCAATCTCCATATCAAATCCAACACCAAACCCAGTATCAGTATCCTCCCCTGCAGCTTTGCTGTCATTCCTCCCCTGTTTGGAGGCATCCTCCCCCAAACTTTCTTCACTTGCAGAGTATTCCACCCGGAATGTTGTACCCACCTTGTGCAACCTTTTAAGCTTAGAGGTTCTTGATCCTTTCTTCTTTTCAAGCTGCTTAATCCTTGTCTTCAAACTAGTAATCTCCTTCTTCTGAGAGTTAACAGTCTTAGTAAGATCAAGAACCTGTAGTGTGTTACCTCTCCCTAGTGGTGAATCATAAGGTGTGTTAGGCATAGCCTCTAACCCAGTTTGAGCATCCATGCCCCCCATAGTTTTCGGTTGGCTGGGACCACTACCTGAGCAAGTTCTAGAGGAACTTGACTCATTAAGTGTTGCCTTGGTTCGGGTCTTACTTATGTTACCACTGGCCTGCTCTGCATCTAAGCTAGCAGCAGTAGTGGCAGCCCTTACCAATCTGTGACCCCCTCTCCTTATGCACAACCTCATCTGCAACCATACTGACACTAGCCTGGGGTAGCTGAGTGCCCTTTGTTGGGAACACTTAAAGTGACGATCATTATCGAGTCAATGAGTCTTGTAATATGGTCATGTAATAGCTTATTAGAATCGTAAAAATATAGTCTTCATGTTAGGAGAAGTGTGCAGTCTAGTTTAGTCTTAGTATTTACGTTAATGTTGAATTAGTGAAATATGTGAACACGACACACTTCCCTATTCTCATCTTATGGAAGACTATATATACATGTAACCTCTCATTAGAGAAGGTGTTGATTGTTTATGGAATAAGAAATTCTCTCTTATTTCCTCACTTGTTCTTTCTCTCTCTAACATATTATCTTCCTATCTCTAACACATAACATAAGTGTGAAATGATTAAGAAAGGGATCCAACAAGTGGTATCAAGAGCTAGAAGATGATTTAGAAGTTTTTTTTCATGTTTTTTAATTTTCTGTTACTATTCATGTCTTTAGCTTATTCATGGCTTATTTTCTGCTTATTTCGTGCTTATTGAGTCTAAACAAAAGCTTATCATACTGTTTTTCGTATTTTATTTTTAAGCTTATTTCATAAAGTTGAAAACGTTTGTTTTGCTTATTGTTGAGCTTATTAAGGTCCAAACAGCTTATTTTTGTGATTATTTAGTGTAATATTTCAGTCAAACAAAAACGTACAAGTGCTTATTTTGAGTCCAAAACTTTGAGTTTTTGTGGTGAAAAAGTTGGCTGGAAAAAGTTGATCGGAAAAGTGGTCGGAAAAGACCATCTAGGGTTTGTCGGAATTGGATTCGAGGGTTTATCAGAATTGACACGAGGGTCCATCGGAATTGCAATTCAATGTTCATCGGAATTGGAATCGATTTTCTTGTAAAGAAATTCGATAAGATTTTTCGGATTTAGACTTGTCGGAATTGAATTTGTCGGAATTGAACTTGTCGGAATTGGACAAGTCAACGTTATCGGAATTGGACAAGTCAACGTTATCGAAATTGTACAAGTCAACTTTATCGAGATTGGATCTGGATTGTCGGAATTGGGTTTGATTGAAACAGTGAACCATAGGATTAGAACAAGAACGTGAAGTAGTTAAAGAAAAGAAAGTAGTACACGAGCAGATTCTAACAAACCCTACTCCAAACCCAACTCCAAACCCCATCTCACCAACAGACAATGAACACATTTGAAACAATAACTTATCCTATAAACCCATCCTACATTTCAGTCAACAACTTCAACCTCACAACCGTATTCCCCCCTTCTCCACACACGAATAAAACTAAAAACAGTTAGGCATAACAAAAAAAAAAGGCTTATAGATCTCAGATTCGTTCAAGAAAAGTGCAAACCATTAAAGATTTTTCGTGTTTAAACAACCTCACATCATAGATCTATTTGAGAAATGAATAGTTTCTTTCATTATCCGAAAACATTCAAAGAAAGATAAAAAACAAACGTGTTTCAATCGTTTCTTCTTGTTCGGTTTAATCAAAAACAAAACGTAAACTACAAAACGAAATCGAGATCTCAGTTTTGTTCACTTATATACCCATCTTTAAAGATCTTAATCTTGTGAACAAACTCATCATTGATCTATTTTGAAGAATAAACTTCTTTTAACTATCCGAAAATTAAAGAAAGACATATAACAATATTGTTATACTCATTTCTTTTTCATTCGGTTCAACAAGATTCAATCAAGAATAGATAATTAAAAGAAAGGATCTCAGATTCTCTTTGGCCTAATATAACCGATCCGTTCTTTCACGACATCACCAACAGAGATTATCATCATAGATCGTTTTAGAAGCATAAGCTTCTTTCTTTTATATTCGAATCTTAGAAAGAAAAAAAATTGGTTTTCAATCAATCTTTCATTCGATTTAAACTATAACACAAGAGCTAACATACCCGTGATTGATTAAAGATCATGACTTTGTTTGAGTTTGTGCTTCGTTGTATAACAAGAAAAGAAGAAAGGGACGAAGTGTGTGGTTATGTGTGGTGACTGTGTTTTTTTTGTGTGCTAAAGATTAGGGTTGTGGTGTTTAGGAGTG
>CP139508.1:314100611-314134347 GCA_021014915.2 Artemisia tridentata subsp. tridentata
AAATCCCCACACAAAAAATATATACACTTTTCCTAATTTACCCTAAAATTATTATACTTAATTAACACTAATTTCCACTAAATTATTCCCTAACTCTTTGCAAATCAAAGGGCCAAATCACCAGCCCTCACTACTTCTCGCCCACGGGTCCAACCCACTTCCAATTCAATTTTTAAACCTTCTGAATTTGTAGAACTCAATCCCAAAGTCTCCTCCACAAACAGTTTTGATCTCTCGATTTAAACACAACATGTCATTATTTTTACATGCTCTCATTTACCCCCACAATAGATACCGTATGCCAAATTTTAGAAACTTAAGTTGAGTTGCGATATGATTTTTGAATACCAATGTGTTTGGGCCCCCTTTCAACAAAACTCGCCATAGGTAAAAATCACAAAAACCCAACTAATTCGAAACCCGGCTTTCCTAGTTCCACAGATAATATTCTTAGCACAATATGATGTTTGAAAGGTTTGGGTTAGGGCAGCAGTGGAAGTAAGTGAAATCGATAAACCCTTTGACACTCAAACCGAATATCATACACGTTATGTATATATTCCCAAAAACAAAGGTCAAAGTTCTACAAGCACTCCCTTACCTCCTAATAATTCTAAGTCAGAAGCATGCTAAAAAACTGCTCATCACAGTGACACCCTTTTATGATTGAGTTTGGGGAGTCTTTGAAGAAAAATGTGAAATTTTTTTTTTAATATATACCACCCTCTTCTAGCAGCCACATTGCTCACTTTCACTTCTTTCACTCTCACTAAATACCTTAAAAACCAGAAGCAACTCTTGTCTCACTTTGGGAAGCAAACGATTGTAAAAAAGGGAAATATATAAAAAGTTATACCTTGGATTATAGCGACTGGGGCCATCTCTTGTGTTTCATCCAAATCTCACTACCTCTTTACCCCCTTTGAAGGGTAGTAAGTATCTACTAAACCCCTTTTTTTTATTCCATATCTCATGAACACAACACTATCATGCATCATTTTTTACTTCGAAGTATATATATCATTAATATGTGTAACCCAATATGAGTCGAGCCTCCTGTGGAAGGCTTTAAAAGCCATCCCACACTCACCACTTTCATGTTAAGGGGGACATTCATGCATCACATTGTATCGTCATTCGGAGCATCTCCATCGTTATCCTTTTTAATAAGTGTGTTAGTTGCATGAAACCCAACCCGAATGTGGGCATGTCGCCATGAGGAAAGTTTAGTGATCACCCTACACACTCTTGTCACATTTAAGATATCATCACATGCGTCCTCTCGAAAAGTATCAAAACTCTAACATCATACGTACAAAAAGTATGGGGAAAAAAACTTTGAATTATTTATGAAGTTTGCATATAAAAGGTAGCCCCCAAGCCGGCTAGAAATTGACCCAAAACAATCACGACTTTAACTTAATAACTATATCTCATTTTCATACGTAACCAATTGACTTCATGACAAGCTACCATTTTTCATATATACAAACTTGTAGAAATACCCAAGCTTCGACCCTCAAAAACGACCCAGTGGAAATGCATGAAACTTTTATATTACATCGCTATAACTAAAACTAAAAAACACTTAGTTATATTCTAAGTATTATACACATTCGTAACTTAGCCCAAGTAGCCTAGTAATGACACCATAACTCAGATTCAAATATAATGACCATGTCTTAATTTTATACGACCAATAGACCCTATGCTGTACATTTTTCGTGCAAACATCATGCTAAAATACTCGCGATTCGACCTTTCAAACAGCCTAAGTAACTCTTTATGAACCATATTTGAAAAAACCACTAAAAAACCAATATTGGGGCTTAGAATTGTAATTCGTTAAGGCCCATTTATTTATGAAAATAAGCTACTGGCCAAATAAGCAGTAAGAATTTAAGTTGTATTAATCTTAAATAAGCCTCAGAAAAAGTCGCCCACCTTTTCCTCACCTTTTGGTCACTTTTGGACTAAAAATGTAACGCACTTTGACTAGAAGGACTAAAATTGCCAAACTGTGAAACTTGTGGACTGAAGCTGTGAAAACAGTTTACAGAGGACTTAAATTGACCTTTGAATTAACTCCAAGCCTTATATGGACATATGGACAAGTTTTGGACTATTATTGGACTTTGGACTTAACGAGGGACTAACGACGTAACGAAATCACAGTTAGGGTAAAAATCTGGAAAGGACAAGGACCAACTATTTTCACTTGACATTCTTATTTCATTTTCCATTTTTCATCACTACATCACTTCATATGCATTTTATACATTTTAGTTATGTATTATTAAATTTTCGTCATTTATTAAACGATTTCACTCGCATATCATTTCATCATATTTTGAGGAGATAATATTTTGAGTCGAGTGGCATGAGAATCAAGATAATATCATATATGATATAATATTTTTTCTAAACATGAGGCATTTTAAGCATATCACACTCACATCATCAAATCGTTATACGATTTCTCACTCTCACACTCATCGTTAGTTATAAGTCGAATACTTAGATATTCCTCATATCCAGGTCTCGTAGTGAGGACGTTTCCTTGATCATAAGCCTTACCTATTCTTATAATTCTATCTTGTCAGATACACTCCAGGTGAGTCGTGGCCCCTACTTTTAATACTTGTTTTTAATAACTCTTTTGGGGGAGATACATGCTTCAACTGTTTTAAGTATTTTTCATACTCTGAAAACTCTCATGGATTTATTCAAAATCATCAACTTATGTTTTACATGTTTTGAATCACCCTTTGGAAGGGATATATGCTCGTTATACTTGCAAATTACTTGCTTAGCATAAAACACTGTATTAAAAGATAACATTTTCAAACAAACTTTTGTAACAAGATACTGAGACTCATTATATGCATTCATATAACAACTGAATGTACTGTTAAAACTTACTATGATATTTCTACATTTCAACAAGAAATAATTTCCAAACCAAATTACGCATATTCTATGAAAACCCTGAAACCTATATTGCCTAAGTTTACCTATATTGCCATAAAGTCCCTCGATCATGAGCCATTAATCACTGCGGTGAGCCGCGAATATAGTGGACAGCTTCGAAACCTGTTAGAGGCTGACGACCTATCCCACTAAAATACTAGATGGAATACCTTATGGCTTTGTCGTATTTAGTCGCGATTACACTATATTTGAGAAATAATAGGATGAGGCAATCACCTATTACCTGAGGGCAAAAACCATCGAAAAACCTGATGTGACTCCGCCCTTTTACGGTACTTTTGTTAACGGTTTGCGCGTCAATGGAGGCTTTAGGGCAATATAACCTTATGAATATATATGTCTTCCTATATATATTTGGATACAGCTGTATTTTACCACCACCCCCACCTGATAACATCAGACTTTTTACTATTGTTTTCACTATGTGTTTGGATTATGTTTCATGTACTTGGAAACTTAACTGTTATCATATGTGACTTAGTTTGTGTCTTATGATAAAGACAATCCCAATGCTTGGCATATCGTTACTTTTAAAAGTTTGAACCATTATTTCATTGCAAGCATATAACAACGTAACTCATTTTCATTTTAAACTTGAAACTCATGATCATCTGAGTTCATAAATGATTTACTCGTGGATTTTTACCAAGTTTCAAACTTGCTATTTACTTCAGAAAGTACTAGTATTTATTTCAACTATCACAGTACAACTCTTGAATTCATTGAAAGAAAGTTATTTTCTATCAAACTCCACGAACTCACCAACCATTGTGTTGACGTTTTTAAGCATGTTTATTTCAGGTAATTTAACGGAGCAGGAACAAGATACGGAGCGGGCATTCAATACTCTGATAACTTAAATGGTGTGAAAATCAAATATGTCATTCTTTCCAAATTACCATACTTTTGTGGGATTTTCAAATCATATATTTCAACCTTTGTACCAAAACTATTATTTTGAATGACATATAACTTTCAAAACGCCTTTTTCAAGCCATTTTCTGAAATTTTGACTTCGATCCTCAGTGTAACACCCTAATTACTTTCCGCTGCCACATGACAAATTAGGGGGTGTTACAATATGAACAGTGGCCACCCATATTGACCCATTTTGACCCTGAATCCAAACACTCTTTAAATAAGCTGATTTTTAGTTTTCAATAGATTTAAGTGACAAGAGCTAAACTAATTATGCAACTAAACTAATTAAGCTATATTAAGAAGATGCAAGCTAATTAGAACAGAAAATAAGCAGAATGATAAGCTAAAACAGATTATGCAAAATTAAGGCTATAAAATGCAAACTTGATCTTAAAATGGAAATATAAAACTCACTTTGTTCCCTAGCTGAACAAGGGTACCCAATGGCAGCTACTAGCTCCTAGCTTATCAAGGATAAGCTAGGTAAAGTCCATCTTGCCAATTCCATTTCTGGCAACTTCCAAAAGCTTCCTGTCTCATGCTAAGGTAATTTATGTGATACTTTGATTCTGAGTTTATTCTTTTTTATATTTTCTTTTTACTTTTGAGAGCTTGTGAGAGCTTATGGAAATGTTTGAAACATTAAATGAGCATAAGCAAGATTTTTGCTAAAAACTTTTAATTTCTATTAAAACTGAAAATGGTTACAAGGCTTGAAATTAAGAGCTGAGAAACTTATATTAAACTTAAAAGAGCAGATTACAATATTAAACTAGAAACTATCTAAACTAAAAGCATCCCTGAAAGGCTTTACAATTGCCCTATTTATAATAGAAACTAAACTAGGGGTCTTCATGCCTCTTGTGCTTGTTCTGTGAGAGAAAACAGCTTGGAGACTCTTCTGTGCTTCTTTGGTTTTGGCACCCATATAATGTTGTGGATTGAAATGGAATCATCTTAGCCCTCGATTTGGTTTTGGCACCCATATAATGTTGTGGATTGATGACCTGGAGGAGGGGGGAGGTGGTACAACACATGGGTTTGACTATTGAGGTGAGGAGTAGGGTGGCTGGAGAAGATATTGGGGAATGGAGGGGAGACAAAGATGTCTGGAGAAGGTACAGTGGTGGGTGATGGTGATGGTGTACTGTTATGGGAAGGAGGGAAAAAGAAGAAAAGACATGGTTGACTCTTCTTATTGACCCTGAGTTTAGCTAAGGGTTGGGTTGGACGGGTTTATGATTAGGCTTTGTGTGGGCTGGGTTTTAGGTTTAAGATTTGGGTTTGGTAAATATGGGCTGACTTGGCCCATATAAATGGGTCGGGTCGGCCCATAAAAATTGGTTTCGGCTTCGGTTTTCCATTCTTGATCCAAAACTATATCCCGGGGTTGACTTTGATTCCGTCTCGGTATGAACAAATTCACAGTTGTTGTTGAGTCGAAACAAAAATGCCCGTTTTTGCTCCGTTTTCAATCCTTTGTACCTGAAATGCATAAAAACACAAACCAAGGATATCTGCAGTATAAATTGGCATATTTGGCCATTTTTATCATTTTTTTTGTATCAAATGGGCATAAAATGATTAGTAAACAGACACTCATCATGCATCAACAACATTCAAAGCTGACGCCCCAATTCCCTCCACGTCATCAACATCTACTCCAGTAATTGATATTTTTTTACCACGAATTGATGAGCAAGAACAAAATGATGCGGTGTTAGACGAAGAACCATTCGAAAACCCGTTTGGAACGGATTCTGGTGAATCATCTTCAAGGTTACATGAACCGTCTAACACGCATTCGTCAAATCTGAGGTACCCTTCTATGTTACAGTGGACAAAAGACCATCCAATAGAACAAGTTATTGGTGAACCTTCAAGGCCAATTCAGACGAGAAAACAACTCCACACCGATTGCGACATGTGCATCTACGTCTGTTCAGTCAGTCTAATCGAGCCAAAGAACATTCGGGAAGCAATGGCAGATAATGCTTGGATTGAAGCGATGCTGGAAGAACTTTTCCTATATCAATTACATGACACATGGGATTTAGTTCCAAGACCAATTGACAAACTTTTCATAGATCTTAAGTGATTATGGAAAAACAAAAAGGATGAAGAGATGACTGTAATTCGCAACAAAGCTTGTCTAGTGGCAAAAGGATTCAGACAGGAAGAGGGGATAGATTTTGAGGAATCATTCGCGCCAGTAGCAAGGCTTGAAGCAGTCAGGATTTTCTTAGCATATGCAGCTCACAAGAACATCACGGTTTATCAGATGGACATCAAGACAGCTTTCTTGAATGGAACTCTGAAAGAAGAAGTGTACGTGAGTCAGCCAGACGGATTCGTCGACAAAGATCATCCAAAATACGTCTACAAGCTAAAGAAAGCTATCTATGGTTTGAAACAAGCCCCAAGGGCGTGGTATGACGAATTATCATCTTTCTTACTGTTAAATAATTTCACCCAAGGAACAATTGATCTGACCTTGTTTACAAGAAAATTCAAAAATGACATTTTGATTGTTCAGATTTACGTGGACGACATAATATTTGGGTCTACTAATCCGAAACATTCAAAACATTTTGCAAATCTCATGAAAAGCAAAATGTCCATGATGGGGGAATTAAAATTCTTTTTTGGTTTACAAATTCATCAATCCCCACGTGGTATATTTCTAAATCAAGCTAAATATACTATTGAGATTTTGAAAAAACATGGAATGGAAAATTGTGACTCTGTTGGTACAACAATGGTCACCTCACCAAAAATAGGAGTTGATTTATATGGGAAACCCATGGATCTGAAGAAATATCGGAGCATGATTGGTTCTCTCATGTACTTAACTGCTAGTCGACCCGATATACATTTTGCTGTTTGTTTATTAGCACGGTTTCAGGCAAGGCCTACCGAACTTCACCTCCAAGAGGTTAAACGGATCTTTCGATACCTACGAAGAACCACTAACACGGGACTTTGGTATTCGAAGGATTCAGAGTTTACCCTAATAGCATTCTCAGATGTAGACCATGCCGGTTGCCAAGTTACAGCAAAGAGTACATCAGGCGAAGCACAATTTTTGGGAGAAAAGCTAGTAGGCTGGTCATCAAGGAAACAAGACTGCACTGCACTATCAACCGCAGAAGCCAAGTATGTGTATTTATCTGCGTGTTGTGCCCAAGTTCTATGGATGAAGACACAACTCACAGATTATGGCTTCTCTTTCGACCGGATACCTTTGTATTGTGATTCGAAAAGTTCCATAGCCATCTCGTGCAATCCTGTTCAACACTCGAAGACCAAGCATAATAGAGTCCGCTATCACTTCATAAAGGAACACGTCGAAGAGGGTACTGTTGAATTATTTTTCGTGAAGACTGAATACCAACTCGCCGATCTATTTACTAAAGCCCTCCCAAAAGAGCGGTTTGATAACTTAGTTTGACAAATTGGAATGCGAAGCCTAACTCCCGAAGAGTTAGAAAGTCTTCTCGAATCTTCTTGATTTATCTCACAAAGCTTCGCTGTAAATACTTTTGAAAAACAAAATACAAAATTTGATAAACCAACAAAAGTAAAATATAAAAATAGAAAATTTTCAAAATGATAAAAACAATAGAAAATAAAAAAACCAAAAATAGTCTTCTCACGACATGTCTCTCGTATAATCGATATTCTGTACGTATCTAGAAATGTCATTCAACAATGATACGGCCATGTACAGATGCTTGAGCAAGAGTTCATTTAAATTTTTTTCTAAAACATGTCGTTTCTCAAAATTTTCTTCATTACGGCTTTCGTATATTTCAGTACGAGACCCGCGCTACATTGATGACTTTTGATTATTTCCGATCAGGACTCGTAATGTTAATGGCAAAATAAAATCCTTGAGCACATGATCAAGATTTTTCAAAAAGATTTTTCAAAATCTCTCTCAAAATTCTGTGCTCAAGACAACTCCCTCCTAAACCCTTAAACCTATTTTAAACTCACATGTTTAACAAATATGCTTTGTTTAAGGGGGAGTATAAAATGAAAAACAAAAAGTTCTAATTTTCATGCTCAAATCCGTCCTCCTCTACAACAAGTTTTCAATTTAATCACTCGATATCAAAATTATCACTACGTGCTATTTTTGAGGGGGAGATTAGGTATAAGGGGGAGAAGACGTGATTAAATGTGATTAAAAAGTAATGTCAGTAAGTTGAGCTCTTCAAAAGACTCAGCATGAACACTCGAATTGATGAAAAATAAAAGTCCGTTGTCGAAAAGACTTGTCCGGGACGGGTAATAATTTCAAGCTGGTTATCCAGTAATATAAACATGTCTCGCAAAGGACTTGTCCGAGTAGAATGTACCAATTCGAGAGATGATCTTTGAATATGACCGGGACTGGTAATAACTTCAAGCTAGTCCAACTAGTGATGTAAACGTGTCTCGCAATGGTCATATTAATTGAAAATCGATCAATTCAAAATGTGCGAACTCTACCCAACATGTGCAAATTTATCCTAAAAATGCATGAGCACATGTGAAGGGGGAGTATTTCAGAAAATGCAAAACTCTTGAAGTGTTAACCAAAATGTGTTTTATTCATAAACACTTTGAGAGATTTTCACAAAAGGTTTTATGGCAAGTGATCAATAAATCAAGGATAATCATGGAGTAATAGGGTGATTATGGTTAGGTTTATGTCCAATGATCCGCCAGAGCCGGAGGGATCTACCCAAGGACAATTCCAATAGATTAGAATTAGAAGTCCTTTGGTAAGATTGAAAAAAGGAGTAAATGAGAAAGGGAAAGAAGGGGTTGAAGAATTAAAAAGAAAAGTTGAATGAAAGGGTGAAACGAAATAGCCCTCCATGAAAACTTAGGACTGAAACCGGGTCAATACATCTGCTATCGGTATTCACTAAGGTGATACTGATATTGAAGACAAGACGTCATGGACCCAGTGACGCGTTGCACCACCCCTCCTAGCCACTCAGATATCCCTTAAAATATATTTGTTTCATTTCTCACGGAGAACACTGCATAATCTATCAGCCTCTCATTCCGAGATGTGTTGATATTGAAAAGGTGGCACTCTGCTCCATGCCTCCGATGACTAAAACCAAAATGCACAGTATTGAGTCTAGATCCATGAGATTCATAAAAGATTTCTTAGGAACACTTCCTATACAATACACTTGTGTTCACCAAAAAGGACATAAGCTATAAGAGTCTTAATGAGATCTAAGGATCTTGCCTTATATCTTGATGGTTACGTGCTTCAAATAGTCTACTCTCTTGAAGTGATACTCCGGTATACTTCAGAGGCTCTCAACGGCCTTGGTAAAGATTAGAGAAAGTTTTCACACTATGCTGTTAACGATCTCAAAATCTGAACCTATAAGCGTTGGACGATTTATTGCTAACTGTCTTATGCAGGTACTGACGAAAGTCCATTCACCATCATCATATGTCTCAGCATCAATAATAAAGGCGACGACGCAAATTGAACAGAAGATGTTAATCAAGGCAAGAACGACCAAAATGATTCTTTGAAGTTCACAGTGCATGAAGGAACTATGAATGAAGACTATTCTACATCGACACAAAGTTCAAGATATTAAAGACAAAAGACCTATCACCAGGAGCATCATTGGAATGACCATCGCTTAAGGGGATTGTTAGCATTTAATTTATTAAATAAAAGTGATGTTCATTTGTATTTTAAGTTTAGTGTGTGTCGTGTAGTTTAGTATGTCAAGAAAGTGGGCTTTTGGTAAGATGTATTGTAAACGAAGTCCATGAGCCAAAGCCCACACAAAGCCCAAACCGAGCCCACCTTAAAGCCTTTAGGGTGTGGCCTTTGTACCTATTTAAACACACTCTCACCCTCATTTTAGGAGTGCCTCAAAGTGTAGAAAAGGTAATACTGTGTGTGTACTCAAAGTGTGTTTGTTATTTTACTTTCAAAGTTTAATAATCATTCGACCAAGTTTCATCATATATGATCCATACATATTTCATCTATTTCTCACATTGTTCTTTTGAGTGTCACGGTATTATTTGTGTGATAGAGTTAGATTTCGAGCTATAACACTTATGTAGTACTGGGTTACAAAATAGTATATATGTACCGTCATTTCAGCCCATAGTTTATCTCTTGATTCTTTATTCACTTTCTTCCAGGAAAGAATCTTCAAACATATTTGCTCATGAACTAGATCTTCTAAAAAACTTGAAAACAGTGCTCTGTGTTCCCCTGATACCCTACTAAATGCATTGAAGGTTACCTTGAGCTTTATTCTACCAGGTTGGCCATACTTCAGGCGAAACTTTTTTAGCCTGGTTATGCCCCTCTTAGCTAGTATCATTTCTGGTTGGTTGGTTCCAGGCGCATCTATATCTTCATCCTATGAATACTTTTGGATTCATATCCTAAGTTGTTATCATCAAGTTCAATATCATCAGCAGGAACCAATGGTTGATTATCAACAATGGGTTCAATTTCCATGACTCTTGAGCAACAAAGGGTATAAGAAAATGATTCTGGCTTAGCTTGGAGAGTAATGGTGATAGAAGATTTGATTTTTGTGTTTTCTTTGCAGTCTTTTTTTTAAGAAGAGAAAAGAGGGTATACCAAGAATATGAATCGTTATTCTTGGTAACTGCTTGTAATTAGGTGATTTAAAAAATTTGGATCAAAATTTTGGCTCCAAGTTCTAATTTGAAATTAACAATTGAATTATTTGAAAATTTTTCCTTTGAACCTGTTAATTAAAGCATAAACTTGAATAAATCAAAATTTTGGCACCAAATATTATATATCATTATCTTAATAATCGCAAATGTACCACACTGTGCAACTATCACATCAAGAACACAAACTGCCACCCATTTAACAAACCAAAATACTTACATAATTACCAATTATTGTACCCTTAATAATTACATTTACAAAACACAAATTGCTACCATTTTTTTTTTCTTGAACATTGAAGACTTTTTATTCATATATTGAAAACCAAAACCAGCAAGTTGCTGGGGAATACAGAAAGGAGAATAAAACATAATACAGTACATACATAAGGGAAAATCAGTATCCAAATTAAATGGCAGAATTTAACCAAATACCATTTACAAAACACAAAAGTTGTTAATGTATATCCTAAACCCCTAAACCATCTTCCTCTTGCCTTTCCCATGGCTGCTAGAAGGTGCTCCAAAACCTATAGGATTCTTCCTACACGGCATTCCCAAGACAATAGCCTGAGTAAATTTCTTTTTCTGTGCCTTTTCAACTGGTATTTGAACTTGCACAGGGAGAGCCAGGATAGGAGCTTGAGATGGGAGTTCTTCTGGAGGTTCAATGGCTTGGATAGGCTCCACTTCCCAAGTATCAGTACTTGCATCAGAATGTTGCTCTGGATAATACCAAGCAAGGAGGCCAGGAAGGATGTTGAGAGCACCATCATTTGATTCTGAGCTGCTTGAATCAGAAGAAATTTGTATGACATCTACAAATAACAACTGCTAGATCAATTTTATTGATTCAAATGTTCAACTATATCACAATCAAAGAAAAACCTTTTGATAGTTTACCATTGCAGAAGAATCCATTGTGTTCTCATATTTGGTCCTCTTTTGTGGTATCCCAAACAATGAAGCAATGTCGCACAAACTAGGCTGCATTTCAAGTCTCATTGGTGGCCAACTAGGCTGCAATTGAAGTCTCAATTCAACCTCTCAGTTTACTCACAAACATTTGACCTCTCAGGGTACTTACAAACAGTTCAAAAGCCTGTATTTGTAGTCTCAATGGACATCTCAGTGTACTCTAATACGCTGCATTTGGACCTCTCATTGGTTGCCAAGCACAAACAAGTTTGCTAGGTACTCTCATTACTGGCCAATCACAAACTAGGCACATTCTGATGCTCTCATTTATTTAGACCTCTCAGTGTACTCACAAAACATGCAACAAAAAATACTCAGAAACAAAACACATAATTATACATAGCATAACAACCATTATGTATATGAAAATGAGAGTATGGAAAACAAAACAAAAAAACAGAGCATACATTAGACATAGCATAACAACCATTATAAAATACAAAACAACCCCATTTTACATTAGAATCGATAACAACCACTAACAGCACCATTTATAGATCAAAAGCCTGATACTAATTATTGTACAATCAATCATCAATTGATATGTGAAAACATTAAAAAACATACCTTTGTTCTTATTTGGATTCATTGTTTGCGTGTTTGTGTTTGCCAGAAGAATGTGTGTTTTGATTAGGGTTTATTGATTATTGTGTGTGTTTACAAATGATCGGGTAAAGGGATTAATTGCTGGTTGACTATTGAATTTGTGGTTTGGTTAAACTATAAATGACGTGGCAAGTTTGTAAAAGAAGAAAAAAAATTAAAAAAAAAAAGAAAAAAAAAAGTCTTATGGTGCTGACGTGGCTGTTAAAACCGTCTATAGCCGGTAACTACGGATGGCAACGGTTCGGGTTCTTGGTGGGTTTTAGTGTACCCGTACCCGAACCCATTTATAATATACCCGTACCCGCCCCATATCCCACCGGATACCCGATTAATATTATCCTTCGATTTTTTGGGTTTTCCTACGGGTATCGGTTATCCGTAATTGAATATTATACGGACAAAATTGGTGGTATTAAGATTAAGTAACACTAAAATCCACCGACAAAACAAAAGAAAATACTCTAATATATTCAAATTTTGTAAAAGTTAAAGAAAATGAATATCGTATCAAACGATTTAACGCAACGTATCGCAGTGCAACGTACTCGGCATGATACTCACCAAAAAAATCAAATGCGCAAGAGTTTTCAAAAGTTAATCATTCTCATTTCCAAAAATAATCTCGATTTAGCCTTTTAAAAGGGTTTGGTATCATCATTCGTGTAACGGTAGAGAACATGGACTCACGAGTACTCACTCCAAAAAAATGAATAACCGAATAGTCGAGAAGAGTATTGACGATAACTCGAGTCGAGATGAGATGACGAAAAAAAGTCAAAGAGATAACTAACAACAAACATATCAAATAAGATGAGTCGATTGGTAATTGTCGGTAATTTCCCATAATCCTATTTTTTAGTACAAGGTATATATACTTGTTTTATGATTTAAAACAAGTTTGCACGTACGACAAAATTAATCTTTAGAAATAACAAAATTTCGCAATGACTCTTTCATTTAGCGAACGTTTCCAAGTCAAAAGACTTAATTGAAAATCAATTTCCCGAGTAATTTATAATATAACGAGTATTTATACAAACCCTAAACCCTGAACCCTAAACCCTAAACCCTAAACGTTAAACCAATCCGTAACTCAAACAATAACCAAACGAATAGTCCAATAAATCCAAATATGTTAGTCTATGGGTAGCATGTCTCGAATAGTCGTGTGTTTTGTTTTTATCCCAAATGTCTCACAAGGTTTTCAAAATCGGGATCCTACTTAGGATCGATTTCGTCTTTGGAAGATCGAGATTGTAAGATCGGATCGGGATCTTAAGATCCTAATATAATGTCATTTTGTTAATTGGTTTTGTAATATTATACAAATCTATAAATTAATATATATCATAAACACAAATTATGTAAATATTTCATAGAAATGTTGTCTTAAATTATGATTATGAAATTTTTTAGAATATTAACATTTTGTTTTTTTTTTAATTCTACAAAATACATTCCATACTTTTTTAGCTTTTGGTTCGAGAAAAGTAAGATCGGATCATATTAGTTCTTAAGATCCTATGGTAAAGATCAGGATCCTATAAGATCTTAAGCTTTTAAAGATCCTTTGTAAGATCCGGATCATTTTTGCTTTGCAGTATCGTAATATCGTAAGATCCTAAGATCAGGATCGGGATCCTGACAACCATCATAATACTTTCCTTCCATAATATCAAACCAATTTCTCTCCTGCTCCATACGAGCAGCTTCCTCTTCTAGTTCGCGTTGTTCTATTTCTCTCCTCACTTCCTCATCTTGCTCCAGAAGTCGGAGTTCATCCTCACTCAGTCCAAACGGATTTTCTGGTTGTTCCACAATCGGTGGATTTGGTTGTTCTTCCATAGCCGGTGGATTGTTGGCCGGTTCATTTTCCAGTGTTTTGTAATTTTTTTTAAACACAACGGATACATAGTACTCGAGAGGGGGTAGAAATGATTTTTTTTTATAGCTCACCTAAACGTGGCGTTAAGGGGTTAACACAAGTGCATTAACGTACCCTTAACACACACACTTCCAATGGTTAACACCCTTAACGCACACACTTCCCTCGGGTCAATAATAATGAACCCGATCCCGAATCATTCCAAACATTCCCTCGGTTTCATTTTGTCGAGTCAAACCCTAATCAGATTTAATATCATTAGTATAGAAAATATCATTAATATAGAAAATATCAATTACCTTAATCAACAAGTCAATTAGTCAATCCAACACCAAACACACTTCCAAATCAACTACACTAATCAATCCAAACCAAACACAAACCAAATCGGACCAATATTATCCATCTGTTTACTTTTGGTGCATTTCCATGGTCCCTCTTCCCGCCTAAAGTATTGGGAACCGTTCATATACCTCTCCAGCCTATTTATACCTATCGATTGGAAAACCGTTCATAATCAACCGTTCATATACAACTCCTTTGATATTTTCAATAGATATTATATTTCAAATTTCAATGGCTGAATCCTCTTCAACTCCTGCTTCAAACAAAAACAAACGCCCAAGGGATGATTCTCCTCCACCAATCCCTGAAAAGGTAAAGAAACATTTTAACATATCCCAAAAAATTTGGGATAAATGCAATTCTGGCCAGTCTGGTACTGAAAAAACATTGATAGAACTTTACAACAGCCGTATAAAAAGGTTGGAAGAAAAGAACAAGGAAGATTTAAAGATCATTTTGGAGCATCAGAAGAAAGTAGATGATAGGGACAAAGTAATAGAAGAAACAAGAGAGAAAATAGTTGGTGTTTACAAAAGTATTGAAGATAGTTTATTTATTTCTTAATGTATCTTTTGTTTATATATTTTGACTATGTAAATGTAAACTTATTTTGACTTAGTTTATATATTACTTAACTTTTCCAATTCATACAAGTTTATGATATTTGAATGCAGTTATTATTATTAGTTTATAATATCTGTGTTTCCCCTGATGTTAAAGGGGTGTTTGGTTTCTTGGATACTTAGAAGACTATTAACACTGAAACAGTAAATTGTGTTGTAATGCAAGAACAACAATATCACCAAAACTGATTAAGTGTCTTCCTTTACACTTAATCCCTTCCAAATGTATGAGTGCAGTATGCTTTTAAAAGAAAATTGAGTTCATACTGCTGAGAAAAAGTTTTTGGACAAAGTTTTTACAGCTAGGCAAAAAATTGTACTGCTAGCATAAACTTTGTACTGCTGGGTATCTGTTAGTACTGTTTGGGAGTGCAGGGTACATTTGTGTCACTTTTTACTTAAAGGGTATAAATCCCCAATTGCGGCGCACAATCATATTCACGCACGCATTACTCTCTCTCTTCCACGGCCTAAACGAATTTTAATCATCATATTGCAAAACCCCCAAATCAAATCATAATGTCGAACCTAACTTTTACCGAACCTCACAATAATTTTGCCTTTTTAGAAAAATCCAATGAGTCTGTAGATTTTACTGAGATCATTGATTTCCTTAATGCAAGCTATATTAAGTTTGCATTAATAGTAAAACCTACTACATATACTTCTAACATTATCCATTTTTGGTCGTCTGCTAAGGTCGAAACTATTAATGGGGAAGTACAAATCCATGCCCTTGTAGATGGGCAGAGTATTGTCATTACAGAGGCGTCTATTCGAAGAGATCTTCTCCTAGATGATGCTAACGGAGTTGAGAATCTTCCAAATACTACAATCTTTGAAAAACTTTCACTGATGGGCTATGAGAGAAAAACAGATGCTTTAAAGTTTTATAAAGGTAATTTTTCTCCTCAGTGGAAATTCTTAATTCATACTGTCTTAGTGTGTCTAAGTCCAAAGACCACTGCATGCAATGAATTTAGCAGTAATTTAGCTTCTGCTATAATTTGTTTGGCTTAAAATAAACAAAGATTTAATTTTTCAAAATTATGTTTTTATAGTATGGTTAAGAACTTGGATTCTTCAAGTAAATATTTTCTATATCCAAGGTTTTTGCAACTCTTTTTGGACAACCAATTTGAGAATAGGATAAGTCACAAAAGAGTTTATTCCATTCCCTGCCTTACCAAAAAGGTTTTTGCTAATATGAGGAGGGATGGAAAAGATTTTTCAGGGACAGTGACACCTTTGTTTCCAACAATGGTGGCACTAGCCCAAACCCAAATGGGTGAAGGTTCAGAAATCCCAGCTGGTACCCATCACACACCCACAATTTTGGCAACATCTCATCAACAACAACAAAATACCTATAAACGTAGGACTCGCACCAAGAACACTGACCTACCTCAGGCTAGTGGTTCTCTACCAACTGTTGCAGATGAGGCTGTCACTGGTGGGGAGAGTGACATGTTGGCAAGGGCTGCCACTACTGTGTCTAGCTTAGAAGCAGCACAGGACAATGGTAACATCATTAAGACCCGAACCAAGACAACTTCTAATGAGTCAGGTCCTCATGGAACTGATTCAGGTAAAGGACCCAGTCACATGGAAACAATGGGGGGTTCAGATGTTCATCCTAGGGGTGAGACTGAACTTAACTTTTCTAATGATCCACCTCTCGAGCTAGGTAACACAAGCCGAAGTGGTGAGGATAGTATGCAACTTTTGAATGAATTGAGGGATACCTGTGCCAAGCTTTCTGCACAAATTGTTGATCTGCAAACAACAGTTGCTTCTCAAGATGGAGTCATCAAAGCTCAAGGTGGAGTCATCAAATCTCAAGGTGGGGAGATAAAGGCTTTGAAGAGAAGGGTTAAGTATTTAGAAAGAGTCAAAGGATCAAGAATTCCCAAACACAAGGTGATGCGCTCCATCGAAGCTTTAAATTTATAAACAAGAATTACCGATTAACTAAGAACACATTCGGGCAAGTATACCCTAGTCATATGTAGTATTGGGGTTGGTAAGTCAAGGTCGTCCCAAGAGACTTGGTTGCACTCAAGTGTCGTTTGTTTGTTTAAGCAAGTAACAAGTTGATTGTTATGATTGTCACGGATCAAACCAACAAGAAAAGCAATATAAGAACAATCACACAAAGAACATACATGTTTGGACAAATGATCACATGGATATTAGGATGGTTAGTTTGGAAAACATATTATCAAAAGTAATCCTTACGACCTTTAGAACCAATAATAATTTAGTGTTTTATAAATCAAATATGTATAAGCCTCAATCAAATGGTCATGTCATGAGCCTTATGCCTATAACAAGAAAGAATCCTTTCGAACTTTAGACTTTGATGTTATTAATTCGTGAAGTTCCATTTACTTGAAAAATGATTAGAACACATATTCAAAAGATGCCTTTCGACCCTTAATCTAAATTAAACTTTCACTTGTTATGTTTATTAAGTTTCTCATACAATCGTCACAAAGTACAAGACCAAAACATTCGTCAACTAATGAATTGAAATCAACCACTATTGAGAACCCTTTCGACATTTATACTCAACTATGATTAATCAAGACAATCAACAAGACAAGTTCCAATTTAACCAAATATGATGTTATCATCATATTCCAAACAAACACTCCAAATATCCAAACATCCCTTTATCACAAGTTATCATAATATCCAAACAAGTATACAAAACTATTCCATGGTTATTTCAATCAAACACAAAGATTCAACAATAATGGTAATCATAAACATCATGAAATATGAAAGTAACAAGGTTTACCCAAAGTATGAATTACAATAGACCAAGGAAAAGGATTTATAGCAACTTTCAAGCCTCCAATCAACTATACGCTTTCTACCAAGCCAAAAAATAATACCCAACACCTTCTTCCATCTATTTTAGCCTTCTTCTGAAAATGGCAGAGGTTGGTGGTCTTTTGGCAGAGATAAATTGGTGAAAATTCATCCTTAAGGGTGGAGGGTAGAATTTCACAATGAAAATCAAGCCTAAGCACTCATATATATAGTAGAAATCAACCCTTAGCCTCTAAGTATGAAACTTGGGCAATAGTGTCATAAAATACCAGGAAATGGAGTAAATGGAGGTAAGTGATCGGGCTTGGGGCTTAATGACACTTAATAATGCATTAAAAATAACTTGGGAAGGTCAAATTGGTCCATCTGATCGGATACGGGACCATACCGATCGGATGGATGAAAAAGTTAGCTCCATCCAAATTGGTTGTGGGCCAATACCAATCGGATGGAGCATTTTCGCCAGAAATGATAAACACGAAAGTTGTAGATCCTTCTCTCCCGGTTCCGTAGCCACTTGAATCATCTAAATCAGAGTTAATATGCTCAAATTATGGCCAAAATGGTGGAGGTGTGTCGGGAACAACGAGTCTTCCATTATTTCTTCGTTTTAGCTTCTTTTCTTCATTTCTTTTCTTGTTTTCCCTCTTGTGCTTTATTTTTGAGTCTTTGGAGTGACAACTTCATGACTTTATCTTCTCGAATATACTCCAAGAGACTCGCTTTTATGGGGAATTCTTCGTATATGCATAAATCTTCGTTTATTGATCGTTTCTTCGTCTTTTTCTTGGTTTTCTTTGTCGTTAGCTTCCATGAACCTAAAATAGAAATTATACTTTATTAAGTACCATAAGTTCATAAAAGTGATCAATATATATGCATAAAATCCACGATAACGCTCCTAAAAACATGTACAATATGAGCGTTATCAAATTCCCCCACACTTGAACTTTGCTTGCCCTCAAACAAATCTAGAAAAATAAAAATCGAAATTCATACCTAAATGACAAAACGAAAATAAAATTTTAAAAATTTTAAAATTTTTTTTTTTAAATATCGAAAAATATTTTTGGTTTTTGTTTTTTTTATCCAAAAGAGAAAATGAGTGGAAACTCCCCCACACTTAAGGGTTTGCATGCCCTCAAGAAAATATTAAGAAAAATAGATCCCACACGGTGCATGAAAAAATGATTATAAAAATTATGATGCAAATCTACCAAGTACATGTACAAGATACGATTCATCATTTTTAAGCGTTATGGTGAAAAACCGAGATGTATGACAATACCCATAGATTTTCTTGCTTAAGTAACATTTTTAAACACCTCACGAAAAAGAAACGAAGTATAATTCACTCAATCTCTCATTTATTTAGGTAGTGGAGTATATATAAGATAAATCACACTCATTGCTCAGTCATCATCCGTTTATTACCATAGGCTTGTACAAGAAACAAAACTCCACCGAAGTGGCGTAAGCGCCAAGTGTAAACATCTAAAGAGGTCTTTTATTCGGGTTGTAATGTACAAGCTTCGAGGTTGTACTAGGCTTATGTTTAAATATCTCATACAAGAACATATTAGATCGCTAGCGCGAATTCTTGATTTACTCGAACAACGGATGGTCACTAGGGCATATCTTGGATTGCTGGCGCGCTATTCACATAACGGATGGTCACCAAAATACATACTAGATCGCTAGCGCGTCATTCGATCACTCAAAAACCGGATGGTCACTAAAATATTAATGCACTACATATTTTCACAAAGCCATCATTATATCCGGATGCTCGAAAGCTAACAACGAATAAAGTAATTTGGTAAGGGTAGGGATAAGGCATGGGAGTATTTATGAAATTGGTTTTAAAAGAAAAATAAAGTAAAGTCTAAGTCCCATTGTTGCTAGTTACAGAACAAACCGCAAACCCGTAAATGATTATAGTTAACAACTTCCTCTTCTTTGAACTTTCCCGTATCGATACATCGATTCGCCATAATAATATTGTTGGTAACACGTTTTGTATTATCAAGTATTGATCATCTGTGTAATAGTTTGCTTAGGCCTTTAGGTTTGTTTTATGGACCAGCCTGTGTAGAAGGCCCATGGGTTCGGTCTGTTTATTTATTTTAGTTATTATGTTTGATTATGTTATTAGGCAAGACCTTGTAAAAACTATAAATACCTCCTCCCATTCAAAGGAGAGGGTTGGTTGATTGAGTGTTAAACATTTCATTATTATTGTTAACAATCTTCCACTCTCTTTCTCTCTCTAACTTTCTCTCTCTAGATCTAGGTTTAATTAGGTAGCTTGTGTGATAAAAGTGAATTACATCAAGTGGTATCATTCGCCTAGGGGTAATTTAGGTTGTTAAAGATTAGATTTAAGTGAAAAATTAAAGAAAATTTGATCAGTTACTGTTCATCCGAGAAAACACTGTTCATCCGAGACGTTACTGTTCACATACCGAGTTTCTACATTTTGATCGACTTTCCGTCAGATTTATCGAGTTAGATAAATCTGTCGAGTTTGAATAGTTATCGACTTTCAGATTTGATCGAGTTTCTAGAAAAGTTTGTCGAGTTTCTCAAGTATTCTCAAGTTTCATAAGATCTATCGAGTTTCTGTCATTGCTTTCGAGTTTGAAAGTTTTTTGCCAGAACCTCTCGAGTTTCTGGATTCTCTCGACTTTCTTGGTAAGTTGTTATCGAGTTTCTCATACCCGAGTTTCTCATACCCGATTTTTTCATAACCGAGTTTCTCATACCCGAGTTTCTGGACTATTTACCAAGTTTGTGAGATTTATCAAGTTTCTTAGAATCTTCCGAGTTTCTAGTGTAAAATCCTCCGAGTTTCAACGATTGAAATCTCCGAGTTTCTAGAGTAAAATCCTCAGAGTTTCTTCAAGTTCTTCACCGTTCAAGTTTCTAATCTTCAACAACAACCGTTATTATCCTTTAAAGATCCTACACCTACATCCACAAGTTACTTCAAGATGTCTCAACCACCATACCATAACTATTTCTACAATCAACAACAACAACAGTCTCTTCAACAACAACCATATCCACAACAGTATCCTCAACAATAATATCAACCACAAAATCAACCACAGTATCAACAACAACACATGTTCATGCATCAACATCAATTTCCTTATCAGCAACAAGTCCCTCCACAACCAATGCAAAATTACCAACCTCCTTCAAGAGAACCACACTGGTTTACTAAGATGTGCGAAGGTATTAGTAGTCAACAGTCGAGACATGAAGCAGGGTCTTTGGACACACCACCTATGCTAACACCAGGAAACTATGTGCAGTGGTCCAGTCGCTTTCTCCGATTTATCGAGTTAAAGAAACCTCATTGGAAGTATCTGAAGAAGGTTATCATTGATGGACCATTTCCAACTCCTACTACAACCATTCCTGCATATCCAAATCAAGTTCCTCCACGAGAAGCAACAACAACCCCTATTCCTCTAGCTCAACTCACCGCAGAACAAGTTCTTCAACAAGAGGCCAATGAGCTAGCCATGTCTTACATACTCCAAGGGATTCCCAATCCTATCTTCAGGAGTATTGATGCCCAATAGATAGCCAAGGATATGTGGGAGCATGTACATTTGCTTATGGAAGGCACAGAACTAAATCAAGAGGACTTGGAATCTAAGTTGTATATGGAATACACACATTTCATGATCGAACCTGAGGAATCTTTAGAATCACACTATCATCATTTCACCAACATCATCAATGATCTGGATCGCCATAACATCACCTTACCAAAGATTGCTGTAAACTCTAAGTTTCTGGGATGTCTCGGACCAGATTGGCAAAAGTACGTCATGTTTGTTCGACAAGCCAAAAAGATAAACGGCGTTTCTTACAGGTTATTGTATGATTACCTAAAACAACGCCAATCTGAAGTTGACAAGGATCGAGCAGCTCGTGGAGGATTTTCATCAGTACATACTTCAAACCCACTTGCTTTAATGGCTCAATCTCAGTTTGCACCAAATCAAGATTTTGTTCAACCATCACCACCTCATTCGGGTTTTGCAACACAACCTTCAAACCAACTTGTCCCTTATGAAGCACCTTCACAATATTCAGATAATCAACTTGTCCCATACGACAACACTGATTATAGTATGTACTCCAACGTTGACATTGATGAAGATGATGCCTTTAACTCTTTGAATGAAGGATTTGCGTTGATCGCTCGCGCCTTTAGCAAATTCTCAAATCGGTCTAACAATCATTTAAGGTCTTCTTCAAACGCAAGGAATAAAGCAGTGGTTAATGATGGAAGGGTTGAAATTCAGAATAGGGCTTCAGGAAAGTTTGGTTCAGGAAATTATATGGGGAATTCTGGTGATCAAAGGTTCAGTTCAGGAGGAAGTGGTAGAAATAGCATGGGTAATACTCAGAGGAGGAATCAGGTTGCAGATAAAGGGAAAGGGATTTCAAATACGTCAATTACATGCTACAATTGTTGTTGGAATGGTCATATAGCAAATACATGCCCAAAGCCAAGGACAATGGGCAGTGCTTATGTTAGGAACACGTTTTAAATATTTTACAAGTCTTGTTCATTTAATTAATGTTGCACAATTATGACTATATTGATTGTATTTTGGACCGGTTCAATAGTAGTCCTTGGACCGGTCATATTATTTAACCTTATCCTTAGCACATGTAAAGGGAATATTCCTAAGAATGATTCCCCCTCCCTATGCCTATAAATACAAGGCAAGGGAGTCATTTGAATTGTTGGTTTTCAAGTGTAGCTGCGCAAGCTTTGTTGGTATAACATTCGAATAGAAAGCCTTCCACTTCTTTTCTTATTCTTCTTCTCATTTCTCTTACTTTCTAGCTTATCGTGTTTAGCTTATTCATATTTCCATAAGTAGCTTATTAATATATAGATAAGTAGTATATCGTGTTTGGTTGGTTTTTAATCATTTAACGAGAGTGTGTGTGTTGTTTAAGATCATTAATAGCGACCTATAAGTGGTATCATACGCCAAGGATATTTAGGATTTGTGTTTTAAGTCTAGATCTAATCGTTATTTTCATTTGGTTTAAATAAGTTTACGTCAGTTTTGTTTTAACGTTCATTTGCGTTCAAAAGTGTGAAAAAAGCGGGTTTTGCAAATCGTTGTGTAATCCTTTTAATCAAATCTTCGTTTTTTAAAGTTAACGTGGTTAATTTTGGTGTAAATTCGGTGTTTTAATCGTTAAAAATCATTAGATTTACGTTTTTCATCATCATCCAACGTTCTGGGTTGAAATTCGAAGAAGAAGGGTTTCTCGCAATTGGTTTGCAACAATTCATGGATTTCTCGCATTTGGTAACAAGGGTTTCTCGGAATTGCTGAATTACGGGTTTATCGCAATTGGATTAGTTTAAGAGTTTCTCGCAATTCATCAGATTCTTCGGATTTGGTACTCGGTGTTTCCTTCTTTGTAAAAGATAGTGAAACTACCTCGACTCGGAATTATTCTCAACTTTTGTATAAAAGTTTGAGAACGTGATCGAAATTGTAATTTTGAAAAAATCTTTCGAAATTGCTTGATCTTTCGCAATTCAGAGTTATCTCTCGCAATTGCAAAGTTCTATCGCATTTGAAATTGATTCTCGCAATTGCAATTTTCTATCGCATTTGAGAAATCTCTCGGAATTACTCAAGTCTCTCGCAATTGGACAACCTTTATCGCAATTCAGATTCTCTCGCAATTCAAACAGTGTTTCTCGCAATTGGACTAAGAACATTAAGTAAACTTAAAAATCAAATATCATAAATCTTAAAACACATCTTAATTATCTAAAGATCCAAGAAAATGTCTCAACCACCTCACTTCAACTACTACTATCAGCTACAGCAACATCCTCAACAACAACAATTTCATCCTCAGTATCAACAACAACAAGCATTCGTTCAACAACATCAATTTCTCTCTCCACCACAAGTATCCCCACAACAAATCATGCAACAGAATCAACAACTGCAGAACTATTCATCCTACTCCAGAGAACCTCATTGGTTTAATAAGATGTGTGAAGCAATCAGTAGTCAGCAATCGCGTCATGAAGCTGGAAGTCAAGAAACTCCACCAATGCTAACTCCGGGTAACTACGTGCAATGGGCTAGTAGATTCCTCAGATTCGTTGAACTAAAAAAACCCCATGGTCAGTATCTCAAGAAGGTCATTGAAGAAGGACCCTATCCCATTCCAGCTACTGTAGTTTCAGCAACTACAGAGAGAGAAGAAACATCCACACCCATTCCGGTTGCCAACTACACAACTGAGCAAACATTACAGCAAGAGGCAAACCAATTGGCTATGTCTTTCATACTTCAAGGAATTCCTAATCCTATCTACCGAAGTATTGATGCTCAAAAGACAGCCAAAGATATGTGGGAACATGTTCATCTTCTCATGGAAGGAACAGAGTTAAACCAAGAAGATCTTGAGTCCAAGTTATATATGGAGTACACTCACTTCATCATGGAACCAGGGGAGACCATTGAATCTTACTACCACCGTTTCACCAACATCATCAACGATCTTGATCGTCATGATATCAAGTTACCAAAGATTGCTATCAACTCCAAATTCCTTGGATGTCTTGGTCCTGAATGGCAAAAATATGCAACCTTTGTGAGGCAAACAAAGAAAATTGGTGATGTCAAATACGGACTCATGTATGATTATCTCAGACAACATCAATCAGAAGTGGATAAAGAAATTGCAGCACGAGGAGGTTTCACACCAGCACCAACACCAAATTCACTTGCTCTTGTTGCTCAATCCAACTTCTCTTTATCACAACAGGAATTTGGCAACTCATCTTTTCAACCAACCATTCCACCCCAACCTCATAATCAAATCATTCCTTATGAAGCACCACAACAATACTCTGATAACCAGCTGGTTCCATACATCAACACCGATTCAGTAATGTACTCAAATGCAGACTATGATGAAGAAGAGGATGCTTTCAATTCACTTAATGAAGCATTTGGATTGATTGCTAACGCATTTGGAAGATTCACCAAATCCAACAACCGTCTTCGTTCATCTTCGAATACCAGGAATCAGGCAGTTGTTCATGATGGCAGAGTTGAAATTCAAAACAGGTCTTCAGGCAGATATGGTTCGGGAAATCGTGGATATGGTAATCAAAGGGTTCAGTCAGGAGGAAATCGGTTCAATACTGCAGGGGTAAACAGAAACAGTATGGGGAATGTTCAGAGGGGAAATTCAAATGTTGGGAATGGTCAGAAAGGCATTGCTAATACATCTATCACTTGTTACAATTGTGGGGGGATGGTCATATGGCTAATGCTTGTCCGAAGCCGAGAACAATGGGCAGTCAGTATCACAAAGAGGCTCTTATGATGGCACTCAAAGATGAAAGAGCTGCTGGGATGATGACTCAGAATGATCAAAGTTTTATGGCAACTGTGGAATCAGATGATGAGATGGAAGACCTTGAGGCAAACGCTGCAGTCATGCTTATGGCTAATATGCAAGAGATGAATATGTCCGAGTCAGGCCCGGTATATGACACCGATGGTCTTTCTCAGGTACCTGATCCGATATGTCTTATTCATGAAATTGCTTCACCGTCTGCATCTTCATCTACAAACGAAACTTTTGTTCAAAATGAGTCATTATCATCATCATCCGATAATCAAGATAACACGGTTGTATCATTTGATGATGATAAAACAGTTGTTTCCTTTGATGATCTCATCGATGATGCTAATTGTGATCATATTGAACAAAAAGATCCTTTGCATGATCAAGATTCGGAATTACAGGCCTTGTTATTGACCACCCAGTCACAAATAGAAAAATGCAATGACATCAATCAGAAACTCAAAGAGAAAATTGCAGTGTTAACAAAGGATAATGAGTGCTATAAATTACAACTTTCTGGATATCTTAAACATGATAAACGTGAAAAAGGTTTTGAAAAGGCTTTCCAACAAGAGTACGTTAAAGTTCAAAATTTAGAAAGTCAAGTTCGTAAGCTAACCATTGCCAAAGCTGAACTTTTCTCTCAGAAAGAAAAGGATCAATTGGAGTTTAAAATTCAAATTGAGACTTTAAATTCTGAATTGTTGAAAACTCAATCTGAGCTTTCTGCATCTCAGAAAGATCTTCTTGAAGAAAAGAAAGCCAATCGGAAATGTGTTGACTCCTATCTTGATCAAATTCTGGATTTGGAAACCAAACTCAAAGACTTTCAAAATGTTGTGTATAAAACGGGTAATTCTGTAACGCAAATTCAAAAGAATGTTGTAAAACCAAGTCCTAAAGGAGTAAGTTTTGCACTTGGCAGTGATACACCCCGCAATTTACACAAAGCACTCAAAGAAAATCCTAAGTTGTACAATGCAACATTTCTGTTAGATGATTCCTTTCAACGTGTTGTTATGTATTCTGTTGATGAAGAAACTGATTTTCTTGAAAACAAGATTGAGGATCGATCAAAGTCACAAACAAAGTTTTCAAACGTACAGTACGATTATAATGCACGACCTCATTTGAGCAAATCATTTGTTCCTCCTAAGGATCATCCAGAACAAACGTTAACATACACAAACATAAGTGCTCCCTCGTCTATAACTTCTGATCCTATGACTGGTGTACAATTTAAAGATTGTTTGACAGAGGATCTTGTTGATCCACAAATGCCTAAAGAATGTCGGGTTCTTCGATATTTTCAGACATTTATGGATGACATTTCTCGTTTGGAGAGTGAAATTGAGTTCAGTTCTCAAATTCCTATCTCGTCTTTTCTTTCTCCTGTTCAGAAAGAAAAGAAGGAGATTCTTCAAAAGAAAATTCTTCCTCATGTCAGAAATCTGAAAAAGGGTGCAACAAGATGGGAAGAGGAGTTACATACGGAATTAGCATCTATGAAATCCATTTTCAAAGCTAAAGATGACAAGGTTCAACGTCAAAAACTTCAAAAGAAATTTTTAGCAAACGAAAATGATCGACTCTTGCAAAAAGTCTTGTGTTATGACATTGTCTCTGTGATTATGAATTCGCTCTATGAATCTGGTAATGCTTTAATTATGAATGATCATGCTGTGGATATTAAGATGTTGCATATGGAGATTGATAATATGGTACATGAAAATGAGAATCTTCGACAAATCAATTGTGATGTGGAAAACAAAGTTTTTAATCTTCAAAAAAGGTTGGACTGGTGTCAAAAACGAAGTCTTGAATTTGAACTCAAATTTCAAAATCTCATGGGATCTCTATCATTTCAAAACAGTCATGAAGAAAACAAAGAAACAAAGGCTTTCTTAACAGTTAAACTGTTTAAAAATGAACAAGACCTGGATGAAGTTATTCAAAACAGAAATGACACAGTCTACCTAAACAGGAAATTAGATTCACAAAATCAAGAGTTCCAACACATCATTATTGATTTAAAGAAGAAGATCAGAGTTTTAGACAAGAGCAAAGCAAACATTCATAAGATTGCTCCAGGAATGTATGTAGTGGACAAAGAACATACCCAAGCATCTGACACAACCACTGATTCAGCTACTTGTACTTCCACAGGACTAGAAACCACCTCTAAGATCAACCATTCCAAGACTCACAAGAAACAGAAGAAGAATAGAGTCAAGAAATCTAGGAAGGCAGTATCTAAGTCTGAAGAAGTTCAAGAACGTAGTTTGAATAAGACAAATGTAACATCAGAAATAGAATTGCACTTATCTGAGTCTAGTTCTAAGAATGATGTAACAAATGATAACTCTTTAAATATTAATGAAGATGTTTTGGTTGATGCTACTTGTGTTTTTTGTCGTCATAGCATACTATCTGGTGATCATACAAAATGTGTTGCTAAAACTTTGCTGACTAAGAGAAAGAAACGAACTAGTGGCGCTTCCTCTAGGCTTCAAACCATTGCAAAATCCATTTTAGGGATGCCTCCACTAGATGTTTCTGAGGAGAAAATAGAAAAGCCCCAATCCAAGACCAAAAAGTCACCTAGTGCATACCTTAGGAAAAAGGCAGAGACTAGTTGGACCTGGCAACGCTGGTTACAGAATACTTTTGATTTCAAATGGTTACCTAAAGTACTAACATCTTGTGTAACTAACCCAGCGGATCCAACCGTTATCAATTCTCCACCTGTTTCCGATGTTTGTGATGCAGGTGATTCAAATCGTCCTTTGGATTGTTGATAGCGGGTGCTCCCGACATATGACCGGCAATCTCAAACTTCTTCAGAACTTTATTGCAAAGTTTATTGGAACGGTCAGATTCGGGAATGATCACTTCGCTGCAATTATGGGCTATGGGGATTATATTAATGGGAACATCGAAATCAGCCGTGTGTATTATGTTGAAGGTCTCGGTCATAATTTGTTTTCCGTGGGACAATTCTGCGATGGAGACTTGGAAGTAGCATTCAGGGAGAAAACATGCTTTATTCGTGATCTTCAAGGGAACGACCTTATGAAAGGGAAACGCGGAACAAGTCTGTATTCTATTTCCTTTGACGGCATGACAGCTTCTTCTCCTATTTGTTTACTCTCCAAGGCTCATCCCACGAAAGCTTGGTTATGGCACAAAAGATTATCTCATCTAAATTTTAAAACCATGACTGATCTTGCCAAGAAGAAATTAGTTGACGGTTTACCAAAGTTCAGATATGCCAAGGATCACTTGTGTTCTGCTTGTGAACAAGGGAAAAGTCATCGTGCCCATTTTCCTCCCAAAACAGAACACAGCACCGACCATGTCCTACAACTGCTCCATATGGATTTGTGTGGTCCGATGCGCGTTCAGAGTATTAATGGGAAGAAGTATATTCTGGTAATAGTAGATGATTACTCCAGATGGACTTGGGTCTATTTTCTTCGCACTAAAGATCAAGTTCCTTCTATCCTCATCACGTTTCTCACCAAGATTCAAGTTCAAGTCCGTAACACCGTCCGAATCATCAGAACAGATAACGGGACTGAATTTAAGAATCAAATCATTCGGGATTTCACAGAGAAACATGGGATTGTTCATCAGACTTCCATAGCTCGCACTCCGGAACAAAATGGTGTAGTTGAAAGACGAAACCGGACGCTCGTGGAAGCAGCTCGAACTATGCTGATCAATGCCCAATTACCAGATTATCTTTGGGCTGAAGCTGTCAACACTGCTTGTTATACTCAGAACCGTGCAATGATCACCAAAAGACACACCAAAACACCATATGAGATTATACAAGGGAGAAAACCAAACATCAACCATTTTCACGTCTTTGGAGCTTTGTGTTATCCGAAGAATGATAAGGATGATCTTGGTAAACTTAAGGCTAAAGCAGATATTGGGATCTTTGTTGGATACTGTGAGAACTCCAAGGGATATCGTATTTGGAATCGTCGGACTGGGGATATTCAAGAAACCATACACGCTAATTTTGATGAACTCACCGAAATGGCTTCTGAGCAAGACCGCTTAGAACCCGCACACAATCGTCTGAACTTTCCTGAATCTTCATCTGCACCCCTACCTTTCAACAGGAAGGATCTGGAAGATTTGTTTGCACCAATGTTTGATGACGTTCATGTTACTCGTGCATTAGATGCTTCCACCAATTCCGCTGCTCAACAACTTCCACATCAAGCACCTGATCCATCAGCATCTACCTCTACAGTAGTTGCTGCCGATGCACCACAACCTGAACCATCATCCACACTGGAGAAAACACCTCAACCAGCAGTTGAAGATTCATCCCCCATTTCTAACAATGTTCCACCACCAACAGGATATGACGGGAACGCCTTCTTTAATCCATTTGCTCCACCACCAACTGTTCCAGATTCTGGAGAATCATCCTCGAGCAACATGGACCCGTCATATCATCATCACAACGTTCAACACTACCCATCAACTCATAAATGGACAAGGGATCATCCGTTAGTAAATGTGATTGGCAATCCAGATAAACCAGTAATGACCCGACAGAAACTCCACACAGATGGTGAAACATGCATTTACGCTCTCACCGTTTGTCAATCTGAACCGAAAAATATCAAAGAGGCCTTGACTTACGACAATTGGATTGAATCAATGCAAGAAGAGTTGGATCAGTTCAAGAGATTAGAAGTTTGGGAACTCGTTGAAAGACCAGATGGAGTTTATGTGGTGGGATTAAAATGGATTTGGAAAAATAAGCTGGATGCAGAGGGAACGGTTATTCGGAACAAGTCTCGGTTGGTTGCTAAAGGGTATAGCCAAGAAGAGGGAATTGACTTCGAGGAATCCTTTGCACCAGTGGCTAGGCTAGAGGCAGTGAGAATGTTTCTGGCATACGCGGCTCATAAGAACATCACAGTTTATCAAATGGACGTGAAGACTGCATTTTTGAACGGACAACTTCGTGAAGAGGTGTATGTTTCACAACCAGAGGGCTTCGTTGATCCAGAACATCCACAACACGTTTACAGGCTTAAGAAAGCTCTCTACGGCCTTAAACAAGCCCCGAGGGCATGGTACGATAAACTTGCTGCATTCTTGCTTGCTAATCATTTTACTAAAGGATCTGTGGACCCGACTCTGTTTATACAAAAACACGGGGAGGACATTCTCATCGTACAAATTTATGTGGATGACATCATTTTTGGGTCTACCCATAAAAAGTACTCAAACGCTTTTGCAAAACTAATGAAACAAAACTTTGAGATGTCCATGATCGGTGAATTAAACTTTTTCTAGGCTTACAAGTTCACCAGTCGCCTCGTGGTATATTCTTGAGTCAGTCTAAATATGCACAAGAAATATTAAAGAAGCATGGCATGACAACTAGTGACACCTATAACACCCCAATGGCCTCCTCATCCCCGAAGCTAGATGCTGATTTACATGGGAAACCCACTGATTCTACAAATTATCGTAGTATAATTGGGTCTCTTATGTATCTCACAGCTAGCAGACCGGATGTTGTATTTGCCACATACCTGTGTTCACGCTATCAATCTAACCCAACAGAAAGACATTTATCTGCTGTTAAAAGAATCCTTAGATACATCAAGGGAACCATTAATTTGGGAATCTGGTATCCAAAGGATTCTGGTTTTGCACTAACTGCTTTTTCAGATGCGGATCATGCGGGATGTATTGATACAAGGAAAAGCACATCTGGTGGTGTCCAATTTCTCGGTGATAAGCTGGTGTCCTGGCAGTCCAAGAAACAAGATTGTACGTCTCTATCATCCACGGAATCAGAATATGTAGCTATGTCTGCCTGTTGTGCTCAAATCATTTGGATGCGATCACAACTGATGGACTATGGTTACATATTCAACAAAATCCCGATGTACTGTGACTCCAAAAGTGCTATTGCTATCTCGTGCAACACTGTCCAACACTCCAAGTCCAAACACATCGCTCTCAGATATCACTTTATCAAGGAGCATGTGGAGCAGGGTACCGTTGAACTGTATTTCGTGGGAACGGAACACCAATTGGCGGATCTTTTCACGAAGGCTTTACCTCATGAACGTTTTGTGAAATTGGTTCACCAAATTGGCATGCGATGTTTGACTCCTCAGGAATTGTCAAATTTTCTCAAAAACTAAATACTTGAGTCAAACATCCAAACTATATTGTAAATAACAATTAAAAAAAAAAAAAAAAAAAAAAAAAAAAAAAAAAAAAAAAAAAAAAAAAAAAAAAAAAGTGTGTGTATGCAAGTACAAATCCTCTGTCAACATTTTGTTCATTTTTTAAAATTTTCTTTCTTCATTTCTGAACAAATGTTGAGGGGGAGACACAAAATTTTTTACAAATTTTTCACAAATTTGTATTTGCATATTTTCTGTAACACTGTTGCTGTGCATTGGCTTTGATGTGATATCCTAAGGGTTATCAGGAATTTGATGGTTACTAATTGTTAGAAGACTAAAAGTGCTAAATATTGAAAATCATTTGGTTAAGATTTAGTGTGCTACAAAATTTGAGGTTAAGGGACTAAATGTGAAAAATAGGATAAAAGTTAATAGTAAAAGGATTAAATGCAAAACTGTTACAACTCTGCAAAACATTTACTATCACTAATTCTTGTCCCTCGCATTTACTATCACCCAACAACTCAATCAACGGCTGTCATTAAATCTGATCATCTGTTCAAGATCTAACGAATTTGTGAGTGATTTCATGTTCTTTAAGTGATTATAACACATGGTTTTCAAGGAATTAACGATCCAACGGTGGAATTTGTATCAAATGTTTAATCGTAATTCTAGGGTTTGCGTAGAATTGGGATTTTTTAATCCTATGTGTTTTAAGTGATAATGCTTGTTCTGTTATACTTAGATCTTGATTATGTAACTTAAATGCGTGATTAATTGGTTCTGAAACTCATCTGAGTGATTATACGAACGTTTAGGGTTTATGTTCATAATTTGGGGATAATCGAATGTGAAGGATTTGGTGTGATTAAAGTGTTGTTATAGTGTTATTATGACTCGAATTGAATAGTTGTTGCCTTAGATTAAGCCCAGAAACATTAGACGATCATTGATTGAGATTTAGGGTTTATCAAGAACACTATGCACTAGCAGTTTGATCTTAAAGATTTTGTGGATAGAAAGTGTTAAAAGTTTGACAAAATGCATAAAATAGCTTAATGAACCTATTGCAATTGATGAGAAATCATTATTCTGTGAATTGGAAAATTTTTGTGAGTGAATTAATCGTCAAAACGGGTTTTCGAAATTTCTTGGATAAGATATTTTCGAATTTGCAATTGCTATCGCAATTGTCATTTGCTCCCGCAATTGCCATTGCTCTCGCAATTGGTGTTGCTATCGCAAATGGTATTTTGCCCTCGCAATTGAAAAACCTTTTTCTCGCAATTGGAATTTTTCCCGCAATTGGAATGATTATCGCAATTGGAAATTTTTCTTGCAATTGGAAATTTTTCTCGCAATTGAAAAGTTTTCTCGCAATTGGAAATTTTTCTCGCAATTGGAAATTTTTTCTCGCAATTGGAAATTTTTCTCGCATTTGACAAGTTTTTCCCGCAATTGGTTTTTTCTCTTGCAATTGGTAATTTTTCTCGCATTTGTCAAAATTTCTCATTTTTGATTATCTGCCTTTGAAATTACTAATTTCCATTGAAATTTTCAATTCCTTAAGTCTTGTCAAATTTAAAGGGAAGGTTTCATTATGCAAATTCAAATGATCAATTCACAGATTAACGATTGCTCAATCATATCAGAAAGGATGTTATGTGCAAACATTCAATTTCAACTAATGCTAACACACATATATCCTGCAAATTGGTGTCATAATGCTATTTCAGATCATCCACAATGTCTTCACAACAACAACAACCACTTCCTCCTATCACCAAAGCAGAATTATTCCCACAAGGATTCAAGGCTAAGTATGGGAAGAACAACTCAAGAGTGGTCTTCGATAACATCAAGTGTGCTGAACCAAGTTGTCGAATTGTCATCGAGATCCTCAAAAGACATGAATGCAGGAGTATCTTGGAAGATTCAGATAGTATTCCAGAGATCTACATTCATCAGATGTGGAACACTATCAAACCAGATGACAACAACAAATTCTTCACCTGCACTCTTGACAGGAAACAAGTCAAGGTCACTCTAGCACATCTACGTGAAGCATTATCTCTACCAGATCCACCGGAACCCTCAAGAAGATACTGGCCTGCACCCACTGAACAAGACATTCTCAACTTTCTCATTGGCCTTGGTTATGATGTTGATCCTGATCTTCCACTCAACATCCTCTCAAATATCAATGCCAAATCCATTCCTCAACCATGGAGAGCAATGTACTA
>CP139508.1:315359422-315373690 GCA_021014915.2 Artemisia tridentata subsp. tridentata
AATATTTACTGAGAAAAGATAGAATATATGTACCTCAAACCGCGAATGAAACCACATTAGAAAACACAAGTATTAGGAGTTACTCCTTCTTCATCGAATCTACACGAATTAATGATCGTCTTAATATTTAAGAACCATTTCATAAGTTATTACTGATTCCATACTTATTGTTTTTCAGATTGACATATTAGGGTTTCCTTCTATTTATAGCAACTTTCCAAATTTTATGACTTTCAATATTTAATAACTTCCTCGAATTAGTAACTTTCCGAATTAAGTGAGTTTCCCGAATTAAGTAACTTTTTCGAATTAGTAACTTTTCATATTTAGCAAGTTTTAATAATTAGTAAGTTAGGGTTACATTCATAATTAATCAGACTTAGGGTTTATAGGTACTTCTAAATCATATATCACTTAATTAGGGTATATTAGTGAATCTGGATCACATCCTTATTATTTTTCATGCCTTCCAATTAAGCTCCAAAAATTCTGAAATTATTATATGTGATTCCCATATTAGCTTAGCATCTTCACAAATTTTTATAGATTTTATTTCCAAGTACAATTACTGTTTCAAAAATCATCTTTTCAGACATACTCAGAAAATTAACTGCAGATACACACAGAAAGTTTGCCTTTAATTAACCCATTGAGACACTTCAGAAAAATCCACAAAAATTCCAGGAAGTTACACATAACTTAGATATCACCCCTGTAAAATGAGAGCTCTCAGTTCCTTGTGGTTTGAAAATTAAAAATCAAAAACCTCGACTGATGTTCAGACTCCGATTTCTCAGATTTGACATATGATCCCGTAAAATTCGAAAATATGACCATTATAACTCCAATTCACTCCAAACCAATTGGAAAACTTAATTAAGATATTAAACTGAGTTTACAAGCAAATATCTAGTATCATACCCTTACAAAACTCAAGCTATAGGATTCACATATTCAGCCTTCAAAACTGTTCCGTTCAAAAACCCGTTTTAGACCATCACATAACATGTTTACTTTATACCAACGCACACGAGGACTTATAATTCACAAGACATGTTTTAATTATCATATTAAAATCAGGTTAGATCCTTAAGTCGACACATAAAACGTACACAATACACCACAATGACTGACGCGTACAAGTAATCACAAAAGCACATGAAATCATATCCAAAACACCCCTTGCTACCCTTATTTCAACGCCTAGGGTTTCTATTTCAATACATCATTTAAGGTGTCATTTATAACAGATACTAGGGCTCATTTAGTTGAGTATTTAGGTCGACAATGGGGCTGAAAAAAAAACATGAATAAACAGTCCATAATCGACACCAAACAAGAACATGTAGGCGTATATGTTTAAAATTTTATGTAGCTTAATATTACAACCGTACACCACATTAACGAATTATTCAGATTTGGTTTTCATGTTTATACGTATGAACATCATACTAATGGAACCCAGAAAAACACAAATACGATATTAAGGTTACCTCTAGGTCGAATTTAGAGATGAATCGAAGAACAAGAACCAACATAACGACCCTACGAATCTGTTTCACCATACGATCATACCAGCTTCAAAACGCCCACACGATTACACCAACACTCGTATATCAAAGAATCTGATCACACCACCTTAGCCTATAGCCTTCGTTCCTTCTTGACTTGGAGAGAAAATAAGAGTCGATTGAATGTGTTTATTTTAGGGTTTAATATTTTGTCGTGAAAATTGAGAGGTGATGGAGAATAATCAGGGATTCATGATGGGGGATTAGCCGAGTCTTAGGGATTAGAGGAGGACCAAATCTCCTTTCAAACTTTCAAATAATATTGCCCATATCTTAGTTAATGTTATGCACAAATTTTAATTAAAATCGGACCCTCTTGTGACTTGTTAAACGTGTGATGCTTCTAAGGAATTAGGGGTTGTGTCGACTTATTTTTATACTTAGATTAGGACTTTTTATTTTGTAGTCTAACTTCATAACATAAGTGCTTAATTTAGCCAAATATTCATAAACTTTAGGGTAGATTCGTATTAGAAGTTCAAAAGTCGCTTCGTAAATTCCAGTTGTTATAATTTGTTTCACCCTTTCATTCCTTTCGGTAAAAAAAAAAAAAAAAAAAAAAAAAAAAAAAAAAAAAACATACGAAATACTAAAACCTACCCAATGCCTTAATTAATAGATCTTAAAGCTGAACAAAGCTTCTACCAAATTCCGGTGATTTACACCAGATACTCAACAAAAAGGCGGTGACAATCTTCTACTTCCCACACGATGTACAAAGACCGACTACGAATCCACAGCCGGAGGAAGTAGATGGGAATCAATACAAAATCGAAAAAAATTTCTTAAAGCTGAACAATAGTGGTACTTGTGTTCTTCGTGGGATAATAAGATCGAGCATAGGGTCGTTGTTTTTTATAAGATCGAGCATAGGGTCGTTGTTTTTTATTTGGTTTGATAAGAAAATGGAAAGGGACGATTCATTGTGGCTATTTGTTTAGATCTTTATGAGTTTCGGTTATGGATTGAAGAAGAAGTTGTGGTTGCCGTGTTAGATGTAAGGTAAAACAAAAGATAGAGATCTGAGTTTATAGATCTGTTTTGTGTGCGTGTGTTTTGGAGTGGATCCGAGAACTTTTAAATTATTGGACTGAAACTGAAATACCCGGTAAACCACAAGGACCAAAAATGTAGTTAACTTTTTTTTTTTTTTTTAGAAAATAACAAAATAGAAAGGTCACTTAAAGTAAATATAAGTCGCTTAACTTAGGTTGCTCAAAAAGGACACGTCTTTATAACTTACACATGCAGAAAAGGTACATGCCACTTGGCGACTTCTTATTAAAAGTAAAAAAGTCGCAAGTCGCTCGGTCTAGTTTGTGAAGAACACTTTTTTTTTTGGGTCGAGTAAAGATATAAAAATTGAGCGACTGATTTAATATCAAAATTTCCTCTTTATATAATTTTCTAAAAGTTGAACGCACATACCGATCCTATTCTTACTGACTTTCTTCTCAACGAAGGTCACTTCATTCTTTATAGCAAGGAGCCAAAGAGCATCCAACCGACAACATTTACTTTGTTGTGAAGCTGATGTTGTGTAGGTAATTTTTTTTTTTATTTTTATTTTTTATTTTTTACCCTATTACACGAGTGAAGAATTCATTTAGAAAATAATCCCATTACATTTTTATTTATTTATTTATTTTTTTAAATTTTAGAAAGCCAACTAATTATCTCGCAATAAATCAATCTCACATGTTATAAGCAGTACTTGAACCAATAACAATTTAATTGAAGAGCATTCTCACCACACATGAGATACCATTGGAACACAAACCATTTGGTTATTATCTCACAATAATCCCATTACTTTTAATTATAATTATTATCTAAAGTATCAGATTTAAGAAGTGAGTCAAGTCATACTTTATTTGTCGATTAATTTTCGTGCTCGTGCATGAAGGTAAAGGCTTGATCGAATTCAAGCTGGAGCTCATCATGTATAGTATTAGCTTCGAGCTACATCATGCATAGTATTAACGAGCGGGGAAACCCGCGTGATGCTGCGGGATTTCAAAAAAAAAAAAAAAAAAAAAGTACTGTTGCAGCGGGTTGTTCAGATAGTTGTTTTTTGTTGGTTTTATAGGTTCACAATTATTTTGTATTTTTATTTTTTAAATTAATTTTTTTACAAAAATTAATTTTAAAGTTTTTTGAAATTTTTTTTTTCTATTTTTTCGAAAAAAAAAAAAAAAAAAAAAAAAAAAAATATGTACTGTTGCATGAACAGTAAACACTGTTCATGCTACTGTTCATTTTTTTGCAATGCAACAGTTGTTGGTGTGTTGTTGTGTGGGGCCCAAAATTTTGGGTTTTAGTATATACGAGCGGAGAAACCCGCGCGATGCTGCGGGATTTCAAAAAAAAAAAAAAGAAAAAAAAAAAAAAAAAAAAAAGTATTGTTACAGCGGGTTGTTTAGATAGTTGTTTTTTGTTGGTTTTGTAGGTTCACAATTATTTTGTATTTTTATTTTTTAAATTAATTTTTTTACAAAAATTAATTTTAATGTTTTTTGAATTTTTTTTTTTTTTTTTTTTTTTGAAAATATTTTTTAAATTTTCTTTTTTCGAAATTAAAAAAAAAAAAAAAAAAAAAAAAAAACATACTGTAGCATGAACAGTAAACACTATTCATGCTACTGTTATTTTTTGGAAATGAACAGTGTTGTTTGAGTTTGGTGTGGGGCCCAAAATTTTGGGTTTTAGTATATATATATAATTTTGAGCTTGCTAATGTATATTGTTAGTTTTTCTTAAAAGAAGGTAATATTATATTCTTCACATGACTTGTTTACACTGAAATCTGATATAACTAAACCAAATATGTTTTTAATTGATGGATAAATAAGCAATGAACAAAGTTGAAAGATAAGTTACTCACATGAGAGATGAGATCAATATAATATCTCATATTTGCCATAAAATCAATGGACCAATTATAGCCACTCATTTTTATTTTTCATCTTTTTTTTAAAACAGCATATCTTGCAAACGGTAAATCTTCAAGCTACAAAAAAAATATCATCGCGACGAGAATTAAATGATCTTTTTATAGATATGCATTGTTATATACTTTCGACGACTTTTTTTTTTCGACGAACTTTTTTTTTTTAATTTCCGCCCAGAAAGAATCATATATGATTCGTAAAAATCATATATGATTCCGTACGAATCATATATGATTCGATTTTTACGAATCATAAGAATCATATATGATTCGTAAAAATCATATATGATTCGTACGGAATCATATATGATTTGTTAAAATCGAATCATATATGATTCTTACGAATCATATATGATTTTTCTGGACGGAAATTTTGAAAAAAAAAAAGTTCATCAAAAAAAAAGTTCGTCGAAAATATATAACAATGCATGTCTATAGAAAGATAATTTAATTCTCGTCGCGACGGTATTTTTTTTGTAGCTTGACGATTTACGGTTTGCGAGATATTTAAGTTTTAAAAAAAAGATGGAAATTAATTTTTTTTATTTTAATAAGAAAAATAAGTGACTAAAATTGCTTGATTGGTTCTATGGTAAAAGTTGGATCTATAAATAACTTTTGCCTACTCACATTAGATCGACTCTTGATACACATATATTATTATATTTCATGGGTATTAAACGTTCTTTTATTTAAAAACAAAAGGCATTTTATATTATCTCATCATTGTATTGTAGAAGGATTAATCTTTTATATAATAAAACAAAACTCATAGTGGGGACTTTTATATTTTAAAAAAATCAAATCATACCTTATTAAGTAATAATCAAATTATTATTATTATTATTTTCTTAAATATTAAATAAGAAAAGCCTAAATACTTCTAAATTTATTTATATTCTACAAAAAAAAGAATGTGATTTGTAATCATTCAATAAAAACTTACAAAAATATATGTGTCAAAATATAAAAAATTAAAACTTGAAAACGGTGGAGCAAGTTTTTCAAAGATTTGGGCTGAAACTTAAAATTCAAATTCCTAGTTAAGTCAAATTCTCAAACCTCCTCCATCAATCAAACTCGATCTCTTATCATTCATTCACGCACAATCATTGACGCAAGAACATCTCCTCCAAATCTAATTAATATTAAAACCCACTACATTCGTAAATAACCCTAATTCAATACCTCAATCAAAGTACAATGGTTTTGAATGCGTGCCGGCATTATATCTAGTTAGTTTAATGATTTTAATTGTACAGGGTTCATGCGTGCTTTCACAAAAAGACAACTTCTTACGTATTATTTATAGTAGTTCCTTTAAAAAGACAAAGCTGCTGGATTTGTTTAGAAAGTTGGGTTTCCTAATACATTGTATCTAGCAGCCTTATTTAT
Source organism: Artemisia tridentata subsp. tridentata (assembly GCA_021014915.2). NCBI lineage: Eukaryota > Viridiplantae > Streptophyta > Magnoliopsida > Asterales > Asteraceae > Artemisia > Artemisia tridentata. Next base: position 315,365,339 of record CP139508.1, read on the forward strand.
TTTTATTCACATTATTCTTGAAGCATTTGTTTAACTACATTTAATCATTAAAAAAAATGTAAAGATGAAATATCATGTTCGACACGACGACATCCTAGGTTGTCTTTAAAGGTTGACCTTAACCGCTATATCCCTTCATGCTAATGTGTGTCCTTCTGCAACCATGAACGTATAAATATAATTATTTACAAAATCTAAGATCTTGTAAAAAGAGTTTATTAACAAAATATTAGTTAATTATTTTTATTATAAGAGAGAACAAAATTAATATACACAGCCTAGGGTGCGTTTGGTATATATGCATATATGAATCACTATGGCTATCGATGGTGTGATGTTTAGATAAAATGAAAACAAATATCATTGTGTTAGGAACACGTTTTAATATATTTCAAGTCTTGTTCATTAGCGATAAAATGTTGCTTAAATAGGGCTTTATATTTGCGTTTAAGGTGCGGTCCGTTAGAAGCTCATGGACCGCCCATTTAAGTCTTAATTCTTCTAGAAACATTATTGTAAGAGTTGCCCTAATCCCTTGCCTATAAATAGAAGGGTAGGGAGCTCATTTTACTTGTTGGTTATTCATGTATATAGCGAAAGCCTTGTCCATCCATCGTATGAAATGAATTACCTTCCAATTCTCTCTTCTTATTAGCTTATTCTCTTCTCTTATTAGCTTATTCTCTTTTCTCCTTATCGTAGCTTATTGTATAAGTAGTAGTGTGTGTTGTAGCTTTCATACGTGTGTGTGTTGTTGAGATATACACGACCTACAAGTGGTATCATTCGCCAAAGGGATAGTTAGGATAGTGTTTTGAGTAGATCTAATCGTATTTTTTGGTTGGTTTTAAAGATTAAGTAAGGTTTCTGTTCTAGTTTCATCGTTAATCTCTTTTTGTTGGTACGTGTTCATCATCTCGTCAAAAAGCTCAACAAATCTCATCAAATTTCCGTTTACAACGCTATTGATCTTAAATTTCATCATACTTTGTGGTTTCTAATCGTTAACAATCAAAACAATCGGTTTGTTATTGGTTTTCTAGACGATTTAGTGAAATCCGGGAAAGTCGCGTATTGGTAAAGTTGGTGAAAAGTGCATTTTGGCTTCTGGGTGAATTCCGACAACTTAGGGTTTATCGCGATTCGAATAGCGACAAGTTAGGGTTTCATCGCAGTTGGCAGATCTTCAGATTATCGGCATTGGGACTCAGTATTTTACTTCCTTGTATAAGAAAGTGAAAATACTTCGACTTGGTTGCTTCTCTTCTCTTGTATAAGAGTTGAGAATTATTGAAATTGGAATTTAGATAAAATTATCGAAATTGCCATAAAATATCGCAATTCTGATAAATTATCGCAAATTGCCTTTTCTATCGCAATTTAAGATAACTTATTCAAATTGTCATTTTTATCGCAATTTTAAGTTTTATCGCAATTTCTATTTTCCTTATCGCTATTTGGAGTTTATCGCAATTGGGTGAACAGTAATTATCGCAATTGGACAAAAATCTTCAGTTAACCAAAACCAACTTAACATAACTCATCACACAAATCTTAATTATCTTCAAGATCCAGACATGTCTCAACCACCTCACTTCAATTACTACTATCAGCTATAGCAATATCCTCAACAACAGCAATTTCATCCTCAGTATCAACAACAACAAGCATTCGTGCAACAGCATCAATTTCTCTCTCCACCACAAGTATCCCCACAACAAATCATGCAACAGAATCAAATGCTGAACAATCCATCCTACTCCAGAGAACCACATTGGTTTAACAAGATGTGTGAGGCAATCAGCAGTCAGCAATCCTGACATGAGGCTGGGAATCAGGACACTCCACCTATGCTGACACCTGGTAACTATGTGCAATGGGCTAGTAGATTCCTCAGATTCATTGAACTCAGAAAACCCCATGGGAAATATCTCAAGCAAGTCATTGAAGAAGGACCCTTTCCACTTCCAGTAACTGTTGTTCAAGGAACTTCAAAAAGAGAAGAGACATCAACTCCCATTGCTGTCACTAACTACACAACTGAACAACATTGCAACAAGAGGCAAATCAATTGGCAATGTCTTACATACTTCAGGAAATTCCCAATCCTATTTACCGAAGTATTGATGCTCAAAAGACTGCCAAAGACATGTGGGAACATGTGCATCTTCTAATGGAAGGGACTGAGTTAAATCAAGAAGACCTTGAGTCAAAGCTTTACATGGAATACAATAATTTCATCATGGAACCAGGGGAGACAATTGAATCATACTACCACCGTTTCACAAATGTTGTAAATGACCTCGATCGTCATGACATCAAGTTACCTAAGATTGCTATCAATTCAAAATTTCTGGGTTGCCTTGGACCAGAATGGCAGAAATATGCAACATTTGTCAGGCAAACTAAGAAGATTGGTGAAGTCAAGTATGGACTAATGTATGACTTTCTGAAACAACATCAATCTGAGGTAGATAAGGAAGTTGCAGCACGAGGCGGTTTCATATCAGCACCAACACCTAACTCGCTTGCTCTTGTTGCTCAATCCAACTTTCCACTACCAAGCCAGGAATTTGGTCAATCATCTTTCCAACCAAGTTTTCAACCACAACCTTCTACCCAAATCATTCCATATGAAGCACCATCACAATACTCTGACAACCAAATGGTTCCATATAACAACTCAGATTCCATGTTGTACTCAAACGCTGATTATGATGAAGAAGAGGATGCATTCAACTCTCTTAATGAAGCATTTGGATCAATTGCTAAGGCATTTGGAAAGTTCACCAAATCCAACAATCGTCTTCGTTCATCATCCAATACCAGGAATCAAGCTGTTATTAATGATGGTAGAGTGGAAATTCAGAATCGGTCTTCGGGCAGATATGGTTCAGGAAACAATGGAAACTATGGGTCTCAGAGGTTTCAGTCAGGAGGGAACAGGTTCAATTCTGCAGGGGGTAACAGGAACAGTATGGGAAATACTCAGAGTAGAAATCAGATGGCTGGGAATGCACAGAAAGGCATTGCAAATACTTCAATCACGTGCTACAACTGTGGTGGGACTGGTCATATGGAAAATGCTTGCTCTAAGCCTAGGACTCAGGGTAGTGCATATCACAAGGAAGCTCTTCTGATGGCTCTCAAGGATGAAAAAGCTGCAGGAATGTTGACTCAGAACGAGCAAAGCTTTATGGCCAATGCTGCATCTGATGATGAGATGGAAGATCTTGAAGCAAATGCTGCAGTAATGCTCATGGCAAACATGCAGGAGATGAACATGTCCGAGACAGGCCCGGTTTATGATACCGATGGTCTATCTCAGGTACCTGATCCACAATGTCTTATACATGAAATTGCTTCACCATCTGCATCTTCATTTACAAATGACAATTCTGTTCAACATGATTCACCATTCTCATCTCCATCAGATAATCAAATAAACACTGTTGTATCATTTGATGATGATAAAACCGTCGTTTCATTTGATGATCCTATTGAAGATGAAAATTTGGATCATCTTAAACGAAATGATCCTTTGCCTGATCAAGATTCAGAGCTTCAGGCCTTGTTAATGACCACCCAATCACAAATTGAGAAATGCAATGAAATCAATCAAAATCTAAAAGCAAAAATTGCATTGTTAACGAAGGACAATGAGTGCTATAAACTACAACTTTCAGGATATCAGAAACAAGAAAAACGTAAAAAAGGTTTTGAGATTGCTTTCCAAAAAGAGTACGTCAAAGTTCAAGATTTAGAAAGTCAAGTTCGTGAGCTAACCGTTTCCAAGGCTGAGCTCTTCTCTCAAAAAGAAAAGGATCAATTTGAATTCAAAAAAAAAATTGATACTTTAAATTCTGAGCTGTTAAAAACTCAATCTGAGCTTTCAACATCTCAAAATAATCTTCTTGAAGAAAAGCAAGCCTCAAGTAAACGCGTCAACTCATATCTTGAAGAAATTGTCACTTTGGAATCCAAACTTAAAGAGTTTCAAACTATTGTATACAAAAATGGTGAATCAATAACTCAAATTCAAAGGCTAACGGTAAAACCAGTTCCGAAAGGATTTGGATTTGCTATTGGCTGTGACCAACCACGTTTTCTGTCAAAAGCACTCAGCAAAAATCCCAAGTTATACAGTGCAGAATTATTACTTGATGATACTTTTCAAAGAGTTGTTGTGCTTACTAATGATGAAGAACTTGCACATCTTGAACGTCAAAAAGAACTTGAGAGTCGACCAAAACCAGTCAAAGATTTTTCCAGAGTTCATTATGATTATAACGCAAGACCTCATATAAGTAAATCATTTGTCCCTCCAAAGGACAAACCAGAACAAACGTTGTTAAACACCTACATAAATGCTTCTTCTTCAGTAATTCCTGTGTCCAAAACTGTTACACATTTCAAGGATGCTTTGAAAGAGGATGAAGTTGATCCACAAATGCCCCAAGAATGTCGAATTCTTCGATATTTTAAGACATTTATGGAAGACATATTTCTTTTGGAGGATGAAATTGAGTTTAGTTCTCAAATCGAAGTCTCTACTTTTCTTTCCCCAGTCGCGAAAGAAAAGCGAGATATTCTTCAAAAGAAAATTCTGCCTCATGTCAAACATCTGAAGAAATGTGCAACACAATGGGAACAAGAATTACAAACGGAAGTAGCATCTATGAAGAGCATTTTCAAAGCTAAAGACGACAAAGTTCAAAGACAAAAACTTCAAAAGAAAACTTTAGCAAACGAAAATGATCGACTCTTAGAAAAAGTTCTGTGTTATGACGTTGTTTCTGTGATAATGAATTCGCTTTATGAGTCATGCAATGAGTTGCTTGTGCATGATCATGCTGTAAATGTTGAGATGTTGCAAATGGAGATAGAAAATTTGGTAAAAGAAAATGAGGATCTTCGTCAAATCAACCATGATGTGGAAAACAAAGTTTTCAATCTTCAAAAGAGGCTTGACTGGTGTCAACATCAAAGTGTCATATTTGAATTAAATTACCAACATCTAAAAACATCTTTGTCATTTCAAAACAGTCATACTTCTGAAAGTGAGAATCAAAATAAAAATGATATCTTAAGACATAAACTGTTTGAATATGAAAAGGATCTGGATGAAATTATTCAAAACAGAAATGACACAGTCCGCCTTAACAGAATTTTAGATTCAAAAAATCAAGAATACCAACACATCATTGTTGATCTGAAAAAGAAACTCAGAGTTTTAGACAAAGGCAAAACAAAAGTTCATAAGATTGCCCCAGGGATGTATGCAGTAGACAAGGCAATTACCCAAGCATCAGACTTAACCACTAATGACACTACTTCAATTTCCACAGGATTAGATACCATGTCTAAGGCTAGCAACTCCAAGACCTACAAGAAACAACAGAAGCGTAGAGTCCGGAAACCTAGGAATGGATCATCTAAGTCTGCAGAAGTTAATGCAAGTAGTTCGAATAAAACGCATGTAATATCAGGAATAGAATCAAACTTATCTAAGTCTAATTCTAGTAATGATGTAACAGACGTTAAATCTATGAATGTTAATGATGATGTTATGATTGATGCTAGTTGTATTGTTTGTCGTGCTAGTATATTATCTGGTGATCATCAAAACTGCATTGCTAAAACTCTGTTGAAACGAAAAAAGAAAAAAACTAGTGGCTCTTCCTCTAGGCTCAAAACTGTTGCCAAGTCCATTTTAGGGAAACCACCACTAGTAGTTTCTGAGCAAACCATAGAAACACCCATAGCCAAACCCAAGACAATCAAATCACCTAGTGCATTTATTAGGAAAAAGGCTGAGACTAGTTGGACATGGCAACGTTGGTTACAAAACACAGCAAGTTTTACATGGGTTCCAAAGATAATTAAATCTTGTGTTACTAACCCAACGGGTCCAACCGTTACCAATTCTCCACCTGTTTCCAATATTTGTGATGCAGGTGATACAAATTGTCCTCTGGATTGTTGATAGCGGGTGTTCCCGAAACATGACCGGCAACCTCAAGCTTCTCACAAACTTTATCGCAAAGTTCATCGGAACGGTCAGGTTCAGGAATGATCACTTCGCAGCAATAATGGGCTATGGAGATTATGTTAATGGGAACATCGAGATCAGTTGTGTATACTATGTTGAAGGCCTTGCTCACAATCTATTCTTAGTGGGACAATTCTGTGACGGAGATTTAGAAGTAGCATTTCGGGAGAAAACTTGCTTCATTCGTGATCTTCAAGGAAATGATTTGATGAAAGGAAAACGAGGAACCAGTCTCTACACTATGTCCTTTGAAGGCATGACAGCATCATCTCCTATTTATTTACTCTCCAAGGCTAATCCCACAAAGGCTTGGTTATGGCATAAAAGATTGTCTCATCTCAATTTCAAAACCATGACTGACCTTGCAAGGAATAAATTGGTTGACGGATTACCCAAATTCAGATAAGCCAAAGAACATTTATGTTCTGCATGTGAACAAGGGAAAAGTCACCGTGCTCACTTTCCTCCCAAAACAGAACACAGCACAGATCATGTCCTACAGCTGCTACATATGGATTTGTATGGTCCAATGCGGGTTTAAACTATAAATGGGAAAAGGTACATTTTGGTAATAGTTGATGACTACTCACGATGGACATGGGTCTACTTTCTTCGGACAAAAGATCAAGTTCCTTCAATGGTCATCACGTTTCTCACAAAGATTCAAGTTCAAGTCCGTAACACCGTCAGGATTATTCGAATAGACAACGGCACTGGATTTAAGAATCAAACCCTTTGGGAATACACTGAGAAGCATGGGATTGTTCATCAATATTCAATTGCTCGCACTCCCGAACATAATGGTGTAGTTGAAAGACGAAACCGTACGCTTGTGGAAGCAGCTAGAACAATGTTGATCAATGCTCAATTACCAGATTACCTTTGGGCTGAAGCTGTTAATACTGCATGTTATACCCAAAACCGCGGCATGATCAACAGACGACACAACAAAACTCCATATGAGCTAATTCAAGGCAGAAAACCAAACATCAACTACTTTCATGTTTTTGGAGCACTGTGTTACCCGAAAAATGATAGAGATGATCTTGGTAAATTAAAGGCTAAAGCAGACATTGGGATATTCGTTGGCTACTGTGAGAATTCTAAGGGATATAGAATTTGGAATCGTCGGACCGGGGAAATTCAAGAAAATATACACGCCAATTTTGATGAACTCACGGAGATGGCTTCTGAGCAAAACCGCTTAGAACCCGAACATATCCGTCTAAACTTCCCTGAATCTTCGGCTGCACCCTTACCCTTTAACAGGAAAGATCTGGAAGATTTGTTTGCACCAATGTTTGATGAAGTTTGTGTTAGTAGTGCATCAGATGCTTCCACCAGTTCCGCTGCTCAACATGTCCCAAATCAAGCACCTGATCAATCTGCAACTACTTCTACAGCAGTTGATAACGATGCACCTCAACCTGAACCCTCATCACCCATGGTTCAAACACCTCCACCTACAGTTGAAGATTCTTCCCCCACTTCTAACCAAGTTCCCACACCTTCAGATTATGACGGGAATATAATCTTCAATCCATTTGCTCCACCACCAACCATTCCAGAAACAGGAGAGTCATCCTCGAGCAATATGGACCTGTCATATCATCATAACAACATTCAACATTTTCCATCCACCCACAAATGGACAAGAGATCATCCCTTGGTAAATATAATTGGAAATCCTGATAATCCAGTCATGACAAGACAAAAACTTCACTCAGATAGTGAACACTGCATGTATGCACTCACTGTCTGTCAATCTGAACCTAAAAACATCAAAGAAGCCCTTACATATGACAACTGGATTGAATCCATGCAAGAAGAGCTGGAACAATTCAAACGTTTGGAAGTTTGGGAATTAGTGGAAAGACCAGATGGAGTTTATGTTGTTGGATTGAAATGGATTTGGAAGAACAAGTTAGATGCAGATGGTATCGTCATCCGTAACAAGTCCCGACTGGTAGCAAAAGGGTATAGCCAAGAAGAGGGTATTGACTTCGAGGAATCATTTGCTCCAGTGGCTCGGATTGAGGCAGTTCGAATGTTTCTGGCATACGTAGCCCACAAGAACATCACAGTCTATCAGATGGATGTGAAGACGGCATTTCTCAATGGACAACTCCGAGAAGAGGTGTACGTATCACAACCAGAAGGCTTCGTGGACCCAGATCATCCAAACCATGTATATCGGCTTAAGAAAGCCCTATACGGCCTTAAACAAGCCCCGAGGGCGTGGTACGATAAACTGTCTGCATTTCTCCTTGCTAATCATTTTACCAAAGGAACTGTTGACC